>RCWM02000060.1:3134280-3650000 GCA_003667255.2 Euschistus heros
ACATAATTTTATTGTAACCTGTTTTTTCACTGTAGGGCATGATTATAAGAACAATATGGTCTCAAAACGTCACCAAAATAGTTGTTTTTATTTATTGACTGAACCTCAAGAACCTTACTAAACATTAAATCAATATATATATATATATATATATATATATATATATATATATATATATATATATATATATATATATATATATATATATATATATACGAGGGTAAGTCAATAATTATCCGCAATATAGTTATAAAATTTTATTGAAATGAAATAGGAAACTTACAAGTACATCATTTTTCGACATAGTCCCCTTGCTTTTCAACGCACTTGGTCCAACGTTGTTCAAGTTTCCTGATGCCCTCATGGGTTGAGATGCAAGCCAGGAATGCACCGCTTCTTTCAATGCTTCGTCCGAGGCAAATCGACGGCCCCTAATTGCCTGTTTGAGTGGACCAAACAAGTGAAAATCAGATGGAGCGAGATCGGGACTATATGGAGGATGATTCAATACTTCAAAATTGAGTTTCTGAAGCGTTTCTACAGTGTGGGCAGCTGTATGCGGACGGGCATTGTCGTGCAACAACACAACGCCTTTTGACAGCAGTCCTCGGCGTTTGCTTCGAATTGCAGGCTTCAGCTTAGCAGTAAGCATCTCACTGTAACGTTCACTGTTTATTGTTGTGCCCCTTTCCTGATAATGTTCCAGTAATGGACCTTGTGAGTCCCAAAAAACTGTAAGCATAAGTTTTCCTGTGGATGGTTGGGTTTTGAATTTTTTCTTGCACGGCGAATTTGGATGTTTCCATTCCATACTCTGCCGTTTACTCTCCGGCTCGTAATGATGGATCCATGTTTCGTCACCAGTAACGATCCTGTCTAAGAAGTTGTCCCCTTCGTTAACATAGCGATCCAAATGTTTTGTGCACACGTCCAAGCGCGTTTGTTTATGCAACTGTGTCAGTTGTTTTGGAACCCTTCTTGCACAAACTTTATGAAACCCAAGTCTGCTGTAAATGATTTCGTAGGCAGAACCGTGGCTAATTTGCAGACGATTTGCCACGTCGTCAACAGTTATCCGTCTGTCTGAGAGAATCATTTCACGTGAACGCTCAATATTTTCCTCGTTTATGGCGGTAACTGGTCGTCCAGCTCCTTCATTTTGCGTAACACTTGTGCGACCATTTGTGAATTTTTCAATCCATTCATAGACACTCCGTTGTGGCAAACAATTGTTCCTGTACTGTTCCAAAAGTCTTCGATGAATTTCGGCCCCTGATACACCTTCCGACCACAAAAAACGGATCACTGAACCTTGCTCTTCTTTGGTGCAAATAGAAAGTGGAGCGGCCATTATTAACAGCACGACAGCGATAACAAAACTAACCTACCAGCTTGATACGCACATAAACATAACAACGAATAAACAAAGCATGCGCCATCAACACAAAAGAACAGTACTGCCAACATAAACAAAAATATAGCTATATTGCGGATAATTATTGACTTACCCTCGTATCTTTAGTAAGGTTTAGAATGTTCTATATTCTACATTCTACATAGAATGTTCTATGCACTGTGATCTTTCAAGAAGCTAGAGTATGACTTTGTTTAATAAAGCTTAAGAAACTTTAAAGCACGGGATAAAACAAAATTACTATTTTCCCACACAAATATAAAAAATAAACAAACCCTGTTTCTGGGTCAACAGTTGTGAAAGCTGAAATAACAGAAACACCAAATATGAAAGAAACTTTAAATTACTTACTGTGTGTGCAGTAGCTGATAAAGGAGTTCTTTGAATGGGAGTTCTCTTCTGAACTCTGTTATCCCAAAGCATAACTTGGCCAGAGTATGTACCACCCAATATCAAATTAGGATGGAACCTGTAAGAAACAATAAATCATTATTACTTCACAATGTAGATGTAAAGTATGCTCTACATCAGCATTAATGTAGACAATGGACTTGTAAAGTCCTTGGATTTAATAATGAACAAACCCCAAAAGAAACAAAACAGTATAAGTAATTATTATAAAATTATTGATATAACTCTATAGATAAGTATTACTCACTTGGCAAAGGTTGCTGTGAGGACAATGGACTGACAATGGAAAACATATTCAGGGGTAGTTTTCTTAAATTTTGTATTCCATACAAGGCAGACTCCATCTGGATCATGGGCTGACTCGTGAGAAGTATGGTAAGATGCCACCAATAGCTCTGGATATTGCGGAGACCAATCAAGTGATGTAACACACCTAGTCTTAGACCATCTCTCATCTGAGAACCATCTTGAAACTACAAGCTTTCCATTTAGTCGTTCATCCCTATATATGTAAAAAACAATAAAAAGTTGTCATAATACATCATTAAAAATAAATCGCACAGCATATAAAATTTACAAAATTGTAAAAAATTCCCTGACTGGGAACATCATGGACATATCATCTGACAATAGATCACGGACCTGTCTATCTGTAATCAACACTTTCCCCAATTTATATTTTAGAATTAAAAGGATCAAATTAATTAAAATAAATTAAAAATCAATGATTATTGAAAATAAAAAAAAGTCGAGAGAAAATAGGGGTTTCAAACATGACTTTCTTCATTCAAACCAAAATAAAAAACCAAAAATATTCTCCATTACATTTCCTAACAGGAAACTATTGTCAAATTTTTGAGTGAAAAAAACGTTACAAAACACAACTTTTTTGATTCAGCCAATATAGTACCTGAAAAGTGGCTTTTAATGACAAACAAATTTTATAAGACAACAAATATCCTTCATTGAATTTCTGATGAGGAAAATATCATAAAATTTTTGATCCCATAACTCTTTCCAAATCAAGTTTTGTATAAAAAAAAAAAAAAGAAGAAAGAGTAAAATAAATTCTATATTGATATAAAAGCCTTATTAAGAAAACTAACCCCATATCATCAGCATCAGCAGTTCCAGTATAATCAGTGCATATGTCAACTGCCTCTGATAGAGCTCTTTCCATTATTCTTCCAGTACGATCTACAAATCTCTGAAAGTCTTCAGATAGGATGATCATCATTTTCTCATCTTCGCTAAGTTCACGAACTGTGGAATAAATGAACACAAAAAAAAAAAAAAAAAATTATAACTTAAGAATAACGAAATAGTAATCAATATACTATTATTTTCAAAAGAATATAAAAGTAAGGATGATCTAGAAAATCTCATAACCACTAGTAATAAAATAAAATAGGACTTACTAGTTTTTACATCCTTCTTTGACTCAGGTTCCACTGTTGTGATAGCCGGCTCCATCTCTTTCACCTTGGGAAGTCCATGTGGAAGGATCCCTGGCGGCAGCTTGCTTCCGAATCCACCCCCTCCATCAAGAAGAGAAGGAAGAGAGTCGTCCTCCGCTTGTGGATCGTCATACGTCAGAACTACATGGTAAGTAAATCTTGCTACTTCACAGCATGCATCTTAAATCTATTTATAAGCAAATCATTGAGTAATATTTCTCGTGCAGAAGAGACACCACAGGAGCGAGGGGCATAAATTAGTTTTTTATAACGATATTTTAAGGGGAATCATAAGGATAATATAAAGAAATATCAACAGTTTTTAGAAGAATCAACAATTAAGGTAAACAAAAATTTAAGTTCAATAGAGAAAATATCCAGTTAACTAAGATTTATTTTGACAATTGGCAATGTCATGGTTAAAATTTAATAGCAATGTGGATGATTACAGTTAGTTGAAAGAAAGATAAATCAAATATAAATATGAAAATTTTGGAAATAATATCAAAGTACAGAAATTGTGGTATGCTATGTGTTCTAAGAATCATTAGCATATTGTGTATATACAACCATAGTGAACATTTAGCATAAAAAAACGGTTTCAGTTTCGTTTGTAATTAAATTAATGACATTAAATTTCTATTTAATTTTATGTATGCTTTTTGAATATCACGTTAGACTGCAAAGGAACATTCAAGTAACCGACTACAAATCAGATATTATAAAACAGATACTAAATTCAGAAAGTGGAATATCCATTGTTTCTAGATGTTAAGTATATTCAATTTTTTCTCCCTTTTACAGGAAAAAATAAAATAGGCTATCATGCTGTAGGTAACAAGTGAACATAAAATTTTAAAAAATACACTATTAAATGGAAAATGAGTAATAAAATCAATAAACAAGATAACAAAGCAATCAAAATCTTACTCATCTATGCAATTAATAAATACACGATAGAATTTCATATGAAATACATAAGACGAAGCCCTCATTTGTCCTAAATAATCTGTTTCAAATGATTCATTAGTTATGAGAAAAGAGATCTGGAGTAGAAAGAAATAATTAACTTCCAAGCAGAGAGGTTCATGA
The DNA here is from genome assembly GCA_003667255.2 of Euschistus heros. NCBI lineage: Eukaryota > Metazoa > Arthropoda > Insecta > Hemiptera > Pentatomidae > Euschistus > Euschistus heros. The sequence continues at coordinate 3,138,655 of RCWM02000060.1, forward strand.
AAATAATTTCATGAAAACACAGTTATTTTTAAGGAAGCTCTTCAAACACATACTTCAAGTCCAAGTGAATGTGAGCTATGCTTTAGGTTGATTCTTTAGCATTAATTAAACTCTTTCTTTAGAGAGTGACATGAGATTTAAATGCGTACTATAACTGGCTTAACTTATTATAAACAAGGTTTAAGAATATAATCAAATCATTAATTTACAAATAAAACTTATACTATAAACACATCTGATACCATATTCAAGACAAACTTTAAACTTAGATGCAAGGAAGACATCAAATGTTTCAAAATTGCTAAAATCAAACTCTCAAGGTGTTTTTAAAATAAATGGTTAATAATTGGATTCCAGCAGTTACAATTCAACCAAATGATCATAGAAAAATTAACTTAGCAAGTATAGAGGAAGAGACTGAAATGAAAGAAAGACAGCTAAAACCAATGATAGGAAAATTGGAGGCTTTAATTAAAATTCGAGCCTTGCAGTAATTTCTGTTTCTTCGGCCGTGGATCAACTTCGGGGTCTCAAGGGGCATACAAAGCCTTTATAATGTGAGTACCCTTAATCGGGGGGAAACCTTGCAGTTGATTCCTGACCATATCACCTCCTTGTATAACCGTTGGTCATGAAACAATACTTGCTTACCAAGTACTGAATCCAAGATTCTTCATGGATTGTAGAGGTACATGTACATGTACATGAGATCTCATTCGATAATTCAAAAAAATAATTTTTGTTTCAATTGTGACCAGATATCTTTAATATTTAATTAAAGAATGGCTTATTGAAATGAGAACAGGAAAGCCTCCAAAAACAGGATTAGAGAGGGAAGGGCAATTTGTTTTAAGAAATAATTTTTTTTTTCTTTTCAGGTATTTAAAACTGACCCAGCTATTTATTTAATATATGGTGGTGGGTGGTCAACCATACATAAAAGTAAGAAAAAGATTTGATGTAAATAATGGAAAATTGTAGACTATCAAATAAGGGGAAAATTTTGGTTTTGAAACCATCACAACAAAAAATATGATTCCTAGCTTTACTTAGATACAAAAAAAAAGGAGACAAAAACTCTGGATTCTATCTCTAGAGAAAAAAAAAAAAAAAAAAAAAAAAAAAAAAAAAAAAAAAAAAAAATTGCTCCCTGACAGGTAAAAAATAAAATCATGGATATGTTTATCAATAATCTATTACATAAATAGGGGTTTCAAACCAAAACCTCTATTTCAAACTAAAACGTTATAAAATGTGATTTTTCATTCAAACCAATATACCCTAGGTTTTAGCGACAAATGCTATAAAACAAAAATATTCTCCATTAAATTTTTGATAAGGAAACTATCATCAAATTTTTGATCCAAGCAACACCGACAGAGCTAGAGCACGTGCGTTACATTTTTGGGGTTAAAAAAATGTTACAATGAAAAACTAAATCACCAGCCAAAAGGCATATCACATCCAAGTAAAAAAAAAATTTGTCTTTGTTTTAAATTCATTTGAACTCAAATCAGAAACATACGAAACGTCATAACTTATTTTATTCTAATAGTATGAAGATTAATATACCAATGGATGAAACAAGAAAGATATAAAACAGTTGAGGCTATGTGAATTTAAGAGCATAGAAAGTTCAGTAAACGATTGGGTACCCAGCTATTACGATTCAACTAAATCATCAATGAAAGATTACCTCAACAAGAGCAGAGGAGGGGACGGAAAATGAAGCAAGAAAGATAACACCAAACATAAGAAGATTGGAGACTTCAATCAAACTTGTGTGCTAGTCGGCAAAACAAAATATCCCTACTAACAGATCATTATCATTGAGATATTTTATATGATAATTTGTGACGAGGTATTTATTTAATGAAGGATATTGTTCAGCCAAACAATTAAGTAAGAAAAACATATTTGTAGTAAATAAAGGGAAATTTTTTTTTCAAGCTCAATTTGGATACTAAAATAGATAAATTATTAAAACAATTGATTAAATTTCTAGGAAAAAAAAAGAAAGAAAAGTCTTTTATTTAATTTATTTTGACTTATCAGAAAAATAAGAAGCTGATAATCAGTTTATTATACAAAGCATAAAATAACAAGGTAAAATTAAAATACTTCAATTGTTATCATTTCAGTGCATCTCAAAAATATAAGTAAATTAAACTTAAAATATATTACTGAATTTTCTCAAAAATTAAGAACAGTGGTCAAATTACAACTAAAATTTAAAATAGATAGATGAGGGAGAATTAGAACTTATTCCACTATATTTACTTCTTCAAATAAACAACATGATAGAAATACATTTATCTACAATGTAATCTAAGTAATTGTAATATATTCAAACATAAAAAAATATAACATTTTATGTATTCATTAATTAACATACTTCAGGAATAAAAGTATTTTATAAGTCTGAAAATCTACAGTTCAAATAGAGAACAGGTAAAACAAATTAACGCATCCTCTTAAATGATCCCTTACCTGTAAATTCGTCTTCCCATTCTAAACCAGGATTTAGATTGTACTCGTCTTGAAAGAGAAAAAAAAAAGAGAACAATCACCAACTGTCGTGGATAATCAACAACACCATACACCAAAATAAAAAATGGAGCATACAATAATGAGAAATGTCTGCATAGAGAAAAAATAAGATAGAATTAAACTGAAAAACATTAAAACATGTCCGTCAATTAGTGGTAAAATGTTTCCGTGTGTTTGCAGTATTTGTTATGTTGTTGTTTTTTTTTTTTTTAATTTTCAGGACACTTTTTAATTTTTAATATAAAACTGAAATGAAAAACATATGCTTCTATCTTAATTCTGTATGCAAACATCTCTGTAATCTTCATTAATAATGTAATTACATGTTAATATATAATCTTGTATAAATTAAAAAGAATCATTTTAGTTGTCATTAGCAATATAGATTCAGGCATCAGCTTCATGCAAAAATGCCAATCTATTTAGAAATTAAAAAATACTCAATTAATAATAAGAGCTATGAAGAATTACTGTCTAGACTTATTTAACAGATATTGAAGGTTAGCATATGTGTATTGATTTATGAGGTGTTACAACAAAAAAAAGAAAACAAACATATATAACAACTTTGAATGAACAAAAATACATTTAATCCAACAGAGCTGTTTTTGCATTCAAACTTTTTAATTAAAAGAAATTTTGCGCTGATAAACTACACATGCTCAATTAATTGTTTCATTCAGTTTGGAATGCAGGAATTATCAAAATGTATTATTTCAATAATACATGCGGCAGATCATAAATAATCAAGCTTTTTCTGATAATTTATAAAAATAAATAAATAATTAAATGAATAATGTAATCTAAAACAAATAAACAAGTGTTTTTTTTTTTTTTAATTCAACACTTTAATTTGAAATTTTAGCATAAATAGAAATATTATAGTTTTTTAAAATTTTGATCAGGTAATTAATGATAAGATATATGATATAATAAGAACAAAGCAGTTACTGAAATAAATAAATAAATTAAATGATCAGAAAAACATAAAATAAGGAAAAAGCAAATAAGAATGCAAACTACGCAAAGCAAACAACTTAAAATACTGAAACACCAGCATCAAAAAAAAAAGAAAAACATGAGGGTGCGTTAATTTGTATTTATTTTCATATTTCAAACAGGTAACTACTTTTACTTAAGGTTCAAAGTGAATACAAAAAAAAAGAAAAGAAAAAACAATAACACTTATTTGTATATAAAAAAATAATATGAGAAAGGGCTAATGAATACTTCAACATATAACCAGAGCAATATAATTGCTGTGAATAATGAGTAACCATATGTTTTAAATACATCTCATGAAGAAAGGAAAAAAAAATAGAACTATAACATACGCAATGATAATTCTCTATGCCACAAAACATTACAACAGCATTTAAAAAGGGAGAAACTAAATAAAGAAATGGAAGCACAGTGAAGAAACCATGCCTATTTATTAGTAGGTAAGTATCAAAAGAAGTAAATGTAACATATATGCTACTTAGCACAAGATACTTGTCATAATTTGTTTTAATTAGCATATTAATATAAAATAGCTTTAAAGCTAAAAATTGGTCTCACAGAAACAAGATAAAAAAAAAAAAATATATATATATATATATACACATATCAGGATATAATGTTGATATAACATTCCGATATACAGAAAAAAAATTATATATTATATCTTTTAATTTCTATTATAAAAATACATACTACCCCAATATGTTGGTTGGTCAAAATATCTGGTAATAAAATCCGATTGGTGTGAAATTGATGTGATAGGTATCAATTTTTTTTTGTTTTTCCCAGTGTTTAAGAAAAAAAAAGTTAGAAACTTTATCCCTATCCAAAAAGCTTAAGCAAGAAAGACTTTATATGGTGAATAATTATATTAATTTTTAAATAATATCAAATTAAATTTATAATGACCTAATACACCTAAAATTGTTAATTAAATTAAGTCTTTAAAATAATTAGGGTCACATGCTCATTAGGGACCTAATGAGCATTGGTATATAATTCCTAAATATATCTTCCATTTTAAAAAAAACAAAGAAAGAAAAATCAACAATAAGAGCAGTATGCTACATATTAAAATGGCTGTCTGTTATAGCTTTTTTCAACCAATTTCATAATTTTTTCAACCAATTTCATAATTTGTAAGATTTGTAAGTTTGTGTCAAATCAAGTGTTTGAATAACGTCATTCGTAATTCTATTTCCCTTACATTGTGATTTTTCAAAAAAGGTAAGTTCAAATCTTGTTTTCTTTGCATTGAGGTATATGTTTCCCAAATAGTTCAGAGATCCATTTGTTTTGTTTTGTATTGTTAATCTTAAATGAAATTAAGAAGTCTATTCCCCTCGTTTTTATGTCCCAATACAAAAAACGGTAGATAAAATAAGATAAAAAAATGATCTTTTAAATATATATATACTATTTATATTAATCTACTATAATATTCATTATGTTAATCTAATGTTCGATTTCAAAAGTTTAAATAAATATTATGTCTTAATTTTTTTAATTTATTCTTTCAAGTTATATGTTTAAATATAACGATTTTTTGAAGCCAAAGGACATCCTTAGCCACTCTCCTTCCCCACTTAGAATTAGTTTTCATCCTTAAGGATACTATTTTTTTTTTTTCAATATATGATTTTATTATTTGCATCCTTAAGAATACTGTTACAAATTATCACTCTATTCAACGATTCCTCTGAAGATGAACTGTCGCTAATGTTTGATTTATATAGATGAAAAAAAAAAAAAAAAAAAAAAAAAAAAAAAAAAAAAAAAAAAAAAAAAAAAAAAAAAAAAAAAAAAAAAAAAAAAAAAAAAAAAAAAAAAAAAAAAAAAACAACTACATATCTCTAAATAATTACATCAATCTAATACCTATTAAATTCTATGTGAGTTCTTGATAACAATACCTCATGGGATAATGTGTATGAAATTGTTGGAAAGAATTATGAAATCGGTTGAAAAAATTATGAATTTTATTGGTAAAATTATGAAATTGGTTGAAAAAATTATGAAATTGGTTGAAAAAAGTATGAAATTGTTTGAAAAAATTATGAAATTGGTTGAAAAAATTATGAAATTGGTTGAAAAAATTATGAAATTCACTGAGAAAAACTATATAATTCTGATGATCTGTCCACTAAAGTTCAAATCACAAATGCTAACAGATGTTATTACAACTATTATTAAGATAGTTAAAAGTTGACAAAAGAAGCTTAATTTTATTTCGGTTAGTCACGGAGAATGGGGAATAATGAGACAAATGCGAATCAGGCCAAGGTTGGTACGGTCTATCTATTATTCTTTTACTGAAGATGGATGAATAGAATCAATGCTTCTATTCTAATTTAAATAGTTCTACTATTTTTAACCAACATTTGTATTTTGCTCTTGATAACTCATTTTGATTAACTTAATAACATTACTATTATTATAAACTACTGCTTGTTGAAATTAAATTATAAAATAAGTAAATAAAGTATTTAAACATACTTTCTATTTTAATCAATGTTTGTATATAACTGAATTGCCTAATTTCAAAAGTACATTAAAAGAGGAAGTTTATTCAAATGACTACATTCCATTTGTTAGAATTTAATTTTAATTAACAATGATTAATATTTCTAAATTTGGCAATGACTAGGGCTGTGAATTATATGCAATAAAAACTGAAAAATATGGACATATATATGGAAGTATATTGGGTAAAATATGCAATTAAATAGTGAAAATATGCAATTATCCACATTATTTAATAAAATAAAAAAATTACAATACATAAGAACAAACTCAAGTAACTAATTGTGTCCAAAGATTGTTAAAATGTTAAAAAATAAACCACGTTATAAAATTTAAAGGGGATTAATTTATGGAAGGATATGTCAGCTCGAACTAAAGTATAACATAAATCTGTATTGAAACCAGACTTTTCTGAGTTTGTGTAACAAGTTTTTTTTTTTTTTTTTTTTTTTTTTTTTTCAAATTTTGACTTATTACTTTTGTTTTATTTGTGCCTTGTTGTTTTAATGTGCTGTATTACTAAAAACAGTACAGTAGTTGATACAACTTCATCAAAACAAATACAATATAAAAAGTCTCCATCACCCTTAAAAGACTCAATAGAGAACTCACAAGCATACTTTCCAACAAGATCTTTCGTCATTCTTAGAATGATTTTCACCATATTAGGAGTACACAAATAAACAGTTAATGAATGGTGTGTCTAGGTTGACACTGTGTAATGGAATGATGATAGGAAGAAGGGGAATAAGAAAAGTAAAGTAATATTCCAAGTATTTCAGCGAGAGGAAAAGGAGAAATTAATCCGATTAAATAATTCCAAGAGAAGAAAATGCGATAAAATGCTCACGCAAAGGGAAGAATCAGTATCTGGACAAATATGAACTCATACATTAGGCAGGCAAAAATAATAGGAGATCCCATAGATATTTTTTGTTTTTTATTTATTTTTTTCGTCTGCTCAAAAATATAAAAATTTCAAATGTCAAATTGCTGATATTTAAATAAGTTTGCAATTATAGTTTGAAATATACAAAAATATGTTTTTATAGCAAAAAATGCACAAATACGCAAAATAAAATGAACTCAAATTGATTCCAAATGCCTCAATACATATACATTTTGATGATATTAGATGTTTTAGTCGCCTAGGAGAAAAACACAAATGCATATATTTCACAGTTCTAGTAATGATCAATAAATGATTGAACATCATATTAATGATGAAAAAATTTGGAATGTATTAAATTTATGAACCTGATATTTTGTGATAGTCTGGAAACCATAAAAGAACTAAGTTTCCTACACCATTAAGTAGTTAAAATAATTCATTTTTAAAAATAAAAAAAGTTCCAGTAATTAAAAGTTGTAATTACAAGGCTTTAAAATCTAATTTAAAACTAACTTTTGTAAGTCAACCAAAGTAACACTCATAGCACTTGGGAAATTGAAATGCCTTAAAGAGTTATGAAATAAAACCTAATGATATTGTTTGATGAAAATTTAGTATATGTGATTGACAGCATATTATGACACCCACCACCAACAAAGGATGAAGTTATGATAGGAGTTCAATTCACAATATAAATTTCAAATTTATATTTTTCCTGTTTTATAGAAAATAATAGTTCATTATTAAAGTACCAAAGGATTTTAAATATAAAGTAAGATTCTGACTTTAAATTATTTTTAAAGTTATATTGATGAAATATAACCAAAAACTTATTTATATTACAATATCATAGACAACAGCAAAAATCATTAATGTAAAACAATATTAATAATTTTTACAAAAATACTGATCAAATTTTGAAACCAATAAGCAAAAAAAAAAAAAAAAAAAAAAAAAATATATATATATATATATATATATATATATATATATATATATATATATATATATATAAAACACAAACATGCGCATGTGTATTTAAGCTTTCGATTTTTTTATTAATTATAATTTCGGAGCATCAATTAATAAAACTTTAAACAAGTAAAACTCCATAAGACCTTATTTTCAAATTAAAAAAAAAGTGCAACTATAAACAAAATTCAGGCAGTTACCTTGTGCTAAACGTAATTAACAAAACAAACAGGAGGAATGACAAACTTACCGTAGTAACCGAACGCCTGGGCTGCAATCCGAAGTTCCATCAACATATACACAGAAAGGAAAGAAAAACAAACCACAGATTAATTAATCATAACTGTTAGTAAAAAGAAATTATTGTTAACATAACATTTAATGAACAACTTAAAAATTAATTATATGAACTGGACTTAAATTTAATTAACATCAAGTAAAACATCAGTTATATTGAAGAAAAACCTGAAAATCTATTAGTCATAATATGAAAATCAAGTAGAATAATAATAAATTCAACACTATCCAAGAATACTTACACTATATCAGCAATGTATTTTAATAAGGTCATTCTTACAAGTGACAAATAAAATTTAGACTGAACTTGTTAAAACAACACTTAGTAGTTAAATTTAAATTTACTGAAATCGAATTAAGAAATAAAACAACAGAAAATTGATTTTTTTTTTTAACATGGAACATGTTTTATAGGTGACCTAGTTGGGCAAAAGCGATACATATTTGGGGACCGCAAGGGCGTAGTTTGATAATAGGAGAGTAGGAGCAGTTAGAAGCTCAACTCTTCTTATACTAAATAACACTCACTAATTTTGACTAAGAGGCAGGTTCTAATGAGTGAGCTCCTTTTGACTATGTTTCTCCTAATACGAAATATAACATTTTAAACTGGATTTGATTGATATTGCTCAATCCATCTCAGCTGTTTAAAATTTATGTTTGAATAAAAAAAGTCACCTTTGAAACCTCTATTTTTAATTGTAGGGGTGGGGTGTGGCTCGGATAGAAAACTTGACATCCTTTTTGTCAAAAATTTAATGGAAAATATTTTTTGTTATCTAAAATTTGTCGCTAGGAACTACTGTTTAAGAGCTATATTGGTTATATGAAAAAAGTCACGTTTGAAACCCTTATTTTTTCTCAACTTTGTTTATTTTGAATAATCACTAATTGCTAATTTAATTTAAATAATTTAAAATCATTCAGTTAAGTGGAAAAAAGTAAACAACAAGGGCATAAACGGTCAGCAGGATTAAACAATTTAATTTAAAAATGTATCTCCAACAGGCAAATGAATCAAAGGTAAGTGAAAAAGAAAAGAAAAGAAAACATGATGAGCATTGACAGTCAAGGGAACAACACCTAAAACATGTTCCATGTTATTCTTTCTTTAGCAGAAAGGCTCAAGGGGGCCTATATTTTTTCTTCAATTACAACTTTCTAGTTGCGAGTCAGCAGGGTAACCCTCCCAGCTCCAGTTAAATTAAGAATTTGAGGACTCTTTAATAACGACCTGAGAATATCTAAGACAAGAAGTTCTAGGAAATTTTTTAGGAAAAAAGCCTCGTACGTTTGGGGCTATTATACAGGGTGTCCAAAAAGAGTAACGGGTATTTGTTACTTCGATAAAACAAAAACTACTTAAAATAAAAATAAAAAGTTTATTGTTAATTGTTACAATATAAAGTGAAAAATTATTTGGAAAAGATTATGTTATCTAAATGGTGAGCGTTATGCTGCTGGCACTCTTCTAATTGGGAACGAAGATTGGCGATCACATGCTGACACATACTCTCGATATTGCTGCCATTTCTGACCTCATGTTTTGCTTCAATTGCGTCAGGTTATTCGGATTATTCTCATAGACCTTACTTTTAAGGTATTCCCTTGCAAAATAGTCAAGTGGACTAAGGTCGGGGCTTCTGGAAGGCCAGTTGGTGTTACCTCTATGCAAAATGATCTTATTAGGGAATAATTCATTAACAGCTTCCATTGCTTGATTTGATGTATGGCAAGTGGCCCCATCATGTTTAAACCACGTTCTTGAGTTGAAACCTTGAAATTCCTATAACTCTAGACCCAAAAAGTTTCACAGCATATTGCAATAATGGTCACTACTCACATTGAGTGGTCAGCCTCGTTGATCTTCATGAAAATAAGGACCGTTGCCATAGATCAAATCATGCAATGGAAGCTGTTAACAAATTATTCCCTAATATGGTCATTTCATGTGGGGGTAACATCAACTGGCCTCCCAGAAGATCCCACCCTTAGTCCACTTGACTATTTTGCATGGGGATACCTTAAAAGTAAGGCCTATGAGAATAATCCGACGAACCAGACGCAATTGAAGCAATGTCATGACCAGAAATGGCAGCAATATTGAGAGCTATGTGTCAGCATGTGATCCCCAATCTTCGTTCTTGATTAGATGAGTGCCAGCAGCATAACGGTCACCATTTAGATGACATAATCTTTTCCAAATAATTTTCCACTTTATATTGTGATAATTAACAAAAACTCTTTTTTTTATTTTAAGTAGTTTTTGTTTTATTGAAGTAACAAAAAACACCCTGTATTATTATTATTATTCAAGCCAGAGGAGGCACTAAAATGTAAACAGGCAGGCCTATAAAGCACTAAAATGTATTTATATATATTGGAAATTTCTGTATTAGTGTTTCAAATAAATGTTGGACCCTAGTCCTTCATCACTCAAAATTGTTTATATGGATTACAAAATGATTTAAAGCTGAAATGATTTTATTAAGGAGCAGAGATCATAATTTTTTTAGGGGCACCACTTGTTTATGGGGAAGCTTGCAATTGACCAATAATTTCATCTCTTATCGAACTATCAGCTAGAATCTGGGTTTTGGCTGATTTCTGACTGCCTTTCCTTTTTCGTGGTTGTGCTTTCGGTAAAGGTTGAATGTCTTCAGGAGAATAGATTGATGTCGAAGACAATGGTTGTTCTTGAGCTGGGCAACTTGAACTTGCTAGTTCTTCAGAAGATTCCTTTGATTCAAGGACGGCTTCTAGTTCTGCCAGTCTCAAATGACCACAGAAAGTCTGAATCGGTAAAAACATCTAGATTAAATAGATAAATACCTGTTTTTTGGAAGCCGGCTAAAATAGTTGAGGGTTCACAGCCTTTATTATCAGTTTACTCGACAGTTCTGCAATCTCATATATAGTATTGGTTTATAAACTATTAAAGCTCAGCCAGGTATCGACGGAATCACTGTAATAAGCCTACAGAGGAGCAAATACTAGGACGGTTAAGGTTGAAGTTAGCTAGTACAGTGTGGTGGAAAGGTCAGGTGTTGGGTGTAGTTTTCCTAAAAAAATTTAAAGATTCAACAGATATGTGGCTCTTATGGTTGTAGAAAATTTTTCAAATTTTTAGTGTTAACAGAGGAAACGTAAAAAGGAGGAACAGTGTTACCAATTGCAGTAACTGTAACAAGTAAAGTAACTAATGTTCCTCTCTCTGCAAAGGAGAGTTTGTTATTTGTTTGACACCTTTAGTTGCCAAAATTTTCTCTAGCTCTTGTACGGTTGTTAGTAAAACAAATTCATTGTTTTGTTTTTTAAGTATATTTTTACTGTAGTGGTTGAATTTAATTTAATTTTATTGTAATAGAACTATTTAAGTAATTTATTTTTGTAATAGAACTATTTAAGTAATTTTTTTTTGTAATAGAACTATTTAAGTAATTTTTTTTTTGTAATAGAACTATTTAAGTAATTTTTTTTTTGTAATAGAACTATTCAAGTAATGTTTTTTTTTTTTTTGTAATAGAACTATTTAAGTAATTTTTTTTTAATTTAAAAAAAAAGAAGTTATATCTGTGAGAAATAAATAACTGTATAACTGAGAAATAATATGAAAAATAAAGGCAGATATACTGACACTAAGCCTTCATCTCAAAAAAGCAAAGTAAAAAAAATCTATAAGAATAAATAAATTTATCATTCATAAATTATGAATGACGAGATGTTTAAGTAGTATTCAGAGAAGAAAATCCAGTTCATATAATTTCATAATACGTGGAATACAAGTAAAAAATTAACAGAAACATATTTAAAAAAAAAATTAAAACAATCAATATTACAAAACCATGTTTATTTATTAAGACTAATTACGAACTAATTAATATATTAATTTAAAATAATATATATTAATAAAAACCAGAGTTAACAAAAATGTGAACCAAAACCACCATAACCAACAAGCACCATCTGTTATTAAATGAAAACAAATCTTATAACAAGAAATTGTGATGCAAAGTTAATCATGAGTGTGCAAATTATGAATGATTATTAGGAACTATTGTTTGATTATTTATGAAAATATTCCAGTAAAACACAAAACAGCAATGAAAATTACACTAAAAAACATTTTACATCACACAGTAATGCTTTAGTAACAAAAACTCTACAACATAATACGTATCTATAAACATATTCAAAATTTAATAAAAAGGAGAGGAGGCAGTAATTCTTCAAAAGAGTTTTATGTTTATTTTCAAATAAAGAGAATAGATAATGTTTCAGAGTGAAAATATAAATATTTAATAAACAAAGGAAAAATATTAGCAGTAGAGGGGTCTCATTCAACTATATTAAAAAAATAAATGTAATAAAAAAAAATTAACTACTTAATTAAATTTAAATCACTAACTTTGTTTTTTTTAATTGAGCCAATAATTTTGTAATTTTCATTTAAAAGTAGATTTTTTCATGAAAAAAAAAGAAAGAAAACTCTGTCATTGAGGGCCATATTTCCTCTCATGTTTTAACCAATTTTTTTTTTTTATTCTTAATTGAAACTTATAAAGTATTTTTTTGTAACTTATCTTAGTGCAAGAATATGGGTAAATTATTTCCTGATATTGTATTATTACTTGTGAGCTTATTACTGGCAAGAGAAAAATATAAAAGAGTGAAACCAAATTCAAAGGCTCTTGGTTCACCATACATTAATGAACGTTCTGAAAAATCTTCCTTCCAATCCAGACCAACAATGTTAAATATGATACATCATTGAAATATGAATTATTACAGCATATTAGAGAAATCAACTAAACAGAATAATTGAATAAATAAAAACATCTTATGAAGGGAGGATATTGAATATTTTTAAAGATACTGACAGTTTAAGGGTTTTTATTTTATTTTTTTTAATTTGAATAAATTATCAATATTTTGTCTTTAAAAATATTTAAAGTTAGTTCAATAAACAAAATGTATGAGATTAAAAATCAAATATAACAATTTTCCTAAAATATACGACAGCTGATTAGTTTTAGAAATTTCAATTAGCATACATAGGGAGAGAAGAGCGCAGAACAGATTGTTTCTATTCAATCCTTTCCAATAAAATTCCCTATGTCTCACATGGGTTTTAAGTGCCCGATTTGATGACGGCTGCTGTAAGCATAAAAATAATTATTTTTTCTCCCGATTATCCTTATACCTAGAAAATAGGAATAAGTATGCTTACCCTCAATTTGAACTATATATACTTACATTCTAAAATAGATGTTATACATTTTGAAAGAGTAATGCATAGAAATTTAGTAATACAATTTAGGTGAAACAAAAAAAATTAAAAATATGAGACCCCTTTCTGCAATTATAAGAAAATTAAAACTAATGGATTTCCTTAAAACGCACCTTTTCTAGGACGAAACCAATCCTCACAGTATCCTTTCAGAGGGGAAGATGAATCAGAACCTTGAGTGAGACTCAAATCAATAGGAAACAAAACATACATTTAGAATAGAATATAGACAATTTACTAACACTAATAAAGGCGAATGTAACAGAGGCAAAGGCACTGACAAAATTGAAAGGCTTGATTTGAAAAAAGGTTTATCTTTTGAAAAATAATTAACATTAATAACATCATAAAAGATCAGAATAAGACAGATGAAGAAAGTTAGGAATTAAAACCCTCATACATTATTGCGTTATAAGGTGTAATTACTAAAAAGCTCAGAAATAAAATTCCTCTTATCAAGAGTTTATTCAAATTAAATGTAAATTATTCTAGAAATAAGATAAGTTGAATGGAAAAGAAAGCAAAGCACTTACCAACCAAGCATAAAAGTAATGGAAGTAGAAAGTTGCATGCAATTTTGTAATGTTAGCAAATGTTCATGATTAATGATGAAAAAAAATTATAATGTCTTACTGACGATAATAGCACCACAAATCTTAATTCACAGAAAAAAAAAAAAACTAATCGCATACCATCACGTTCATTGCTGGTATGTGTAGTCTGAGTTTGTTTGGTGTATGTTACAGTTTCTTTTGGCGGAATACTTGTTGATTGGACGCTGACAACCTGAAGTTGGGCAGGCTTTTTTCTCCTAAAAATATATCTTAAAATCAATTAATTCTGGCTAATTGATCTTCAAAAGTTAAAAATTACAAAATAAATAAAAGAAACATCTGAAAATCATAAAGTGAAACAGTATAGAAAGTCTAACTCTATTTATATAAAAATAGTTTGTTATTACTGTCCTTTGGCATGAACAGTTAATTAATCCCTTAATTCCAACTCTCATAAATAATATTGTACATTTACATTTTTAAAACGCAAATGCAACGTCAGGAGGAAAAAATCATTATTCATGGTATTATGAGACATTACTAAAAAAAACTACTCCATTCAAATAGCTTTCTATAGTTGCGGAGATTTCGGATGGCCGCTGAGGGGAGCAACGTTGCTGGATATACGTTACCACAGCCGACCCATCACACTGCAAGCCCCTTTTGGCATCACATAATTGACAAACAAAAACCATAGGCCTTTGCTTTTTACAGTTACCTAAATTATAAATCCTTTCTTGAACTCTTTCAATGCAGATTTTTTTTTTTTTTTTTTTTTTGTTACTTATCAAGTAAAGGATAATTGTTTATTGTTGGAACAAAATGGGGTCTTTTTTACATTAAGGCTGCCAGTTACTTTTTATCATCAAATGATTACTTTAAAAGTAATCGCTTTAACCCTCAAGTCCGCAGGCCTAGTGGATTAAAATAAGGCCGTGCGTTGGCATTTTATTCCAATGTAGGTTTTCTCCACATTTTAAATGCAAAAATGGGTTTTAGTACTATATTAATCTTGCAAATGATGGAACTTACTATATTTAATGTGTTTTTTTATCCCCTGGCAATTATTAAATGTTAACTAAATGAATATTAATAAAACTCATATATATATTAGAAACTGTCCAATAACAAGATAAAATGGCGACGATTTTTTCTGTCCAACTGCATTCAGCAAACATATAATAGTTCCTTGGTTATTTTCACAAATTCTAATAAATACACTAAATTAAAACTGAACTACCAACCTACACCACTTATAAACCTAACCGAAATTCAAACTAATAATAACTAATCTAAATTAATAATAAAATCAAAATGGTTAAATGAGATCGCAGAGAACTTGCCTATAGCAAGGATCGATATTGAAGTACTCAGTTGGAGAGCTAGCAACGGCACAGCCCAGTCATTGGCTTACCCCCGCTACTCAGAGCCAGTGGCCATCCATAATCTCAGCAAGTATAGTAAAGTAATATATATCGTACAGATAAATAAAATCATGGTTTACACATTATGAGATTAGGAAAAAAAAAAGGAAAATAAAATTTACCCTGTTTGGGGTTGTGTTGGTAAAAGACTAGAATCTGGAGTGGCTGTAGAACTACTAACATCTGATGATCCAATGGTCGGCACACTTGATAAACTTGAAAGTACATCTTAAAAAAAAAATAAAATAAAATAAAATATATATATATATATATATATATATATATATATATATATATATATATATATATATATATATAGAATTAGTTTAAACAAAACTATTAGATTCTAGAATTAGTTTAAACAAAACTATTAGATTCTACTGTATTTAATCTGTTAGTTTTATTTTTGGATGTTCACACACCCTTTGAAAAATGAAGTTATGGATTTTCTATTGACTGAAAATCTAAATTTATTATGGCTATAGCAATATGAATATCTGATGATGTTCTTTTATATAATTAAGATATTACTGGTACTAATATTAGCGGTATGTAGCTAGTCTGGCAAACAAACTAGTAGCCAACTACCTACAATTTGTCATTATGTTTAAAGAAGGATGAGAATTCCAAGATTTAATTCTTCAGATTGACTACAGTTGGGATTCGAACCACATCACTCCAAATGACCTAAATGTGCATATGACCCTACATATACTTTAATAATAAAAGTCAGCACCTCATAGAATATGTTATAGAACACTAATGATTGCCAGATTTTAGGTAGGTATGAACACAAATCGGCACACAGAATTTTTGGCCCAGTAAACGACCATGGATATTGGAGAATAAGGAGGAACGAAGAATTGGAAGAGCTATTCGGGAAACCGAATAAAGTGGCGGTCATCAAGGAAGGAAGGTTGCGGTGGCTGGGACATGTCCAACGGATGCCGGACGAGATACTGCCGAAGAGGATGATGAATGACAGACCGGATGGTACCAGATTAAGAGGAAGGCCTAGAATAAGGTGGCAGGATAATGTGGAGGCGGGCCTGAAAAATCTAGGAATAAGAGGAGGGCGAAGAAAAGCTATGGATAAACTCCAATGGTCATTTCTTCTGCGTGAGGCCAAGGCCCATCTAGGGCTGTAGAGCCAAGCAATAAATAAATAAATGAAAAATAAACACATGTATAAATATTTAATAAATAGTTATATTATTTTTTACATAATAAATATTCTCATAGTAGCCACTTTTTCTATCTTAATAAAAAGGCCATTTACCATTTAAATAACTATTTGAGATTTACAACAGAAAATCTATTTGATATTTTAAAGAACACTTATAAAGTAATTAGTTACACCAATTAATTCAAATAAAAGTCATTGGATATGCCATAAGCTTATTCAAATTTACATGTTAGTCAGTAATTTTTTTTTTACTTTTGATTGTAAACCTAGTAATTCCCAATAAATATAGGAGTTAAAAGATTTTCAAGTTAGGGTGACAAGAAAGAATTGGTGCTGGCTGTAAAAAACAAAACAATTAAAAACACAGAGAATTTCACAATATTTGAAGTGACAGAATTCATACTTGACAATGCTATCAGGGAAGAGATTTCTGAATGGAAGGTAAATAACTAAAAGCACTAATAGTTCAGTGTAAAAACCAACCCTCCTACCAATAATAATGCATTCACTTGAATCATGGCCTTTGACAACTAAGAATAAAAAAACCCTGTAGAAGGTATGGAGAAAAAGTACCAAGGAAAAGTAGAAGAATGTACCAGAAGAGATAGAATTAGAAACACAATGATAAGGATATCTTAAGTGAATGCCAGAAAGGCTTACAAGACCAAGGTCGATAGTTGGAAAAGCCATGGAAAACCAAAGCTAAGTTGGTAGAACAGAGTTAGAGAGGGCTTTCAGAGAGGAGATGTGGACTAAAATAAGTGGAAGAAGTTAACAGTAGACAGAACCACTTGGAAGAAGTGGAAGATGGAACCGCACACTACACAATGGTGGAGAGAAATGGATTTTCACGATGATGATGAATACTTCTATAAATCTAATAGCATAAGTAAAAATCTGTATTAACTACAAAACTTGAATAAAGTGATAACTCTAACTGGAACAGGAGATATTCAAGGGTAAAACACATGCTAGTGAAAAGTTTGTAAAAGAAACATCAAAAAAGACTGACACCCTCACTGAGCATTAAAACAAAGCCCTATATATGGAATCAGATAGAAAATGGTATCAAGTGTGCATAATCTCTAATATATACCTATAACATACCCTCTAATATACCCAGTTTATACAGATATATATAGCAAAGATACACCAAATACTAAAACTGAATCCATACCACTGAGAACCCTAAGACTGAATCAATATCAGAAACAGAAAAGTCAAGACCTCTTTCTCAGTTTTCATATTCCACAGAAAAACCTTAGTTAAATTACTGGTTACTAGTGATTCTACCATGATATGATCTGATGTTGGCCTCATGTGAATCCAGCTTAAGAATAACAGATAAACATAACTACTGACATTTCTTAATTAATTTGATTATAAATCAGGCAACTGGAGAAAAGCATGAACTATTCAGAACTCCGACACCATGGTATCTGAAGAACAATGATACCTAAACCCTTCAAGGTCTGTTATGTAACTGATTTATATTATTCACGAAGAATATTACTTTCAATGATTAATGAAATATTTTCTGTTTCAGTTACAAAATAATTTAGTATGGATATTGGAGTATAATACCTATACTAGAGAACTCTATATGCTGCTCCAGATATTGTTGCCAACATAAAAAGAGGCAGAATTAGATGGCTGGGGTATTTGCAAAGAATGGAGGCAAGTAGGATCCCTAAAATGTTGGAGGGGCACCCGGGTGGAATGAGAAGGAGAAGAAGGACTCGACTTGGTTGGCTGGAAGATGTAGATGACGATCTTCGGACTCTGGGTGTGAGAGGATGGAGAAGGGTTGCCGAAGAAAGGTTTGAATGGCAGAGAATTGTTGAGGAGGCCAGGGTTCTACAAGGACCATAAGCGCCATAAGATGATGATGATTGGAGTATAATTAAACTATTAAAACTAAGATGAAGAAATTGGATGTCAACTGCCAATCAGCAAAAAGTGAAAAAACAGAAAACGTGGCTATACTAACTTTCAAACGAATAAACAGAAAGGGTTAGGAAGTTACTCTTCATGGTAATGACCAATAACAGCCGTCCAAAGGAAAACGATCCCAAGATAAAACTCAAATTGTATTAAATATGGTTTATAATATATTCCTTATTTTAGAAAAGACAGAACAACTTTAAATGGTAGGAATGAAAACTAAAGTAAAACAGACAATAAGAATTAATACTGGAATTATATTTCTCAAAATAATAACTTTATTTAAGTAACTAAGAAGTAACTTACTTCAATAAAGGATAGAGAGATAATGCTATTTATAACTGAAAGGGAAATCAAGAAAAATTTAATAAGTAAAGAGTATAAATATGGTAACATTAATCATTTTTTAATTTCATTGTCACATTATGCAAAATTAGTTAATAAATAAAATTAGTACGGATATTACACCAAAAGAAAAAACTGTAGAAGAAAATGAGCTGGATAAAATAGTGGAGTTGCAGATAGAATAATTTAGTTAACATCGTTTGAATATAAAAGTAACAATAGCTATCAGTAGTTGCTGGCCCTTTAAGACTAATAAACATAAACTGTTAAGTGGTTCCAGTATGTATAATCAACAGAAGCTAATCTTGTGACCATTAATTCTCATCACAAAAACCTGAATATGGCCTTATACTAAAGTATTAATAAATACTATTAAATTTAGGACGCAAGACGGACTTCTGATCCCTCAGAACTGATGATGAATGTTTAGTTTTCAAATTAAATAATTCCACAATTATTTTATTACATGAATAGTAACTAACTCTTGATCAAAAATCATCTAAACAAAAATTTTAGAAATGTCTCATGAGTAAATTCTTATCATTACCAGAGACAGGAGCTATCCCAAGAGAAGACAGCATTTCATCAACTTTTTTCTGATCTTTGTCAGGATTTGGTGTGCGAAGGGCTGCTTCTTCAGCCTGAAATAAATTTGAAAGATATGATAAAAGAATATTAAAAAATAAATCACACAAAGTGCTTTATTTTAAAGCACATACATCTCTTTGTTCCTTTTCCCTTCTTCTCCTTTCTTTTTCTTCTCTGATGGCCTGTAATTTGGCTTTCTTCTTTTCAAGTTCTGCTTTTCGGTCAGACATCTTTCTGTCTGAATTATTTTGCTACAAAACATTAAATAGCTAGGTAAGCAAAGATTAACACAATCTTTAAGAAAGTATGATTAAAGAAAAATACAAAACATGAGAATAAATAGTTGAAGAAATATAGAAAGATGAGTCAACAGTATTTATTGGTAATGATGGTACAGCTAATTCCACAAATAACTGAAACATTACACTTGCCATTTTAAATATTGAATTAAATAAACCTTAAATAAATTCACGCAGAGGAATAAAAGTAGGGTAGGTTATCTTAGTAGAAACAAGTTAACCTCTAATAACACAGAAATATCAGAAAGGTATTTCGACTTGAAAAGTTACACGTTTTAATAGCTCTCCCAAAATATAATTATATTACGCATAATAAAACGTTAACTATTGATACAATTTATTAATAGGTATTTTACTTAGAGAAACAGATCATAATATTGATTTTTAAGATATTCATATATTATCATCAATACTAAGTTTTAAGTATCAAAAATAAAAATCATTTCTTTAACATTAAAATATATTTTATATTGTTTTGTTGTGTTGAAATTTGTTTTGCTTATAAAAATAACTTGAATATTTTATTTGGGGTCATGATAACAGGAACAATACTAAAAATAACAGCCAATGAAATGTTGCCAACAAGGAAGAAATGACGTCAGCAAAGGAAAATCGATGAACTTATATAAGGACCGCCCTGCCCGAGGCCAGTTCAGTCGAAAGATTGTTGTGATATCGTTATATAGAAGTATTGTTGAAGGTAAGTTTTACTTCCTTGTTGAATAGCCATTTTGTCTCCATTGGTATATTGTATGTGACTTAAACGATACCGAAAGAGTACTTCTTAATATAGTATTCTTATTTATAATGTCATTTAACAGTATAATTGTACTTTTGGTTTAATTGGTTTCTAGTAGTTAACTTCTAGTTTTGTTTTGTTTTATGGCGTACTACTACTCCGGTTATGTTATATTTTGTTCAATGTAATTAATTATGTGATCGGTAAATATTTGTCCATTTGTGAATCACTATTTGTAAATGTTTATTTTTTAAAACACCCCCTCCCGTTTTCTTGGGTTTTACGTGTTTAATAACTACTTGGTATTAAAAAATTAACGTTTTCCTTTTATTCCTTGACGAAAGTTTTTATTTGATTATTCCTTTGTTTCCTTTCGTCCTTGGGAATCAGCAACTGCGTCATAACGTCACTGTCACTACTATGTTTTTGCCATCGAAAATAATTTTTTTCCCGTTTGTTAATCTATATTAATGTCTATTGGACACCATTTTATTGTACCCAGATGTAGCTTAGAACAGTGGTCCTAAAATCAGACGTATCTTAAAAAGTCAATTGCATCATATGTCGAAATGGATCGATAAGGCCTAGAACCTTCTGGTCTCCTGACGCCATTATTGAACCCAGTTTCAGGTTTTAGTGCAGGCTAAGTCGAAACGTATTATATTCTAGCCTCCTGCATTATTTTAAACACCTGGAGCTTTGTTTATTTAACTTAGTTGACTCTGTGCTAGGGCATTTATTCTTAAATATTGCGTGTACAGCAGAACTTCAGTTTGGATTTTGAGGTATAAAGCTTTTATTAACTATGAATAATTAATCTTTTCTGTTTTTTATAATTATGTGTTTCTGTTTTAAAGTTTTAAATTTATTATTTGTTCATAGCTTGTTCAAGTAAATGAAACTTAGTTTACTCATTATTAATATTTAGTTATGCTAATTAGCTGCCTATTGGCAAGTACTAGGTGATAGTATTATTTTTCTTTGGTGTTAAGATTGCATCACTATGATAATGGAATGTCATGATAGATTGTGAAATGAATCATACTAATAGTTTACTTGAAGCTCATTGAAAATAATCTTAAGTGGATTTGCTGGTTTTTATTTTTGTTAGTTTTGAGTTAAGTTAGGAAAATATTAAAAAAATCTTTGTGGTCCTTTCTTGAATTAGTTGTGTATTTGCTAGTCTATTTATTTTATTAATTTTATTTTTAGTTCAAATGTTGTTTCATTCGTTTTAAATTCTTTCAGTTATTTTAATTCTGTTACCCTGTGCTGTTAAAAAATATTTTAGTATTTTTGCCGATTGTTATCTATTGATTCTTTAATGCTTGTATTACATTGGGTCACATTGTGCAATGAATGATTTTTTTAAATTAATAGTTCGTATTATTAAATGAATTCATGTTTCTTTTTAAAACAATTCTCTGGTTTTCAGTGTGTAATTGCTGCAATATAATTATGCATTCAAGTAAGAAAGCTTTCCATTTTGCACTGTATGTTATAAGTGATATGGTTTGATTTAAGATAAAGGAATCTCATTTAGAAGCCATGTACTTCTCTTCTAAACACTTCATTAATTTTTTATTCACCTTATAACTAAATCTATTTAGCATTACTCTTCCTACTGATCAGTTTTTATTTTGTTTTTCTCCTTGGCACCTTATTATACACACATCATTTTTTATTTTTATTCAATTCATGTGATATATTCTATTAAAATTAAAGTTATTTATCATATGTTTTGTCTCTCAATCATTTGTAAAATTTGAGTTCCTAGTTTGTTGTTCCAGAATTGTTTTTTTTTATCTCCTTTTATATTTATTTATTTCAAAACAGGAATAATTGTGAGTTTTGTTTTACTTTGAATAAACAAATGTAATAAGATCTCTTAACTTTTCTAGCAAGTCATATTGGGTCATATGTTTTAACAAATTCTAAAAATAAAAAAAATAAAAAAAAATATGTGGGAGTTAACCAAATTGTTTTTAGTTTAATTGCTTTTTAAAAAAAATTTTAATTGACCCAATGTCAGCAAGTAATTTTTTTTTTTTTGTATTTAATTACTTTTTCTTATGTTACTAATTATATTTTTTGTTGTTTTCTTTCAGATTCAAGATGCAGATCTTCGTCAAAACGCTTACCGGCAAGACTATTACATTAGAAGTTGAGCCTTCAGACACAATTGAAAATGTGAAGGCCAAAATTCAAGACAAAGAAGGAATTCCCCCTGATCAACAAAGATTGATTTTTGCTGGAAAGCAGTTGGAAGATGGCCGCACCCTTTCAGATTATAACATTCAAAAGGAATCAACCCTTCATTTGGTCCTACGTTTAAGAGGAGGAATGCAGATATTCGTTAAAACTCTTACTGGCAAGACAATTACATTAGAAGTTGAGCCTTCAGATACAATTGAAAATGTTAAGGCCAAAATTCAAGATAAAGAAGGAATCCCCCCAGACCAACAAAGGTTGATTTTTGCTGGAAAGCAGTTGGAAGATGGCCGTACTCTTTCAGATTATAATATTCAAAAGGAATCCACTCTTCATTTAGTACTTCGTCTTAGAGGAGGTATGCAGATTTTCGTCAAAACTCTTACTGGCAAGACAATAACCCTGGAAGTTGAACCTTCAGATACAATTGAAAATGTTAAAGCTAAAATTCAAGACAAAGAAGGAATTCCTCCAGATCAACAGAGATTGATTTTTGCTGGAAAACAGTTGGAAGATGGCCGTACTCTTTCAGATTATAATATTCAAAAGGAATCCACTCTTCATTTAGTACTTCGTCTTAGAGGAGGTATGCAGATTTTCGTCAAAACTCTTACTGGCAAGACAATAACCCTGGAAGTTGAACCTTCAGATACAATTGAAAATGTTAAAGCTAAAATTCAAGACAAAGAAGGAATTCCTCCAGATCAACAGAGATTGATTTTTGCTGGAAAACAGTTGGAAGATGGCCGTACCCTTTCAGATTATAACATTCAAAAGGAATCGACCCTTCATTTAGTATTACGTTTAAGAGGTGGAATGCAGATTTTTGTCAAAACACTTACTGGCAAGACGATTACTTTAGAAGTTGAGCCTTCAGATACCATTGAAAATGTCAAAGCCAAAATTCAGGATAAGGAGGGGATTCCACCAGACCAACAAAGATTAATTTTTGCTGGAAAACAGTTGGAAGATGGTCGCACTCTTTCAGATTACAATATTCAAAAAGAATCGACCCTTCATTTAGTACTTCGTCTTAGAGGAGGAATGCAAATATTCGTTAAAACATTAACAGGAAAAACCATTACTTTAGAAGTTGAGCCATCTGACACTATTGAAAATGTAAAAGCTAAAATTCAAGATAAGGAGGGAATTCCACCAGACCAGCAGCGTCTTATTTTTGCTGGTAAACAACTTGAAGATGGCCGAACATTGTCAGATTATAATATCCAGAAAGAATCCACTCTTCATCTGGTACTTCGTCTTCGTGGAGGCATGCAGATTTTCGTAAAGACCTTAACTGGAAAGACTATTACCCTGGAAGTTGAGCCATCTGACACTATTGAAAATGTAAAAGCTAAAATTCAAGATAAGGAGGGGATTCCACCAGACCAGCAGCGTCTTATTTTTGCTGGTAAACAACTTGAAGATGGCCGAACATTGTCAGATTATAACATTCAAAAAGAGTCTACCCTTCACTTAGTACTTCGTCTTAGAGGAGGAATGCAAATCTTTGTCAAGACTCTGACAGGAAAAACCATCACCTTAGAAGTTGAGCCATCTGATACAATAGAGAATGTTAAAGCTAAAATTCAAGATAAGGAGGGAATTCCACCAGATCAACAGAGGCTGATTTTTGCAGGAAAACAGTTAGAAGATGGCCGAACATTGTCAGATTACAATATTCAGAAAGAATCCACTCTTCATCTGGTACTTCGTCTTCGAGGAGGAATGCAGATTTTTGTTAAGACCTTGACAGGAAAGACTATTACTCTAGAAGTTGAGCCATCTGATACTATTGAGAATGTTAAAGCTAAAATTCAAGACAAAGAGGGAATTCCCCCAGATCAGCAAAGGCTGATCTTTGCTGGAAAACAGTTAGAAGATGGTCGTACTTTATCTGACTACAACATTCAAAAGGAATCTACTCTGCACTTGGTTTTACGTTTACGTGGTGGTATGCAAATTTTTGTTAAGACTCTGACAGGAAAGACCATTACTTTAGAAGTTGAACCCTCTGATACTATAGAAAATGTTAAAGCAAAAATTCAGGATAAGGAAGGTATTCCGCCAGATCAGCAAAGACTGATCTTTGCAGGAAAACAACTAGAAGATGGCCGAACACTTTCCGATTACAATATCCAAAAAGAATCCACTTTACATCTAGTGCTTCGTCTGCGAGGTGGTATGCAAATTTTTGTCAAAACCCTTACTGGCAAGACCATCACCCTGGAAGTTGAACCCTCTGACACAATCGAGAATGTTAAAGCTAAAATCCAAGATAAAGAAGGTATCCCTCCAGATCAGCAGAGGTTGATTTTTGCTGGAAAGCAGCTTGAAGATGGCCGAACCCTTTCTGATTACAATATTCAAAAGGAATCAACTCTTCATTTGGTATTACGTCTAAGAGGAGGTATGCAAATTTTTGTCAAAACCCTAACTGGCAAGACCATCACCCTGGAAGTTGAGCCCTCTGACACAATTGAAAATGTTAAAGCTAAGATTCAGGACAAGGAAGGTATCCCTCCAGATCAGCAGCGGTTGATTTTTGCTGGAAAGCAGCTAGAAGATGGCCGAACCCTTTCTGATTACAATATTCAAAAGGAATCAACTCTTCATTTGGTATTACGTCTTAGAGGAGGCATGCAAATTTTTGTCAAAACCCTTACTGGCAAGACCATCACCCTGGAAGTTGAACCCTCTGACACAATCGAGAATGTTAAAGCTAAAATCCAAGATAAAGAAGGTATCCCTCCAGATCAGCAGAGGTTGATTTTTGCTGGAAAGCAGCTTGAAGATGGCCGAACCCTTTCTGATTACAATATTCAAAAGGAATCTACTCTTCATTTGGTATTACGTCTAAGAGGTGGAATGCAGATCTTTGTTAAGACTTTAACAGGAAAGACCATCACCTTGGAAGTTGAGCCCTCTGACACAATTGAAAATGTTAAAGCTAAGATACAGGATAAAGAAGGTATCCCTCCAGATCAGCAGAGGTTGATTTTTGCTGGAAAGCAGCTAGAAGATGGCCGAACCCTCTCAGATTACAATATCCAAAAGGAATCCACTTTACATCTAGTACTTCGTCTGCGAGGTGGTATGCAAATTTTTGTTAAAACTCTTACTGGCAAGACCATCACCCTGGAAGTTGAGCCCTCTGACACAATTGAAAATGTTAAAGCTAAGATTCAGGACAAGGAAGGAATTCCTCCTGACCAACAGAGATTGATTTTTGCAGGTAAGCAGTTGGAAGATGGTCGTACCCTTTCAGATTATAATATTCAAAAGGAATCCACTCTTCATTTAGTACTTCGTCTTAGAGGAGGCATGCAAATATTTGTCAAAACATTGACAGGTAAAACAATCACTCTTGAAGTAGAGCCTTCTGATACAATTGAAAACGTTAAAGCTAAAATTCAAGATAAAGAAGGAATCCCTCCAGATCAACAAAGGTTGATTTTTGCCGGAAAGCAGCTTGAAGATGGCAGAACTCTATCTGATTACAATATTCAAAAGGAATCAACTCTGCATTTAGTGTTGCGTCTTAGAGGCGGATATTAAGGCTACTTAGCATTTCATTCCATCAAAATTCCATATCAGTAAATTGCTTTTGATATTTTTATTAGCATTTTCATTATTATATGTACAATTATATTATAAAATGTAACCTAACTAGAAATAAACAATTTCTTTAAGTTCAATTTTTTATATCCATGATTTTTCCTTGTGAACTCAAAAAATGAATTGTTTTTAGAAAATGTATTACATGTGAGAATTGGTTTTGTATTTATAATTTAATGCTCACAGAGAACAAGGTTTTTTTTTTCTTGTTTTTTCCTTCCTCTCTTGCAATAACTCTTTTGGAAGGGATTTTATTAATTGCTTTACACTCTTATTACATATATGGTGTACATGTATAAAAAATAAATGTTTTGGAAATTGAGTTTTAAAAAATTAAACAGGATATGAAGTGATGAACTAGAAGATTTAAAAATTTTAAGACAAGAGTGAAAAAACTGATCATCAAAATTCATTTTTATTTAAATTAGTTCAATAATATCTGATTAGGATTAATATGGGAAATCTCTATGGCACTTGTTAATAGCTGGTTAAGTGCATTGCTGTGCTTGCTAATATGACATCTCCAGAAAGCTGATAATTTTCTCTTCATTTTTGTCTAATGGACTTAGTTATGAGGCTGTTACAGAGGTGAAAATTAACTTGAATCAAATTGTTCTTTCTGAAATCAGATTTATGCATATCAGCTACTATTCACAAGTGCCATGGATGTCACAAATATGTGGATTTGAGTTATCTTGAAGATATTTCAAAATTATATCCTGTGCATAGTGGGCTAAGTGCGAAACTTGCAATTTTGGGAAAACTGAATTGAATGTTTTAAGTTTTTATCAAAATCGTCCAGTCAAAAAAAAATAAAATTTATGGGTCTTAAACTCTTGATAGTACATTTCTATTTATGTTGCAATTCTTTCCAATATTCTAATATTTAATACTAACTGTTCCAAAAAAATCGAACTTAGCCCAAATACATTATTCGATTTTGTGTGAAATGGGCTAAGTGATTAATGTTAATGTAATTGACCTCTGAAGCCATGAGCTTAACTAATTTTCAGAGGTGAGGAAAAAGTAGGTATACTTTATAGGTATAAAAATATATTTTTGACATTTTTTATATATTTTTTTACATTAAATAAAATAAAATAACATACACAGCATGCCTAAGAAAAAATAATTATTTTATAGGTAGTTTTTAAAACATTGAAAAAAAAAATCACTTTTAATTTTCTTTCATTCGTGGTCTTCTTCACCTAAATCTGGGTACACATCCTGCTTAAATAAAGATTTCATCTCTTCATAGAACCGTCTAAATGCTGGACTTATATAGGGAAGAAAATCTAAAAGATCTTTCTTCTTTACTGCCGCTATCGGAAGTGATTCAACATATCTGGTTGGTGGCACTAATTTTTGTAGTCTGCCCTTTTTCAAAAAACATACTGTTTTTAAATTAACATTTATATCGAAAGTCGACTTGTAGTCAAGAACACTGCAGTTATCTTTGTTATAGCTAAGCGATCGATCTTGCTTCCCCCCAATGAATAGTGCCCTTTTCATTATCTTTTTTTTCTATTAACTAAGGTGGTTTTTAAAAGGTACAAAAAATTGTGGGACTTAGTAAACTTGACTCACTTTTCACAAGTAAAAGTTCAAGATTGGAGTATCAGCCCACGATTCACAAAGGAATATCCTTCATTGCACTGGACAGAACACTTAGCCCGTTGGACAAAAAAAAAGATAAAAAAAATTACGATTCTGGTGATGTAGATAGCTCGAAATTCACAAAATTCGAACTTAGCCCACTATGCACAGGTGCCACAGATATCTTCACCTATTTGAATAGCATTTTAAAACAGTTTAAGGCCTGATAACATATCCATCCTATTTCACACATCCTGGGTCCAAGCTTCTACAATGTTTTTGACTGTTGTGAGTAGTCTGCATTCATATTTAAGGTGGTGTCTGCCATTTTTTGCAGCTTGTTTGTTACACTGGTGTGTAACATGGGCTCCATAGAGAGAAAGGGAAGAATCCTATGTTGCTTATTCAGCCTTGCCCAAATTTCTGGAATATCTGAATGCTCTTTTATTCTATTGAATGAAATGAGGTTGCTAACTCAGTTTCAAGTTGTTTTAGAATATTCCATATTTTATATGATGGAATCCTGACAGTGTCTGTTATCATGTGTGGAGTATATTTGCTGCTCATTAGTATTCTGATAGTTTTAACTTTTGTCCTTGTAGTATGTGTACAAAGGATATAAGAAATAGTGGGGTATGAGTTGTTGAATATAAAATAGCAACTTTTTATGACAAGACTTATTTTGCCTATAACTTTTCCTGTTAATGAATTTAAAAAAAAAAATGTCAATATGAATTAAACATTAATAATAAGAACAATAGTTAATTATCTCTACCGAAAATGATACTGAAAGTCATTATTGTTATTGTTCTGTCATTTTTTTGCTGACCTCTCATTGGTCATAAAAATCTGTTTAAAGTTTTAAGCAAAATTTTTAATAGATCTTGAAAAAGACTAATTATAACTGTCTAATATTCTATCTGGTTCTAGATGAAGTTATCAGACAATTTTTTTTGTAATTAAATTCATTTTGATGCTATAGGTTTCTCATATATTCCCTTTTTGTAGAAGGTTCAGAATTTAAAGTTGGTTAATATAAACCCCTTCTCATGAATATCAAATTTTTATTGTAGTTTTCAAATTAATTTTAATCTTGATTTTAAACAAATCTCAAGAACAATTTACAATTTTTTGAAGGTATATTTGTGAATTGTCCTTTGATTATAATTACTGATTAACTTTTCAATATTCCGTTTTCAATTACCTAGTTATTAATTATTATTTTCTTGATTTCTGTTTACTGGATATATTGTATAAAGGAAAATTTTAATTATGATAAGAGATTAAACATAAAACATTAAACATAAAAATTAAAAATTGCTTGGTTAAGCTACAAAAAGGTATAATTAATTTAATATATTTTGCCTCCTATCCATTTCAAAATATTAAAATTTTTATTAAAAAGAAAACTTAAGAGATTTGACGGAATAGAGTAAGCCTTGCTCAACCTCACACACTAGGTAAAGAAAGACATTCTGAGATTGTGGTTTCACAAGGGCCTGTTATTTTCCTAAAGAATAAGTTAAAAGTGATTTACTTGTCCTAATAGAAGTGGCAATTAATTCAACAATCTTAATTGTAAAAGTGATTTGTTTTAATTTTGGGAGCTGTAGCTATACACAGTGTAGATAATGTGTTGGTTTCAATGTTGCAATTATAAATAAAATGGATAATATTTGTAGGAGCAAAATTATTGAAAAAAGATATGATGAGATTTACAAATTTAAAAATAATGAAATGTAAAACTAAGGGAAAAAAGAATGCAATAAAAAAAATATGATAAACAATAAGCAATTGGAACAATGCTATACTATAACAAGATTTAATTCTATTTTATAGGGGTAACTACAGTCCATGAAGGACCTAGGCCTTTTGAACAATTTTTTTCCACTCCTCTGTCAGTGGCCATGTTCCTCCAGTACTGGATATTTAGCCACCATATGTCCCCTTCCACATCATCCATCCATCTTTGCTTGGGCCTGCCGCTTCTTCTTGTTCCTCCTGGTGTTCCACTTCACATTCTCCTTGGCAGTCTTTGAGGTTCCATTCTTTCTAAATGACCCATAAACTATCGCAACATAGTTTTTTTTATAACAGTAGCATAACAATGTTACAATTATGAATAGCAAGATTAGTATACATCAATTTTCCTTCTTATTATACCATATCATTTGGTACCACTGATACTCTTGGTGTATGGTACTCTTACATCAAATGGTAAGAGTGGTGTATTTTGGTTTTTGGGGAGACTAGCACCAGAATTAGGAGATTCTTGCAATAAATGAACTTTTGAACGTTGCTGTATGGATGGGATTTTGGTAAAGATAATTGCTAACGAAGGAATCAAGTTAATATTGATGGAAGTGGAGTAACAACCATTTCACCTTGGTATAGTGGATAGACAGTTGTAAAAGAGAATCCCTAAAAAGAATCTCCAGCAGCTGTCCATTAGCTTCTTCAGTCTTGCATCCTTTACCAGACACCTATGAACATCACACTACAATTGTTAAAAAAAAGAAAGATCATATGTGACTAACATATGGTAAGTCAATTGTGATATGTCTTATGTCAATATTGACAGGGATGATGAATGGAGAAAATGATACATCCAGTAATAAGGGATAAATGATCTATCATAACCTCATTATTTTGAACCCACCCTTAATGCCTTTCCTTAATATCCTTCTTTTTTTTCTGATCTCCACTTCCTTGCTATTTTGACAACATGGGATTTCTTTGTTGGGAGGATGGGGGGCGGCAGTAAATTATTCGGAATTAATGCCACCCTATGAACCTCGGTTCTGGGTTTATCAAAGTTACATAAGCAACAAACTTTTTTTTCCAGTGTGTTACCACTGAACTAGAGCCCACTCCCTAATTTCTCACTATCCATTGCTTTACCTCAATAACCTTCCAATTCAGTTCCAAATCTCCATTAAAAAACAGAGTTACCTTTGATCAACACCTATCCTGGTTCAGGTCATGGGTTTGAATTCCACTTGTGACTTAATATTTATTTTGTGGCTGTTCCTCTCATAAATCTTGGTACTCCCAACCTGGCTAGGGCCGGTCAATAACCTCTTGGCAGACATGAGGGATTGACTAAAAGAATTAGTAGGTACACTTGCCAGATTAGATCCTCCCACTAGCACCAGTACTAGTGCCAGATCCTGGAGCAACCATTTTCTCCCTTTAAAATCCTTTTCCTGATAAACCTCAAACTATTTCTTTCCCTATGTAATACTTTACTTCTTAAGCTGCCTTCAATCCCAATAACTTATATTTCCTTCATATTCTTTCCTATGACATTATCACTTCTATTCTCAAATCCCGAAGTAATGACTGTGCTGCTGATCAAATCCCAATAAAAATAATCGAACTCTGTCTTCCAGCTATTCCCCTGGCCCTTCTACACATATATACTTTTTCCTTACAAAACTCCATTTTTCCTATAGTCTGGAGAAAGGCCCTAGTCCGCCCGTTAAATAAAGTCTCTTCTCCAACTAACACATCAGTCTCTAGGCCTATTTCCATCCTCTCAAATTTATCAAAGCCACTTGAAAGATTTGTCAATGCCCAAATTACCTCCTTCTTAGAGCATAATACCCTCTCTAATCCGTTCCAATCAGGTTTCCTTTCCTGTTATTCCACTCAGTCAGCTTTGTTAAAAATTAAACAGGACCTTTATTCCTCCATGGACCAACAACAAATTATGATCCTTGTCTTGTTTGATTTTTCAAAAGCTTTCGATTGTGTTGACCATTCAATTCTCCTATGTAAACTTCAAAACTTCTCCTTATCTAATAGTGCTCTAAATTGGTTCCCCTCCTTCTTATCTCATCGTTCCCAAACAATCACCATATCCAACAATGCTCCTTCATCTTCCCTAAATTTAACTCAAGGTGTTTCACAAGGATCCTCCCTGTCACCAATCCTATTTTCTATCTATATCAATGATTTACCCAGCTTTATCCACTATTCCAAGTATTACCTATATACAGGCAACTTTAAAATCTACCTATCTTTCCATCCTTCAGATATGCTTGAGGCATCTCATTAACTTCAGGAGGACATTGATAACATCAACCGTTGGGCAGTGAAGAATAAGTTATATCTGAATCCAAAGAAAACTAAGGGCTATCCTCATTGGTTCAAAACCCATCCTTAACACCCTTCCTTACTATCCATTGCTTTACCTCAATAACCTTCCTATTCAGTTCCAAATCTCTATTAAAAATTTAGGAGTTACTTTTGATCAACACCTATCCTGGCACAACCATATCGCCCAAATTTCCAAAAAATCCATCATAAACCTTAAACAACTATATGGATTTTGAGATTCTTTTTCCCAGAATAACTAAATTCTAACAATTCTAGTTCACAACTGACCTAGGGAAATTTTGAAAAACAGTTACAAAGGTTATGGGGGATTCCCTAGGAAAAATTAAGTTAAAAGGACTGGATGGTATTCCCAAGATCCAGGTACAAAAATATTTTGGTGTAATATACTAATAAGTGGATGAATGATTTATATTAATATAAATGTATATTATTGGTCTGAATGTATTAAATTGGAATAACAGGTGTTGAGATTTAGAACGTCTGATTTTTTGTTTATTGCACGATTCAGGGAATGAATCATTTCTTTAATATTTCTTTTAAAATTATTTTGTTCATGGTGAATAATTTTGGGGGGTATTGAATTTAAAAAATGTTTTGTTTGCCTGTAATGTGTGGTGAGAGCTGTTTGGTCAGGTTTATTTATAGACGTGCAACTATATTTATGTTGATAACATTCATCGTTTAAGATATTGTTCCGATGTACCAAAATAAGACTTGCCACAACTATCTTCACACGGTATTTCATAAACAATATTAGACTGTAATTCTAACTTATCTATATCTTTGGTTTTGGTGAATAATTAATTAATAATTAATAAAATATCAATGGTGGAGGTATTTTTGAATGTGACTGTGTAGTCAGTTTTATGGTTATTTGTGAGTATTTTTCTGAGTCTTTCTTATAGTGTTTGTATGTATGGAATAGCGTAATATCTTTTATTGTTATTTTCATGTCGTTTCTGTTGAGTATTTGTTGTTTTAGTAAATTACAAATGAGTCCGTGAGGATATCCATTTGTTAAAAGAAGGTCTACTACTTTATTTTACGCGGTTTGTTTATATTTTTCTGTAAATAACTTTATTGCACGATTTATTAAATTTTTTGTGGTGTTGATGTGTTGGAAGATATTACACCATTCCATATATACAAACACTATCAGAAAGACTCAGACTATCAAAAAATGAAATAATGATAATAAATAAAATACAATTCTGTATATATATTGTATTTGCATGGGAGTACAATTCACAAACATATTACTACAAATATTTTTATTTTAAAAATATTATATTAATGTAATTTATTTATTTACATCTTTTAGGATACAAGTCACAGTTCATGAAGAAAATATTATTTGCAAAGAACTAGATGTTCCAAATTCAATAAAGCTTTTATTATTATTTTGGGGAATTTTTAATTTGAAATAAACCTTTGGAATATTTTTCTCAGTTCATTTTTACATCCCTTTGTATCAAAGAACTTCAAATCTACATTTTCTTACTAATAAATGGGAATGTCAGCTTGTTTTGTGTTGCTAGTAGTTACAGGTGTTTTTATGTTGTATATTCTTGTGGCTATGGTAATGTATTCATTTAAATTTATTAGTTCTAAAAAATGGATGGAATGTATGAAAGAGAAGCCGTGCAATTTACTGTTAAAGGTCCTATTCCTATAAAAGGTGATGATGAAGTTGATTTATCAGGAGTATCTGCAATTGATATTACTCTTAATGAACCTACTACAGTCGGAGAACTTGTTTTTAGGAATTATTATACAGCTACCATAGCAGTCCTCATTCTTTATGATAAATGTAATCAAACCTTTTGATAATATATTCATTTATTTACTCAATTTAAAAGTTTATAGATATTATTTATGCTTATTAAGTATCCATTAGCTGTAATCCAGCAGCCCTCAAGAGACTCTTGTAAACATACACTAAGTTGATAGTTGATTAATTTTATTTTACACCATATAAAATAATTAATAAGTTATTTTTAATCTATTTTTCATCAATGTTTGACATTGATTGTTTGTTCATTTAGTGTATTTCAGTTTAATACAAAATTTTTTGTGTATGTTTTCTTTATTAATTATTAGTAATTCAATATAACCTTATCTGAAGCCTATTTGATTATCAGCATACTGATTGTTCTTTACCTAAACATATTTAGTATGATATGTATTTTTCTGGCATATTCATAAGCTTTGGGTTTACAACATATGTCATGTGTTTTATATAGGTTTTAGTGTGTAATTATTGTAGCCAGACTATTGTACCATCTTTATATATAAATTGAATTATTCTTAGGGGACAATATATCTCAGAATAAATATTATTGAATCATTTCATTACGTTTTGAATTCTGATGGTTATGCAAGATTATAGTCCTAATCATACCTGAATTTTGGGTGATTTATTTATAAATGTTCCAAAAATAACCTAAAAGTAATTGAATCCTTTTGTTATTGTTTTTTTCAAACAACCTTTCCTTTATCTCTTTCAAAGAAAACCAAGTATTAAGACAGATACTTACATTCAGTTATAGCCACCATAACTGAAGAAGAATCTGGAGGACCTATGAAATCATTTTATCATTGAATTCATTTATAATATATTTTTTTATTCCTGGAGTTTAGCTGTTGCTAGTCATCTTTCATGCTTTTAATTTATTTACTCCTAGTTTTTCTTTGTTACTTCTAAGGTACTGATTCTCACCCTTTCTGAAAGGATGGGACTCAACCTGTTCATTCCAAAATATTCAGACGAAAAGAGATTCCTAGTCTGTTTTTTTTTTTAATTTAATTTTTTTTTTTTTACAATTTAGGTAAGCCCAACATTTCTTTAATATTACACCCCTTTGATACAATAACATACACTCTCAATCTCTGCATTTAGTAAGAAAATTTTAATGAATGATTATGATGAATTGCCCATGTTTTTAACTCAAAATAAATTATAAATGCAATCACTGTTTTCTTTTAAAGCATTTTACTATGTAAAACTTTAAAATAATGTTGGATTTCATTTTATTTGGTTATTTATTTCAGCAAAACGCTCAGAAAAAACTGACAGAAAACGATCATGGTCTTGCTCAATAACCCAAAAGGTTCTCATGCCTAATCCTCATCTTGAAACTGGTAGCCATGATGTTTTCTCTATAACCCCTTCTGATTCATGCATACCTTGGAATGATATTAGTGTTATGAGACTAATTTTGAGACAGCCAAGTCCTCTTTGGATAACGTTCAAGATAGAGGAGGTATAAAACATCAAATTTTAATTCAATAGTGTTTACAATAACAATGTATTTAATAGTTATTGCCTTATGAGCAACTACACTTATAATATACAAAATTATTTGTTTGATTATGTCTAATCAAAATATAAATATATCCATCATTCTCAAAACAATAGGTTACCAGTCAATCTTACAACCAATTTTCATGTATGGGAGTGTCTGGAACTCTGTATGAAGAAAGACAGCTTAACATGAAGGAAAGATTCTTTGAAAAATGTTTGGTCCAAATAAAGAATATATTCATCTTTAGCAGATGAAATTTAACGAAGAGCTAAAAATCCTGTACTTTGCTCTAGATATTGAGGCCAAACCAAATAAATGGCTGCAAGAAAGAAGGAGAGGTAGGTCTGATTTCATTGGCTGGAGGATATGGTGTTGGTGGGTGACTCAGGCTGGAAAACAGAGGACAGGTCTGAATAGAAGAGGCTGAGGTGCTACAAGGACCATGACTTTGAATAACTAAACATTTTATGCAATTATAGAGGTTTTTAATTATTACACAATTAATTATTATACAGAGGGAATAGCAGGATTAAGCATTTAAAAATTTGAAGGGTAAGGTTTGAAACACAACAAAGAATGCCCAATACCGCACAATATAATTTTTAAAATTTATATTCATTGGTAAATGTGATACTTTAAAAGAAGATGTGATAAAGTGTGTAGTAGGGCACTTGAATTTTCACTCCTGTTATGATTTATTAGAATTTAGTGATACATCAATTTAATTTTTGGTAGTAAGAGAGTAATCATGAGGTCAAATTATGACACCAATAATTAAAAAAACAACCTTATATTCAATAATTATGTAACAAATTATTTCTTAAATATAAATTTAAAAATAAATAAAACATTATGTAGGTACCTGGTCTATCATAAAAATTATTTTTAAGTTAGATGCGTTCTCATTTTTAATGTTCTTCAATAAATCATCAAAGCTTAGCTAAGATTATTTTTTACCTCTTTTGATTATAATAATGGTTACATTAATATGTTTTATCCAAACTTAACCACCTAAAATAACTGAATTTTAATATTATACTATTACTTATAATTTTGTGAGCGGAAAATAGATGTATTAAATTTTTTTGTGTCTTTTTATAATTCATTCTAAAGTCTATATTGATTGAAAGTATTAAAATGTATTTGAATTTATATACTTTATGCTATTGCAAAAGGGGGTGTTTGTTGTTTATTGTTATTTTTACTCTTATAATTTGTTGATTTTATGCCCACACTATGGTGTAGGATATAGAATACTATGTATGGCTAGTCTGGTTATTTTTATAAGTGATGGAACTACCCATAAATGTTTGATTTATTTGAAACTAGAGTTCTTAGAGTAAATTGACAATTATGACTCGATGTTCCAAATATATTTATTTTGTCAATTACCAAAAGCTACTCTTCCTTACAACTTTATCGATATTTTTTTCCTTCCTCATGCTGATTTCAAGATCTCTTTCTCAGTATCTGACTATAGACTTTAAAATAATGTGTTCCTGTGAATCATCCTCTTGTTTCAAAGCACGCAAAGAGGATTGTCTGTTAAATGTTGATGAAGGTACTTATGGGTAACCCTTACTGGCTCTTGCCACTAAAGTAGCCACCGCTAAGAATAAAAATCTGATGATATTTGCTTTGCATTGTTGGGAGTACCTCAAATATCTATAATGTAAAAATTACTAATGGAATAAAAATATTATTTAGGTTACTAAGCTTCATAATTTTGAAACAATAATGATTCATAATAGAAATAATTATACATTTATATTTTTGTCTAGGTGAATCTTTATAAAGACTTACCACGTATCATACATCGCCCTACTGCAGATTCAAAAGAATTAGATAAATTGTTAATACTTCTTAAGCGCCAGACTGTTTCTGCTCTCAATTGGCATCCATCTCAGTCTATTAACATCACTATCCCTACTAGTGCTGATGTTCAAAGTTCATCAACTTCTCCAAAACAATCTCCCAGTTGTGAACAAACATCTGGTGGTTATGAAATTCACAGATTGCCTTATAACTAACAAAAAACACGTTGTTTTTAAAAATTGTACATGATTAATATAGGAAGGTTATCAAGTATTTATTGAATACAAATAACTTTCAATAAATAATATAAATTTTACTGTAAAATAGTTCCCTGATTTTTACATATTATTTAGCAATTTTGTTTTTATAATCAAAATATTATTATAACATAATACATTTTTGGATTTTAACTGATGCTAATATTCTTTATAATCTTAAGAAGTTATTTTATAATTAATTTTAATTAAAATTTAATAAAATATACTGATTTAACCATTCCAATTAATATTTAAAAATGTCCTCTAGTTCAGCATTTATTTGCAGGTTAATTAAAAAGAAAATCAATATTAATGAATCTATAAATTCTCATTATGCATTAGTAAGAGAAGCTAATATAATTTATTAATAACAATCCTTATAATTATTTTTTTTTCATATTCTTTAAATCCTGTATCACAGATGTTTCAGAAATATTCTACAAGCATTATTTATAATAAAAAGAAATGATCTATATAAATTGGTTTATTTCATTTAATAAAATGTGAGGTGTACTGCATGATCTAAAATGCTTATTTTAGCCACTAAGGCCATTCTCTCCCTAATTCTATTATAAGCCTATTTTTCAAACAGCTAACTTAGTTCATTTCTGCAACCAGGTAGTGATGTTAATTTAAAAATGTATTCATTTTATTAACTGATGAACTTGTTTTAATATTGTCGTTGTTGTTTTTTTTTTTGTTATCCCCGAATTACTTCAATGTCAACCAGTAGGTAAATTATTCTTAATATGGCTTGTTGTAGCATTATGTTTTTATCTGTAATATGGAGACTGCAAATTGATTTAACGAAAGATTTCTGGCAGGGTTTTATCCACTGTAGGTCATGTGTGTCATGGTCCCAGTCCACAGTGGTTCAAGGGTAGAAAAAACCTCAAAAAATCATGTCTACATTTTGTTCTTTTTTTTTTTTTGGGTGTGGTCTATATTCACAGAATACAGAATATAATAGAAGGGGCAGAGGCACTAATGCCGTAAGGTTCCCCTGGCTCCAGTTTGGCCGGCTCTCCCCCTACCACCTTCACCAGGGGGTAGTTCCGCCTCAGGCTTATTTACTACTTTATCATCTAATGTTTAGGCTTAAACTCTAACCAATTTTATTAGATTCCATCTAATTGTTCAGAAATTTATCACATTCATGCATAGGTAGGGAGTTTAGGAATAAAAATAAAACAAAATATTACCAAAAGAAAATTATTAACTTATTACTTTTCGATCTTATTTTATTTTTATGTATATTATCATTGATATTTTTCAAAAAATGGTGGATTTGGACTTTAAAAAATATCATACCGATCGATCTGATTAATAATGAGTAATGAGAGCCATCTCCTAAAAAATGCGTAAATCTAGGAAAAAAATTTCTTCCAAGATATTGTTTTAGAAGTAACGAAAGCAAATTTTCTATTCTCCATTTAATTAGTTTATTTTGTTTTTCTTCACACAGTTTCTGTAGAATGGATTCGTAGGCACAGTTTTTCTTCTTATACCGCAAAACGTTTCGGCGTAGGTTTTAAATTTGTTTTTCTTTTCAACCATTCATTTTCAGTGAAGCTTAATGAATCAGCTGTATTTCAAAGCTGTACAGTGTCAGAAAGTATGGCTGTGGCATGTCCTGCTCTGCCCTCTATGTTAACGCTTGGGTTAAATACAGAGTTGTTGTTGAACCTTCAATGTGTGTGTTTCGGTAGTGAGCCGGTTGTTTCTTTTTTCCCTGAGTCAGAAAAACTGACAGGTTATGGGCCCAGATCATTGCCCAGTTAATTATTAGTGTTGATGTTATTGTTAATTCTGTTTATTAGTGTTGAGTGAATAGTGTCAAGATTAAATTTGGGAATTTAAAGTATTAAAGTCACCAGTAGAAAATGGCCGCCAACAATTCAACTGTTTACCCGCAACTAAATGATTCAAATTTCAACTTGGAAGTTTCGTTTAAACTCATTGCTGAATGAGTTAGAAGTTAAAGAAAGTATTGAAGATGGATGGGCATCGGAGACCGATGAAGCCAAGAGAAAAGACAAGAAGGCGATGAATATTATCATCAATTGTGTTGCCGACCGCCATATTGATTACATTAGCAGCGCGAAATCGGCCAAGGAAATGATGGCATCGTTAACTAATGTTTTTGAGAGGAAGAGCATCTCGAAACTTCTTACGAGAAAAAAGCTATTAACTCTGAAATGCACGACAAGTTTGCAGGAGCATTTCAATAAATTTGACGCCATAGTCAGAGATATTGAATCCATGGGATCCAAGATGGAGGAAGATGATCGTGTCTGTCATCTTTTGTTAAGTCTCCCTCATAAATTTGAGCAAATAGTGACAGTGCTTGAAGCTTTGAATAATGACCTTACATTGGATTATGTAAAGTCAAGGCTTTTAGATACAGAGATAAAAGAAGAACCTAAAGGTGAATTATCCAACGATATTTCTACTGTTAAAAAGGTGGAGCCAACTCTGGAAGAATTCCCAGAGAAAGAAATTGAAGAAGAATGTGAGGTTAGATTAACCAATTCTTGGAATACTATAGAGAAAGAAGTACCAGTGATAGAAGAACTACCTGTAAATGAAACAATTAAGAAA
The DNA here is from genome assembly GCA_003667255.2 of Euschistus heros. Classification (NCBI taxonomy): domain Eukaryota; kingdom Metazoa; phylum Arthropoda; class Insecta; order Hemiptera; family Pentatomidae; genus Euschistus; species Euschistus heros. The sequence goes on from RCWM02000060.1 coordinate 3,178,785, forward strand.
AATATTAAGGTAAATAATAAGCATGGAACAAGTGAAAATAATAATTGTGAAACAAAAAGTAAGAGATTGTATGAAAAAGTAAAATACATTAAAGATCTTTATAGAGAAGAACTAGGGAAAATGTTCAAAAGAGGGAAGGAAATTACAAGAAAGCTACAAGTAGACGAAATAATAAAAAGGAATTATTTCACAAATGGAAATTACTGGACTCCCATAGATGTACGTAATTATCTGAGGGGGAAGGTCAAGAAAAAAAAATTATAATCTTTGACAATGCCTTTTGCAAATTTGGTACCGATCCTGATAATGTTTATGGAAAAAGTCTATTTTTTAGAGATGAAATTCAGAAAAGATTTGTAAAAATTGAATATGTTCCTAGTAATGAGCAGTTGGCTGATATATTAACTAAAAGTTTAGAGCTATATAAATTTGTTAAATTTAGAGATCTCTTAGTTTATTTTATAGATTCTTAATTAATTTTTGTTTTAATGTATACATGTAAAAATATGCATTTGTATTGAGACAATTTCAACTATAATGATAGAAAATATCTTGAAATTGAAGGGGAGTGTCAGAAAGTATGGCTGTGGCATGTCCTGCTCTGCCCTCTATGTTACGCTTGGGTTAAATACAGAGTTGTTGTTGAACCTTCAATGTGTGTGTTTCGGTAGTGAGCCGGTTGTTTCTTTTTTCCCTGAGTCAGAAAAACTGACATACAGTTCTTTCATCAAGTTGTTTTTTAGAGCTCGTTTATGTTTTTATTAGTGATCTCTAACATTTTTTAAATTTCTTTTTATTTGGAGACCTAATATTTTTCATTGGGGCCGCAAGCCTTTTTATTGGCCCCCTTTCCTTTCCTAAAATAAAAAATCCAACATTAAACTTTTAAGTTTAAATACCTACATATGTGGGTAAAGCAGGGGAAAAGCGTAAAAAGTTATATATAGCTTAATAATCTTCTTTCTCAAATGATCTGGGAAATCAAGATCTGTTAAAATCATCCTCTTTAAAATGTATTGAACAAATAACTCTTGTTTTTGTTGGCATCCATTTTTCTTGCCTCAGGGCTTGAACCCACTTATTTCGTTCCTCTTCAACTGAAGGGAAGCTGAGGAAAAATTAAAAGGTAAAATTGGAATTGTTAACCTTTTAAGCATTTATTAAACATTTTAATCTAAAACTATATTATTATTGTAAAACGTCATTTGTCTTACAGTGTTAATGTTTAACATTCGATACTAGTTTTCAAATAAAAATAATTTCAATAGAATTGGCAATTAATTTATCAATCCTGATTGAATATACATAATATTCTGTATTCTGTGGCTACAATAAAGTTAAAAAAGTTCCACAATAAACATATTTTTACTGTGGTGAAAGGGAAGAAAGATTTGTTTCTCAATCCAAATTGGGCACAACACAGCATTTTTTAATCCAATTGAGAAATAAAAAAAAAACACATACACACAACAGAGACCTAACAATTACCAATTGTTCCAAATAAACAGGGGTTAAGGTGACAGCTGGGATTAAGGTGGTGGGGATATTGCTCCTTGCCAGGAGCCTTCTCTCCCCACCTACCCACCGCTTCTATCATATTCTGTATTCTGTGTGTATATCTGATACATACTGTTCATTCCCAATTGTTTTGCTTTTGAAACCAATTTCAAAAGCCCGAAAATTCATACTACTTTAAATAAAAAAATAAAAAAATTAAGGCTTAGCGAACCCGAAGGTTCGATGCCGACACCACCAACCGTCAACCGCAAACTTCCCTCCAATCCACTCCTCCAAAACCTAAATCCCCCAGGTCGGCCCTGACGCAATCCTCCCATCTTTGTCTCGGTTTACCACTCGGTCGTTTACCCGACGGCTCATAACTAATTACTTTTTTCGGAATTCGATCATTATTAAACCCAACAACTTTACATGCCCATTTTAAGCGGCGCGTTGCTATTAATTGAACTATATTTACCGGATATAATTCGCGCAGTTCCGCATTGTGAAGCCTTCTAAATTCTCCCGTTTCTTCATCCTTTTTTGGGCCAAATATTCTACACAGTACTTTATTTTCGAAAACTTTAAGGCGTTGTTCCTCTCTTAACGTCAGTGGCCATGTTTCACATCCGTAGAGAACTGTTGGTAGTATAATAGTTTTGTATATCCTAATTTTTAATTTTTTGGAGATTAAGCGTGAACTGAGTAATTTTGCGACCGTGAAATAACAAGCATTACCGGCTTTTAATCTAGCCTTTATTTCTTCTTGAATTTCATTTTTCATCGATATAATAGACCCTAGATATTTGAATTGCTCAACGTGTTCAAACTTTATTCCGGAAATATCTACATTACTAAAATGTTCACCGTTTCTGCTACTAACCATATATTTCGTTTTATCGGTATTAATTACTAAACCAATATCGTTACCGGTTTCCATGAGCGTAGTAGCCTTTAGTTTCCTCGTTTTCACCCAAAAGTACCAAATCATCAGCATAACCAAGAACCGGGCATTTACCACCCAACTCTAATCCTTTTCCCGCAAGCATTACCTTCCTAATGACGTATTCTAGCGCTTAGTTAAATAATACCGGAGAAAGAGAATCTTCCTGTTTTAAACCCGAACGTACCTCAAACTTTTCGGAGTAAAAAGTCTCGATTCGGACTCTATTAAATGTTTCGGACATGCACACCTTTACTAGATTAACCAATGTCTTTGCTATCCCCAGTTCGATCAAAATATCTAACAGTTTCTGGCGGTTAATCGAATCGTTAGCCTTTTGGAAATTAACATAGAGCTGATGCACTACGCCCTTAAATTCTAATTTTTTCTCTAATATTTGACGAAGGGAAAATATTTAATCGATAGTTGAACGACTCCGTCTATTTCAAAAACTACATTGATAGTCTCCAATTATTTCCTCCGCGTAATCAGTAATTCGGTTCGTTAGAATTGATGTAAATATTTTATAACACCTCGGAATAAGTGAAATACCACGATAGTTGTTACACTCTATCTGTTCTAGGACCCTTTTTATGAATCGGAATAAGTATAGATTCTTTCCATTCTTCTGGTATTTTTTCTTTTTCTCAAGTCATTGTTACTAATTGATGAATTTTAGAAACTCCAGCTTCTCCACACGCTTTGAATAATTTGGCAGGGATATTGTCGATTCCGGCTGCTTTATAAGATTTTAATTTTATGATCGCTATTTCAACTTCCTCCTTACTCGGTTCTTCTATTAACGGTTCCGCGCTGAGAAAAGTAATAGGAGGGGGGAATTTATGTTATTTTCCGAACTTAAAATATTATCAAAGAATGTTCTGAATTTGTCTACTATGTCTACCGGATCCGCTAGTATATTGTTATTTTCATCCCTTATTCCTTTCATTATAGGCTCGAAGCGTTTACGCGATCCGTTAATACCCTTATACATATCCCTTACGTTGTTTCCGATTTTATTAGATTCTATTTCGTTTATTTTGTTTTTAAGATAATCTCTTTTTTTATTTTTGAGGAATCTAGAGGTTTCGTTTTTTAAGCTTCGGAAGTAGGAGACATTGTTCTCGCTCGGATTATTGAGAACTTCTAATTTAGCAGCTTTTCGTTTCACACACGCGTTTAAACATTCCTCCACGAACCAAGGTTTAATTTGTTTATTTTCAATCCGGCCTAGATAAGAATCCCCCACAGCTTTAATGTTATCCCTGATACCTAACCATAAATTTTCGATATCCCCACAATCTTTGTCTAAAGCTCCTAGAACCTCGAATCTACTTTTGACTTCTAAGGCGAAATTGATTCTTATTAACGGATCTTTTAATAACTCTAGATTTAATTTATCGGACGATATATTAATTTTATTTTTCTTGTTTATTAAAAGCCATTGACGTACTTTCGCGATGACGAGTTCATGATCTACCCACATTCTGCCCCACGGTATGTTCTCACGTTAGTCATGCTGTTTTGCCATCTCCGTTGTACCAAAACATGATCGATTTCGCGTTTGTGAATCCGGTGATGTCCACGTATATTTATGAATATTTTTATGTTTAAACGTCGTACTTTTGATTATCAAACCCTTCCATATAGCAAAGTTTATAAGTCGCGTTCCATTTTCATTACTGTATTCTTATAAAATTTCTCTTCCAATAGTCGGTTGATATATTTCTTCCCTTCCCAGTTTAGTGTTTGCATCTCCTAATATTATTTTCATACAATATCGCGGTAGTTTATCGTAAACTCGCTCTAATGTATCATAGAAATCGCATTTAACTTCATCGTCACTATCCTCGGTTGGAGAATGAATATTAATTAACGCAATCTTGAACCACCTACACTGAAATATGGCCACCGATATTCTATTATAAATAAACTGTATTTACCTCAGAGAGATCCATGACTGTTTGGAGGTGTTTTTTGAACAAAAGAATGTGTGAGTAGGGTGTTAAAACCTACGCCACAGGTAACCTACACCTACTAATTTATATACACGATACATTCAAACCTACTAATTTATATACACGAAAATTTTTACTTACTTTTTACGAAAATTTTTTACTTTTACTTATTTTTTCTCAGAAGAGTTTTATAACACATTTTGAAAAATAATAGAACAAAAAGAGGCAGAATTGAAACTGGTGCCAAATTATAACGCAATTTGAAAGAATTCCGAGTTGTTTTAAAAATCCCTGCTTTTTTCAGTTAGCTCCATCTACCTCCGCAATGTTGCTTATGTGGATTGAAAATTCATACTCAGATCTACAATTCACAATTAAAATTTTCACAGTCTGCCAGAGTTTTTGCAAATTTAATTTTTTTGTGATTTTGATGAGATTATGTTTATTTAATTTGTTTCAAAGCAATTTATTTTTAATGTTTTTTTGTCAGATATACGTACCTAAGGAGGCTAGGAAAAAAAAAAAAAAAAAAAAAAAAAAAAAAAAAGAAATAGAAAATGACAAAATCGGTTTTCTTTTAACCAATTATTCTTAAACTGTGTCAAAATGTTAGATACACCCTTGTAAATAAGAAGCATTTTTTATGATTTCTTTATTTTCGATTGATTTAATAGTTTTTTAACACAGCTTGAAGTATAAGCTAATATATTTTAAAACGAGAAAGAATTATCTGCCCTTGTTGAATATTTAATCCAATATTATTAAAACTTTAAAGTTTATGTGCGTCAAAATGATTTATTTTATAAAGTGACACACTGTCACTTTTACGATTTTCTTGACCTTCTTGAGGTTGAGACCAATAAATACCAATTCCACTTTTGAGCTGTGTTGAATTTGAAGACACGACTAAGCACGTCAATTATGGGGAAAATTATTGTTTTTAAAAAGAAGAGCATCGTTTGATTTCTTCACTGATGAGGATGGGATGAGTTCTAGGAAGATCGCACACCGCACCAAATGTCCAATTTACACTTTTTGTACTCATTGTGGTTTTATTATTATTTTAAAAAGTTATAGTAAGTTTATTAAATTGTTATAATTATTTATTTTAATTTTTATATCTTCATTATCTTGTAAATACGATTATATCACAAATATAAGGACAATAACAACTAAAAATTCGAGATCTCTCTGTCTTGGAAGTTTGACATCTATCTTTTTAAGAAATGATATATTAAGAGCTAAGAAAAAAATAAAAGAAAGGTATCAATATATTAATATTAAAGAAGATCTGTCAGAAGAAGTATGAAAAATCTGTGCAGAGTTATTTCCATATCTGATAGCCAAAAAAGAGCAAGGGTACAAAGCAACTATTAGATACGATAAACTGATGATGGAAGGAAAATTATATTCTTTGGAAGATCTCAATAAAGAAACAAGCACAAGCTAAAGAATTAGAAGTGAAGAGAACTCACCAGAATCACAAGAAAATACTACAAGTAATCAGAAAACTCCAGGGAAAAAACAATTTAAGACTGAAAAAATTCGTAGAAGTAGCAGTCTAGAAAGATATTATCCCACTAGTAGTAAAAGAAAGGAACAAACTAAGGTGACAAGTGAAGAGCGCAAAGACCAAACTAAAGCTAAAAATTCGATAGGTTAATAGCAACAATTAAAGAATAACAGTATCTTTTCAAAGCAAGACAACGGCTCTATCAGGATTTGCTCAATGAATGCACAGACAATGTTGGGGGAGGAAAGGCTAGAGGAGTTCAAATATGCCATTAATTCGACCAAATGGGATATAATAGGTATGGCAGAAATAAGAAGGAAAAATTAACAAATAATAGAACAAAAATGCGGAACCATTCTTATGCATACAAGCTCACATAAAGGTCAGTATGGTGTAGGATTTATTGTAGCATATAAATTCAAGAAAGATATATTAGATTTTAAAGAAATAAATAATAGAATAGCAGTTCTAGTTCTGAAAATCACTGAAAATAAAACGCTATCAATCATCCAACTACATGCACCTACTATGTCTGCTCCTAAGGCAGAAAAGGACAATTTTTACTTGGAGCTCGAAAGAAGGCTATCGACTCTGAAAAGGAAAAATAACTGCATTATTGTAATGGGAGACTTCAACAGACGCGTGGGAGAAATAGTAGTAGGAGAAGAAGGCATAAAGTGAAAAAATACATTTGGAAAGAGGAATGAAGGAGGAACCAGAATAGTCAACTTAGCATTTAACCAGCATCTCCATATTGGGAACACCTATTTTACAAAAAAGCCACGTAACAAATGGACATGGATGTTACCAAAAGGGCAGAAATATGAGATAGACTATTTTCTTATGAACCAAATTGCGTTAGTGAAAAATATTGAAGTTATTAAGAATTTAAATTTCATCTCAGATCACAGAATGATCATAGGAGAAATATATTTAAATAAATTTAAAGAAAGGCGACCATTTAAATATGTTAAAAGAAAAATGAAAATACAAAACAAAGAGACAGGGAAATATTTAGGGAAGAACTGACCAAGAAGATCAAAGAGATAAAGGAAGAAGAAACATATCAAACTCTTGGGATACAAGAAAAATACAACCGACTGACAGCAATTATCAAGGAATTTGCCTCCAATCGAGCTCAGTAGATCTCTTCAGACTAAGGTGGGTTATAAAAAATGATGTATTACAAGAAAAAAAGGATACAACTGCAATAACCAAAATCAATAGACAACTAAAGAAGAATATAAAAGAAGACCTAGACAATTACAGGAAAAACATAGTGATCAATATAATGCCGAAAAACAAATCCATTAAGCAACTTAAAAAAGATCTTTCATCTGGTAAGCTTTGGATAGGCAACCTTAAAAATTAAAACAAAAACCTGATCACAGCAACAGCTTATATACTAAAGGAAGCAACAGAATTCTTTATGGCTCTATATAAAAAAGATGGAAATGACGCTGAAGATATTCCACTATATTTAGGAGAGGATGATAAAGCATTGCCACCAATAATAATAGAGGAGGTAGTAAAAGCAATAAATAATTTAAAGAATGATAAAATCCTAGGACCTGATGGTGTGAAGAATGAGTTCCTGCGAGCAGGTGGGGAGTTATTGGCGAAAGAATTGTCAAAATTATTCAATTTAATTATAGAGAGAAAAGAAGTACCAGAACAATAGAAATTGGCAAAAATAGCTATCTTGTTTAAAAAAGGCAATAGAAAATGGATGGATAACTATCGACCGATCTCACTTTGTTCCACAATATCAAAATTATTTTCCACTATAATAAAAGAACGCCTAACAAAACAGATTATGGAGAATATAACTATCGAACAGACTGGATTTCGGAAGGGGTTTTCAGTAATGGACTATATTCAGACAGTTAAGACAGGTCTAGTCCCAAACTATGATAAGACTAAATTAATGACAAATAGTGAAGAAATAGAAATAAGAATGGGTAATGATAACACGGAATACACTAACGAGCACATCTATCTCGGGCAACTTGTATTCTTCACCGATAGAACAAATAAAGAGATCCAAAGAAGAATTTCACAGAGTTGGAAAAATACTGGTCCCTAAGGAGTATTATGAAAACCAATGTTGATAGGGTATTTAAAAAACAAACTTTTGAAATGTGTATCTTTCCAGTTCTGTCCTATGGAAGCCAAACATGGTCTCTCACTAAGTTTCAAGAAAATGAAGTAAGAGTCTGGCAAAATGCATTAGAAAGAAGTATGATAAATATCAAAAGAAAGGATTGGATCAAGTGCATTGATATTCAGAAGAAAACAGGGCTCAAAGACTCTTCCATGCTTCTAAAAAAATTAAAATGGAAATGGGCTGGACATGTGTTGAGATTACTGATGACAGGTGGTCATATACTGTAACCGAGAGAATACCATATGACAATAATAGGAACAGAGGAAGGCAATTGAAGAGATGGAGTGACTCCTTCAAGAAAGAGGCTGGCCCAAAATGGTGAACAGCAAAGAATAAAAATTCATGGTGGAAGAAGTGGAATCAGATTTTCCAGAGCTTCCAAGTAGGACTGGTCACCTTGGGAAGTGTAAGACCATTACTCCTCTTAAAAAGAGGAAGGCTAGTGCAAGGAAGATAAATGTGTATTTATTTATTGTTTAATTGTATATATTATTTAGTTTCACAATAAAAGCTATTTTTATTTCATTTCATCTTGTAAATATAAAAAAAAAAATAATTTTTTGTTACTTGAGAAATTAAAAAAAGTTAATGTTATAAATGTGTTTTTCTTTCTGAATCGAAGGAGACTATCCGTAAGTCTATACGAGCATTTTAAAAAAGTTATTAGGTTATAAATATATTATTATTTTAAGCCTATTTATTATCATTAGTTAGGCTTTTATTTAATAATAAACAAATATTAAAGTTGTAACACTTTATTAGAAAAAACAAAAACATAATACATTAACATGTAGGTAATGTAACATCTCTTAAAAATAACCATTTGAAAAATGGACTTTTTCTGAAATATATTTTAGTGTGCTATGAAAATTGGAAATTCTTCAATCAATATTTAACTAAATCTTATTAAAATTACTTTTTGTCAAAGAAAAAGTTTGGATCAGTCGATTAAAACAATTACCAAGTGAATAATCCAATACAAATTAAGGTTCAGTAAATAATAATTAAAAAATAAAATAGTAAATATATGAAATTTTCTGAAATTTTGATTGGCAAATTAAGACTTTGCTGAATGAACAGGGCTATATCCTTTTCTTCTTCTTTTGAAAAGAATTCAGACTAGGTAACACTGATTTCTCTTCATAGATTACTTATAGTCCCAGCTTTCGTAGTGCTTTCAGATCTACATCTCCATAATAATCCTCACTGAAACAAAGAATTTATGCATTAGTTTTTTTAACTACATTAAAAATAACCTTATACACTGGGCCATATACAGTTAGCAAAAAAAGTCAATGTGCACCCATTATTGAAATGCTTATCATGTTTTTTAAAAGCAAGCAGCTTTATTTAGAAATTTTGTTATGGATGTAATTTAAATGGATGTGCCAACTCATTCACATCAAACAAATTTTCTTTGTTAGCGTGATTTCGGAATTATAGTAATTTAATGAGAAAATGTAAGCCAAAAAAGTCTTAATTTTCATTAAGACTGTATTCATAGACAGGAAATATCCAACCAAAACTTGTTAATGCCTTGCACAGAAGTAAATTAAAAATTATATTTGTTCTCATTATGGATATTTTTGTAGAAATCAGAAAATTAGTCATCATTTTAAGAAAGGAAGAAAGTTTTTTTGGGGAAATAGGCAAAATAATTTATGAAAATCACTCTATAATATAAAAAAAATCATCAACAGATTTGAAGAAATTGGGAACTTTAATAGTTCAAGGTCTGCACACCAAAAAAAATTTTCAAAAGGTACATCTGTGAGAAAGAGATGATCCAATACCAAGGCGCGGTGCACTTAATGGGTTGTGCCTTAATATGTCCAAATAAACTTATAATGGTCCATAATTCCGTCGATTACTTTAAGTTTTCTACCACCAGATGCACTAATACACCTCCAGACCATGATTACACACCATCCATGTTTAGCAGTGTGGTATAAATTTTTAGTCTCTAGGCCTGTTTTAGGTTTTTGCCATGCTCCAACTGTTCAATCAGATGAGAAGAGATTAAATTTACATTCATTACTAAATAAAACTTGTTCCCAGAAACTATTTGGTTTGCTAACATATCCTTTGGCAACATTTAGACAGTCCAAGCTGTCTGCGAGCTATATCACTTTTTATTATGTTCCGCACTGAATGTGGTAACTTTAAGTCATAATCATTTGTTGTTAGTTTTATTGGGCTTAACGTCCTACTGTACTCCAACTACGGCAGGAAGGGCGGGTTATCCTACATGTTACCGACCTATTCTAACCATGGTGGGAAGGTCAAGATTCATTAGTGGATTTGCCACGAAATAAATTTTAGCCGCCCAGTTGGAATTCAAACCCACGACCTTTAGTACCGAGCACACTGAGACCCTCGCCCCAACTCAGTCATCGAGCCCCTATGAACAGTGTACACAGACTTTTTGCAGATATTTTCTTATTAAATTATTATTATTCCGACATTGTGCCAAAAAAAAAAAAAAAAAATTGTTTTATGTGTATGAGTTGGCACATTTATTTGAATTACATCCATAACAAATTTTTTAAATAAAGCTAATTTCTTAAAAAAAAAAACATGAATAAGTTTTGCAATAATGGTATTGAAAAGAATTAAATATTTCAATTTAGAATTGAGGTACTTCCTTGTTATTTACATTTGGGTAATAAATAAAAGTCATAAATTGAATAAATAAAAACTTCTTTCTCAGAATCTAAAACCAACATTGTATAGTTCTTTTAATAAATAAATAAATATATACGTAAATACATACATAAATAAAATATACTAAGAATACAATATTTATAAAAGGAAAGAAAAACCCTTACCCGCATACATGTAATAATTTTGTCTTAATTTATTTTTAATTTAAGAAATTACTTTCACAAGAAACAGGCACTCAGTCATGGTTGAAATTAATTATATAGTTTATAATGAACTATGAAGTTTTGTGGTAGCCCTCATTTGCACTAACAATAAATAATTTGTTTTTTAGAAGGAAATCAAACAAATTGTTCTATATACCTATATATTTTTTTAATTATTTCAAATCTTTTTTAATTTTAGCTTGAATATTTTAATTTTAAATACTCAAAACATTGGACTTCTCTGCCAGCTTATAGATTTTATTTCTTCATGTCATTCTCACATCTTATGATGATTTTTGTAGTTAGTACAAGAATGTCAGTCATTAAAATTAAAATGGTACTCATAAGAAGTACACATGACCTCTTTGATGTTTTTTTAATTTTCTCCTCTGAGGTTTTTCAGTTAGCTATCTAAAATTAGATTTTGCGAAAGAAACAACCATATTTATTTAGTTTTGTATTTGTTTGTTAATTATGATATTTTCCCACGATATTAGGTTGAATATAAGTTGATCTTAAATATAAGTCGACCCTCCACATTTTAATTTTTTTTTCAGGATAAATTAAGAGAGAAGAAAAAAAAAAAAAAAAAAAAAAAAAAAAAAAAAAAAAAAAGAAAAAAAAAAAGAAAAGTAATGTATTTAGTAAAGTAGCTTTTAATTTATAGAGGCTGGGCTGATACCCATTTACAGAGGCTTTGTGTGCCCCATGAGGGTATCCTTAGTTCAGGATCCATTCTTGGCTGATATAACAGAATAAATAATTATCTTCACTATTTTTTCTCAAATTTGGTTCTGGAAGTTAGAGGTCCAGTAGCCTAACCAACTAGGTAACTCACTGCCTATATCATATATTTGCTGCATGTGTTAACTAATCTTGTATCATTTGAAATAGTCCAAGAGCCGAGGCCAAATTTCATGACTTATTTGAAGAAAACTTTTAGACATACAGCCATTTAATGTCCACCCTCAGCAATCAATTTGCACTTGTCTGCCAACTCAAAGCGGGGGCGTTTCAAAATGGCGACCTCCGAAAGGGGGTAGCAAATATCAAAATATGGTATTATTTGAAGATGATTTATTTAAAGCAAACAAGAAACTGCAAACCCCCTAGGTGCCAAAAAACGTTGTCTGCCAAAATTTGGATGGGGGGTCGCACCGGCAGACAAAATTCAAAATCCGCGTTTTTTCAGTCCAAAAGTGGACCATTTGAAGACGATTTATTTCAAGCATACAAGAAACTGCATGCTCACTAGATGACAAAAAACGTTGTCTGCCAAAATTTGTAGGGGGAGTCGCACCGGCAGACAAAATTCAAAATCCGCGTTTTTCAGTCCAAAAGTTGACAATTTGAAGACGATTTATTTGAAGCACACAAGAAACTGCATACTTCCTAGATGTCAAAAAATGTTGTCTGCCAAAATTTGGAGGGGGCTAAGCACCGGCAGACAAAATTCAAAATCCGTGTTTTTTCAATCCAAAAGTTGACAATTTGAAGACTATTTATTTGAAGCACACAAGAAACTGCATACTCCCTAGATGACAAAAAACGTTGTCTGCCAAAATTAGGAGGGGGCTAAGCACCGGCAGACAAGATTCTAAATCCTTGTGAAGGCGTCACACCGGCTGACGTTGTTCCGGTCAAAAAATCCAAGTTTTTTGGCACATTTTTCGTTATTACCCCAAAACTACTCGTCCAATCCAAAATTTATTTTTCTCAACTGATAGCTGACTAAATTTCCAATCAGACCCATATATTAAATTGATATAAAGTCACGTAAAATACCAATGCTAGCACATCAAAACCTTGTAACTGGTGTGAAATCCAAGTTTTTTGGCACATTTTTCGTTATTACCCCAAAACTATTCTTCCGATCCAAAATTTATTTTTCTCAACTGATAGCTGACTAAATTTGCAATCAGACCTCATATATGAAATTTATTTCAAGACTTTACATCAATTTAATATATGGGCCTGATTGAAAATTCAGTCGTCTATCAGCTGAGAAAAATAAATAATATATATGAACAGTAATAATATAAATACCACCACATAATTAAAAAATAATAATATTTCAACTTATAAAGTTATGAAATATGTACTATCCTGGAACAAAATTCGTATAAAACTTGTATAGTAGTCTAGTTAATTGATTTGTAAAATGATAGACCAAGAGCCCGATAGGAAAACATACCGAGTTATTTCACCCCTTTTTTGTAATGCATGGGTGTAACCTTTCCACTGTTATGAATGAAAATTTATGAATTTTCCAATAAAGGTGAGTGCCGCAAAAATGACAGTGGGGGAAAGGAGTTGAAAATAGTATTTCATAGAAGTTCGGAAATCGTTACTTTTAGTATATTTTGTGTTCTATTATACGTTATTCAAGCAAATCAACTTTGCAACAAATTTTGTAATAGTCATTTTGTTCTGAGATCAATCGTTTTAGAGCGGTTTGGCCACCAAAGATTGACCAACTTCATATAAGTCGCACTTCTTCGTGAAAACAAGCAGTTGGTACTTTTCTGTTGTCGGTTATAACTCTAATCCAAAATTAATTTTTTTCAACTGATGTGAATTTCCTTTCAGACATTATACATAAAATTTATATGTATAATATAATATAATTTATCTATATAATGTATATAAAGTTATTGAAAATACCCATGCCAGCACGCTAAAAATCCGTACTATTGTAAAGTTAAAGTTTTTGGAACATATTTCGTTATAACACCAAAACTATTCGTCCGATCCAAAATTTATTTATTCTTTCAATTGATAGCTGGCTAAATTTTCTATCAGACCTCATATGTGAAATTTATATAAAGTCATGTAAAGTTCCCACGCCAGCACGCTAAAACCCCGAACTATTGTAAAATCCAAGGTGTTTTGGTACACTTTTCATTATAACCCCAAAACTACTCGTCCAATCCAAAATTTATTTTTTTCAACTGATAGCTGACTAAATTTTTAATCAGACCCATATATTAAATTGATATAAAGTCACGTAAAATACCAATGCTAGCACATCAAAACCTTGTAACTGGTGTGAAATCCAAGTTTTTTGGCACATTTTTCGTTATTACCCCAAAACTATTCTTCCGATCCAAAATTTATTTTTTTCAACTGATAGCTGACTAAATTTGCAATCAGACCTCATATATGAAATTTATATAAAGTCATGTAAAGTTCCCATGCCATCACGCTAAAACCCCGAACTATTGTAAAATACAAATTATTTAGATTATTTTTCAATATTAGTCCAAAAGAATTTGTCTAATCCAAAATTCACTTTTTTCAACTGAAAGTTGACTAAATTTGATATCACATTTTATACATGAATATTTAATTGAAATCCATGCCAGCAGCCTAAATGTGTATGTTTTGGTAAAAACATAACAATTTTACATGTTACAGTGGGCTGGCGTGGGTATTTTGCGGCATTCATGCATCATTTTATAATTTTATTTGATTGTTAATTTAGTAAGCTTTCATTGAAAAAAATAAATTTTGGATAAAACAAATAGTTTTCGGGTAATAACGAAAAATGTGTCAAAAAACTTGAATTTCACAACAGTACGAGGTTTTGGTGCGCTGGCATTGGTATTTTACGTGACTTTATATCAATTTAATATATGGGTCTGATTGGAAATTTAGTCAGCTATCAGTTGAGAAAAATAAATTTTGGATCGGAAGAATAGTTTTGGGGTAGTAACGAAAAATGTGCCAAAAAACTTGGATTTCACAACAGTACGAGGTTTTGGTGCGCTGGCATTGGTATTTTACGTGACTTTATATCAATTTAATATATGGGTCTGATTGGAAATTTAGTCAGCTATTAGTTGAGAAAAATAAATTTTGGATCGGAAGAAAATTTTTGGGGTAATAACGAAAAATGTGCCAAAAAACTTGGATTTCACACCAGTACAAGGTTTTGATGTGCTGGAATTGGTATTTTTCAAGACTTTATATCAATTTAATATATGGGCCTGATTGAAAATTTAGTCGTCTATCAGCTGAGAAAAATAAATTTTGGATCGAACGAATAGTTTTAAGGTTTTAACGAAAAATGCACCAAAAAATTCTGGCGTGGGTATTTTACATGACTTTATATAAATTTCATATATGTAGTATGGTAGGAAATTTAGCCAGTTACTTACCACAAGTTAGCCAATCATTGGTGGCCAAACCGTTTGAAAACTATAGATGAGAGAAAAAGAAATGAATAGCGCCAAATTTCTTGCAAATTTGATTTGCTTCATAATGTACATAGCTCAAAATATACTAATAGGAACGGTTTCCGAGTTATTCGATCAAACGACTAAGAACATAGGTTTACGAAGAACTACATGTTTTCCACATATTTTGTTCCAGGATAGTACATATTTCATAACTTTATAAGTTGAAATATTATTCATTTATTAATTATATCGCCGGTATTTATATTATTACTGTTCATATATATTAATTGGTATTTTTTACATTGAAATTTTAAAACAAGATTATTTTATATTAAAATAATTTTATTGTACCATACGTAGGAAGCAATATAATATAACTTCCTCAAATCATTCTAGAGAAAAACTACTTATAAATAAAATAAAAAAGGAAATCATGGTCAAAAAGTTCACTGTTGGACGAAAAGGATGTGAGTTTTGAACGTCAGCCGGTGTGACGCCTTCACAAGGATTTAGAATCTTGTCTGCCGGTGCTTAGCCCCCTCCTAATTTTGGCAGACAACGTTTTTTGTCATCTAGGGAGTATGCAGTTTCTTGTGTGCTTCAAATAAATCGTCTTCAAATTGTCAACTTTTGGATTGAAAAAACGCGGATTTTGAATTTTGTCTGCCGGTGCTTAGCCCCCTCCAAATTTTGGCAGACAACATTTTTTGACATCTAGGAAGTATGCAGTTTCTTGTGTGCTTCAAATAAATCGTCTTCAAATTGTCAACTTTTGGACTGAAAAACGCGGATTTTGAATTTTGTCTGCCGGTGCGACTCCCCCTCCAAATTTTGGCAGACAACGTTTTTTGTCATCTAGTGAGCATGCAGTTTCTTGTGTGCTTCAAATAAATCGTTTTCAAATTGTCAACTTGTGGACTGAAAAAACGCGGATTTTGAATTTTGTCTGCCGGTGCGAGGCCCCCTGCAAATTTTGGCAGACAACGTTTTTTGTCATCTAGTGACCATGCAGTTTCTTGTGTGCTTGAAATAAATCGTCTTCAAATGGTCCACTTTTGGACTCAAAAAACGAGGATTTTGAATTTTGTCTGCCGGTGCGACGCCCCCTCCAAATTTTGGCAGACAGCGTTTTTTGGCACCTAGGGGGTTTGCAGTTTCTTGTTTGCTTTAAATAATTCATCTTCAAATAATATTATATTTTGATATTTGCTACCCCCTTTCGGTGGTCGCCATTTTGAAACGCCCCCGCTTTGAGTTGGCAGACGAGTGCAAATTGATTGCTGAGGGTGGACATTTTATGGCTGTATGTCTAAAATTTTTCTTCAAATAAGTCACGAAATTTGGCCTTGGCTCTTGGACTAAAAGCTTGAACAAGAGTTTTCTATATCCAGAGACATAAACTTATTCCAAAGCCAACCATGTAGTCAAGTATTATTTACTGATGAGGAAATACACACTGCTCTGAGTCCTTCACTCTTTTCAGTCCACTCTTTTCTCTACATTATCTTTTATACATCATTAGTTAGATAGTTTTCTCTCTGCTGCTGTTAGGATTTTTATGTCCATCCCTATTTCTTAACTTAAACTCTATTTATCAAGGCTACATTATTGATCTTCAATCATTATCGACCACTAGAATCCATCCAATAAATTTATTTAAGTGCAATCTAACTGTCTATAGCACTAAAAACATCAGTAAAGTTCTGCCTTCCACCTGCCTTCTGAAGGATCTGTCCTTTACCTCATTGTTAAGGGTTAGAAGTGTGTATAAATAGTGTCGAAAATGGTAAACACCATTTTCTGTGCCTTGTCTTGTTCCTCGAAAACTGTTTTTTTTCTCCCCTAGTGTTTAGGAAAAGTGGTTTATCATCTCCCTGTTCCTGAACCAGGAGAAAGGTTTCCTTTGGAGCATGCTTCCCAACCCAAGGAGGCTACCAAGAAGTGTTGATCGAAGAGTGTAAAACGTGCATGATCTTAGCATATTGTGTGGAGGTTTTGGGAACTTTACTAGTGTAGTTTGTAGTGTTAGAGTACTATTTTTCTAATCTGGGAGCCTAGAATTGCATGAAAACAAACCGTCAAGGAATCCTCTCATAAGAAGGACCTAGATAGGGAAGAGAGGCGAAGATAGGTGGAGAACAGGAAAAGACAGAGGTGGCTGTATAAGTAGGACCTTATACCACAACATTGTTAGGAATAACTGAGCATGATGCTAATGATAATATATATATTATCCATTTATTGAACTGGATAGAGATAGTATAGTTGTTAGATCTCATTATTTAAAGAATTCTTTTTTGTTTAATGAGTCATAGGAGACTTTTAAGTTCAAGGTAGGATATTCTTTGTTGTCCTTGAGGTCTTCTACCATCAGGGGCATAGTCTACCATCATCTTTAGTGGATCTCAGTGTTCGTCCATTCATACAACATGGCCGAAACACTTGAGTTGTCGGGTCTTGATCATTTCGGATGCAGTTTCTCCTAGTCTTTCCTGCAATCCTATGAAGGAACTTCATCTCTGCCGCTGTGGCTTGGCTCTTCAGACTATTCATAACAATTCAACTCTCTGCACCATATAAGAATACCGATAGATGTATCAACTTGAAGATATGGAGCTTCACATTTCTGCCCACTTCTCTTTTACCTAATACAGAGCTGTAAATCAGGTAGTAGACCTGGTTCGATTTACTTATTCTACTTGATATCTTTAAGTTAAATCTTTGGAATTATCATCCCTTCTGCTAGGAATGTAAAAATTTGAGACCTGAATGTTTTTTTCAAACAACTAATAGGTATTCTCCTAAACCTTTTCATAAAATTGATTTCTATATGCCATTTTGAATGTATTTTCATGAGCAGTAGAGAAACTGTCATTTAGTATTTTCTATCCAAATGCTTGGAGATGATTAATAATATTTTTATAATGTTTCTCTGAATATTGATTATTAAAATATGTAGATTTATTTGCTGTGATATATTTCTATAAAAAAGAGAAGTTATTTTTCTTATTTTTACATTATCTTATTGTATATTTCATTAACAAAAGCAAGTGAAGCCAATGGCTGTGCGCGTACTAAGCATTCTTAAGCCAGAAGCAATGTTGGTTGAAATTCGGGTTGAGTTTATTTTATTGACAACCCAAGGAATAAATTTCAATCTTCTCTCTCTGGTTAGACTAGGTTGTCAAGATAATTTGTCATTCTTCCTCTAGTAGGAGTACATATGGCCTTTGGCTCAGATAAACTCTCAACAACAAAAACTTACCAGATAAATAGGCTATATATAATTGAGAAAGTTTTCTTGAGAAGAATCATTGGCCCAGTCATAATTGCAGTTGGAAAAGAATAAGGGTACTACTTGAAAGAGCGTAGGCGATGAACTTTTAGATTGTAAAGATACTATGACTTCATTGGATTTGAGGTGTTTAGTGTTCAAATACTATGGTATCATAATCTTGATTTATTTCTCAGTTGTCTCCTTTTATGTCAAAACTTGGGACTAGATAATAGTCCAGAAAAAAAACTTATTTTTATCTCTCTTGGAAGAACTCTTTGATCTGTTGACCTTGATCAATTAAATTAAACTTGAATGTTGAACTCAAATCTGACTTGGAAATGATAATTGAGTGATAGTCAACTAGGAGATGTTATTGCTCTCATATTAAGTATGGCTTCCAAGGATATTGGTAGGCTATAAAAGTACAGGTTTTATATTTTATTTAATTTACTTTTTTAATCAAAGTTTTATAATCCTCATGAGACCGAAAGGACATTTTTCTATACCATATTCCTTTAAGAGATATTTTAGAAATCAATCCCGTGTCTCCATTGTTAATGATCATTACTAATAATTTACTGTCATCACTCATGCTTCATCCAACCCCTGATTTTTATTAATTGATTTTCAGTACCCAAAGCAAATAATGTCATGTTTAAATTAAGAACTATTATTATAATTAAAGTTTAGAATTTAATTTATTGATTTAGAAGTGGTTTTATATTAAAGGTTTCAAACTTTAAGTTTAGCATGATAGACTATGTAAAGCCAAGAGCGATATTTATTAACTTATAGATTGTAAGGAAAGGTACCTTAATTTTAGTGTTGGAGGTTATAATAAATAAGTAAACAACTACAATTAAGTCAAATGTTTTATTATGAAAAAATAATAAGCAAGACTGCTGTTTCATGATTGTTGTTTATTTAGTATATTTACATACTTCAAACAAAACCTCACTAGAAATGAATAATGAATTCTACTCGAAGTGCTCTTTAAAATTTTAATGTTGTTATATTTGTTTGGATTCACTCTTATTCATTTCAGAGGAGAAAGTAGAGGAAGGTGGGAAGTTCAGGAAATGAGAATATTGTAACATAATTTATTACTTCTGAGAATGGTGAAAGTGCAATATTGATTTAAGAGAATATTAAAATAATTGGTCCATTTTTGTTTTTTAGAAAAGTAGGCTCAACTCTTTTTCCCTCATGCTATGACACTACAGGATTATTATAAATATGGAATACAATCCAGGTTTTATACCAATATCATCTAATATATTAATTAATTGTTTTTCATTTAAATATTAGTTAAACCTGCAATGACACAGATATTTTTTTATTTTATTTTTTTAAGTTAACACGTTTTATGAGTAGATATATCACTTTCATGTATGTATAATCTAAAAAAATTTTGATTGTTGTTTTTTGATGAGATAACAGCTTAAAAACTCCAATGGAACTGCATAATACGGATATAATTTGGTTTTATTGGATGACAAAATTTTAAAGTAAATCTTTTGTTGCTGGGGAGTTAGAAATAATTGATGTCCTCATAAAATAGTTTACAGGACATGTTAAAATAAATTATACCCATATTAAAAGTAAAAATAATGTTATAGCTCCTTATACAATAACCAATATAATTAATAGTTTTCCTTCTTTTTAGGGTTTAGTCAATAAATAAACATTCAAATCTTGAGGGCCACCAGCAGGCCAGTAGATAATATTCATTGTTAAAAAAAAAAATATCTCATGGGAATTGATGATGCTATAAATCTGGCTTATATTAATTACAAACCTGTTAAATTAATTACTTCCCATAGGCTAATATTTTAGTAACGAGTTATTATCTCCCAACCTGATGAGGCCTTCAAAGTTTCGGGCTGAAAGGAGGCACAAAGGAATACATTTATTAATAAAAAAAATTTTTTAATTCAACACTATTCCTTTTTTAGTATCTATATAAAATAGTTGTCCTTGGATCAAAATATAAGTTAAAAATAAAATGTAAGAATTATTATTTACAAATATAACTATACTTGGCTTATGAAAAGAATGATATTATTATTTTTGGAGGGATATGGATAAAATGCCATAACATTAAGAAGCAGCTTAATCAATAAAGGAATTTTAAAATGGTACAGTTTTGAGAGAAATCTGAAAGGAACTCTGAGAAAAAAAAAAAAAAAATGCACATTTTATATAAGATAATAGATTAGCTACATGCAAAAAACATTAGTGTTCATAGTTAGAGAAAATTGGTTATTAATTTTAATATAAAAATTACAGTTTTAAAGAAAGTGAATTGGAATATTGGTATATAAATATATATATATATATATTTTAAATTGCACGTTTCTGTTGTTTTGAGGAAAAAGGAATATTTATAATCTATACTGTAGTTTTTAGCCAGATATACAGAGATTTGACAATTGTCTTTAAATTTAACTAAATTAGTAATAATTGACTTATTTATATCTGAGCAACTTTGTTTTGTTTTTTTATAAGATTTGTATATAGATAGAAATAAATGAATATGAAAGTATAAAATTTAATTACTAAATAGAAAAATCAATTCTTCTTAATGACACTTTGGTGTACATTTGGAATCATTATATATTTATAAATTTAGATTATAAGAAGTAGTTTTAAAATAATTTACTTTGATCTAATGAATAATCGTTTCATTATTTACAAACAAAGCAATATGAAGTATCTATAAATATATATATTTAAAATCACACACATCTGCTCATATCAATTAAATCTGTCAATCATTTTCTTATACAATGTGAGTCAAAATATGAAGACATTCACAAAAATAAATTTAAAATATTTATAATGCTGTAGTACTAATGTGATTAACTTTTTTTCCTATGCAGCTTTAGCTTTAATGTTAAAAAGTTTCAGAATTTAACTAGTTTACAGCTCTAACTGGAACCTGTATAAATATCCATTTTTTAAAACATAGACCTGGTGCAGGTTAGATCAGGTGAAATCCAAGAGTACGTTAACCCTTGACACAGTAACTGGCTCTAAATCTCAGAATGTTTCCTTTGAAAGTAAGTACATGCATAAGAAGAGTCAAGAAAATATATCAAAAAACATTTTATTTCAATGAGACACAAACATAAATGCATGTTAACACATAGGTTAAAGATAAACAAAACATGCAATGGAAAAAATTAAGAAATTTGAAGATACATGCGGCGAGTTGTTTTGAAGTCAGGGAGTAATAAAAACAAAATGCTTATAGAAACAACTATTTGTATTAATTAAAATTACAGAATAATATAGAAAAAGTTTGTAATGATACAATACCAACAAATATACATTGTGCTTTGAGTCTTGGGGGGGGATGTTTTCTTATTTTGTTGAGGTCCCCCCTCCCCACTGATGCTTGATAGGGGGGATTTTATTGTTTATTATCGCTGTCTATAAATAGAAATAAACGATAAAACCCCCCCACGGATGGGACTGACTGAGTGGCCTATTTTAGGCTACAGACTATTGCTCTGAGGGCCTCGGCGATGGCCTGGGTTTGCTGGGTACTGCTCCTTTCTGTGGCCTAGCTGATCCTCCATTTCCAAGTGCCAGCTCACTCTTCCTAATGCTCTTCAGGTCCAGATCACCATAGTAGTCCTCACTAGGGAGAGAAAGGTTAGTGGTTAACATAGAAGAGGAAAGAGTGAGAAACAGCCAAGCACCATCATTAAAGATCATTCCACATGCTTAGGAATAGTCGGTACAATTAGTACTAATGAATGAACACTCCTATCATTAAGAGAATATTAATATATGATGATGATTGTTTTAGCACTAAATCTTTTTTTATTAACTGTGATATTTTTTTAATATTTCTTTACTGGAACTAAACAAATTGTTGGGGAACAATTTATAAAAATTTCAAATCTATTTACTAAAATTGATTAGCAAAGATTGTTATTCTTCAACAATAATAGAACGAATATGCTCTGAAAAAAAAAATCATTAAAACAGTTCTTAATACGTGGATTAAATTAATTTTGAAGAATTGATTTGTAAACAGTGAATTTAAACGTTTAAATACCGGAAAGCTATATCCTTTAAAAATAAGTGAATCTGAGCAGCTTATTTGTTAATGGCCATGGAATGGTAGAGAATTTAGTTTAAATATTGAAGGAAAAGGATATATAAAATATTTTAGGTGATCATTTTTTTTTCACAAAACAATGATAAGAGGACTGATATATGCATTCAAACTATTTCTGTTCTAAGATTAGTGCCTATTTTTATGGTTATAAAACGCTTCTTAAAACCTTCTTTTATGCTCAAAAATAATTGCTTTATCAAAACTCATATTAGGTTTATTTTTATTCCATTTACCTAAATATAGGCATTGCTTAGTAATTTATAAAAATCTAATTGATGTCTGGAAATGTTTCATAAAATCTTACATTTACTCTCAAAGGACTTTAACTAGAATATAAGTCATTCCATTTCCTATAAATTTAACCTTAGGATTGTTCATTTCTGGTTATAACCTATTATTATCTACTTGATTGGAACAGTAACTTACCATCCGGGAACGTCTTCTGGATCTTCACAAGATCCTGTGCCTTCAGCATCGCCGATCTTGAATACTGTTCCAATGGGGCAACCGTATTCTCTTGGGGTGCTGTCTAAACAGATGAAGTATTTTCTGCAGTCATCGGGGTGAGCATGCCTTGAGAAAGAACCGGCGTTGTTAGCTTCACCTGGTGCGGGGCAGTTAAATCCGCTGGCGACTTCTGGAAATAGCAAATATCTTATGTATACTTAGATATGATATACCTTGGGTTAGGAAAAGTAAATAAAACAGACAAGTGTTATTCCTTTACTGATGAATTTTATTTTCCAGACGCTTGAAACTATTAGTTTATGTGCTTAAATCAATCAAATTGTATATTGTTTTATCAAAGAACGGACATAGTTAAAAACCAAAAACAATACAAAAAAACAACAGTAAAAACCATTATGAACTTGCTGAAGAGAGTCTGGGTTTTACATTAGTACTGGCGTTAAACATTAGTATGATAATAGATGAATGCCAACAGATATTTTCTAATATAATAATGTTCAACAAACCTACATTTTTAATTGGGTTGTGGAACAGTTTTAATAACATTTTTTTTACTAACAAAAAACACTCATTCAGAATTAGTCGTAATAAAAAAAAAAAAATAATGTAAAGGATGTTGACGCAAGAAGGATGAATCCAATAGAGTTTAATTTTCTGTTAGGATGTAAGGCCCTAGTGTAAATATTCAGGGCTATCTTCTTCACCACTAGCTTAAAAACAATTCACTATTTTTTTCTTAATTTTATAAGTGATATGTCGAACTGGAAACTAGAGCAGCCGGTCTGGGTGTGGTGAGTTACCTAACCGTGACAAGTCCTCGCATCTCGGCTTTCCCTTATGCTAAACCCCTTCTGATAAATTTCACTAACAATCCTGTTTTGCCTCAGTCACCTATTTTACAAAATGCAGGTTAGGAATATTTTCGAAACCGGCTTTACCTCACTTTGGGTTCCTCGCTTTACCTGATTTCGGTTTATAAAAAACAAATATGAGTCTATTTTTGTAATCATTTCCGATTTCGTCAGCTAGGAAATGTAAAATGTTTGTGAAACTTCGATTTCTTGTGTAACCGCTTAAAAAAATGTTTGAAAACTTACTAATGGGTTACAGCATTGTGTTAATCAATTTCCTATTAAAAAAGAAAGGTTAACTAAAGCTGTTATTGCATAATTTATATAGAATTGTGTTTTAATTAATTTTTAATTCCTTATTAAAGAATTATAATTAACTCAATCATATCTTCAATTGCGAAAATAGATGATTATTATGCGATCATTTCTTATGCGGATAATTTATCATAAAGAATAGCATTTATTGTTATATTAACTATGTTATAATTATCAATAACTTATGTGATTTGATTATATTTTTAAATGACAAAGTAGAATCCTATTGAGGATTTTGACGTCATTTTCACAACATGCATCCCGTATTCAGTACATTAATTATTCTATTGTCAATGGTATTGTAATTTTTAACTTGATTTAGTTTATTAAAAATATTCTAATAAATAAATGATAAAATACTTTCAATCTGTATTGACAATGAACTTATGCTGCAAGCATACATAATTAAAAAAAAAATCAATAATAATATTAAGAAGGCATTGCTACCTAAAAGCATGATTCTTGGACCGAGCAATATTTGTCTCATACCTTTCTTCGCTGAACTTAATTATTTATTTATGTTCCTTTTATTAATAAATCTTCTTGATTTATTGATATGTTTCCTCATAGTTCATCCATGTATTTTAGTGCGCTTATTTATGTATATTTTGTTTTGGAAAAATACTAATTTTTAAAGCTTATCCATTAGGTACGTTTTTTTACCTTTATACTAGTTTGAGTAGGAAGTAAAATATGATTTCATACAAAAAAAAAACTAGTTGTGGCTACTTTACTCACATTTCTTGCGACTTCTCATCCAACCTACCAATCAACCATAAGGTCCACAAATCATTTTATAGGGTTTTATATCAAATAAGTAAGATAATAGAAAACAATACAGCGTAAATAATTGTTGAATTGTCCAGGTGTCAGCCGGACTGACGTAAGGTTCTGGCCAGCCCCGCCTTTTCTTACCCAACAAACTTATCCAACACAACTTTCACCTCATTCCTCTTGTCGTTGTTCGATAGTTCTCGGATCATCCTCTCCAACACTTGCCCTTTCTCCAACTCGTTGAATTATAATTTAGGAAATCAATGATGTTTGTAGAGCAGCTAGAGTGAGGGAACTTGTGACATTGTAGGATGTGACTTGTCTCTTTCCGTTTATCTGTCGTCTAAGTATTCAAACAGTACGATATTGCTAATATTGAGCAGAGGTATCGGTAAAGCTTTTATCCGACACATTTTGTTAAGAGGATTCCATAATTTTATCAGTCTTTGCGAAGAGGGTTTCAGTACATTTTTCTCATAAAATGAGAGCGCTGAACAAATGTTTTCTGAATGTAAACCCACCTCTACTTCCAGAAATGACCGGTTCAACGCATTACTAACATAGGAACAGAGGCCCCTATTTATTGCTAAATGCAAAATGGACTTGAGTCCTGAATTTAAGCCGCTACTACATGGATCATCAAAGGTAAAATGATCTTGAAATGGGAGGCAGTGGGATTGTCAGTTGTTTTTTATTGCTGACCTGTAAAATATATGGTAATGCCGAGATACTTCAATATGAAAAGATTAATGAATAAAAGAGGAATGGCAAAAGCAGTATAACAAAAAGTCCTGTTTTTCTGAGGAAACTCGACCGAAAAACAGCGCTAAGGACCAAAAAGTACATTTAAGCAATTCATCATTTGTTCTTTTTATATATAATAAATAAAACTCTGGATGTGTGGTGGCCAGAAATGTTATCAATTGAATCGGGCGACTTACGATTGCAAAAGGCAGTTCCACACATTCCGCCTGAAATCGCATATCCAAAAGGAAAAGTTCCTATCAAAAAATGTAAAATTCATGATATTAAACAACTTCTCTTTTACATTCCAGCAGAATACGAGCACAAGTTCATTGAAATTTGTGAGTGGACTACAGTCGAACGTGTAGATACAGAAATACAAGATGATTGAATTCAACAAAAATTCACAAAGTTTGTACTTTGGTAAATATATGTATACTTATGTAAAATTGTACCATTTCTTTACCAAATCTCTACATAACATTTTATGCCACTAAAACAGGTGTTATGATAACACTTTAATTCATAACTATTAATATTTCTGACACAAATTAACGGCCCATGCATAAATGGATTCAGTCCGTGTTGGAAAATTTTTTTTTGCCGAGCTATGTATGGTAAAGGTATTCTGTACGCTGCATACTTTCCATATAGGTCTACGGTTTATAGAAGAAAGTTTTGATATTCTAATGTAAATAGCGAATAAGAGAGCTTTTTTTTTCATTTTTCTCAGAACATGAAAATTTTGACTCAAAACCTTTTTGCAGGGACCCATTCAATTAGTGTCAGCATGAAACTAATATAAACAGATTTATTTTTAATTACAGTAGGATACACAAAAAAGTTGAAAACAAATTTCAAAACAATCGAATGACGACTTCCCTTTAATAAGTTTCGTAATTAACTATAAATATGCAATTAATGGAGTATCGTAAATTATAATTATTATATTTCACGATACTAAGTGATTATTTTAAATTTAATCTTAAAAGAGACAATGTCGCCAATATATTGGAATAGTGTTTGGATATATTTTTAACAGGTTTATTAACTTGGAAAAATATTTAATGATTCTTAATTATTAGATTACAGCTATATTAAGTTGGCATGTTTTTTTTTTTTTAATTACCCTTTTTAATTGAGCTACGTATTTACGTTATATAAATATCATATTAATTTATAATTTAAAAAAAAATCTTACCGTCGACTTTGCATTCTGGAACCTGGTCAGCCCACATACAGACCCTAGATTCCCTGTCATAGGCAAGACCTGGAGAACATTGGTACCTACTAGCTTCACCGTTCCAGCAGTTCCAGAAGGTGTCGCATTTTCCTTCATCAGGGAAAATTCCATACAGTCTTGGGCAGTGTGGTGTGCTTTCTGGTGGCTCTGTAACATTTCAATATAGTTTATTTTTAATTATTGACATAGTATAATCCTTATAGTATATACATTTTGCAGTATATTCTAAGCTAACAGTATTTTACAATTATATATTTTAACAAAGGATTTTAAATATAATTACATAATAAAATAAGAGATTGATAAAACCAATACTATTATAAGTATGAATTAGAAACGTTTTCATATTGATTTGGTATGTTTCACTGTGGAACTAATGATGATGTAGATAGTTGGGGTGTGCTATCAAGGAAGCACAATTACTATAGTACTAGTAATGAAGGTCTACATTGTAGGCCGAAACGTCGGCACAATAAAATTGTGTCTCCTTGACTGCACATACCAACTAGAAACGTTTTCTGTCTTCAAATCTCAAACAGTTCTTGTTTATTACATTAAATATATTTATGAAGTACATTTAGTAATCAGAATGATGTTTTATTTATTAATTTTTTTTTTTTTTTTTTTTATTACAAATTCGTATGCTCACTCAATTCCAAGTCGATTTTATTTTTAAGATTCATTTGCGTTTTAAATAATATTTTCCCACACGCATACAAGGCCTGTAGTATTCAATTTAACATCACATTCACTGATTGTTAGCCTAATAACAGGTGTGAATTAAAATCTGAAAGAGAAAAAAAAATAATATTTTAAACTGGATACGCAAATGTTTTATAAATATCAATAATGGTAAACTGTATTTTTTATAATGTAGCATAGTAAATTGCGTTCTTATTAATTTTGAATTGTTTAGCCAACGGATTTGGACAAAACACTTTTGATTCTCTGTATTATCCTAAATTTGGAAAATTTGAATTCCTTGACTGATTTAAAATTCTTTCACAGTTAAAGAACTCGGGTACGGTTACTTTAAAATAATGCTTGTTTGATTTTTTTTCTATATTTGAACTATTTTGATATTAAAAATATGTATACTATTTAGCTGTAAATGTAATAAGATGGCTCTATCCTAAGAAGTTCAAAAGGATATCGATTTATATAAAAAATATTTATATTGTATGTTTAGATAGATTAAACCTGTAAAACCTTAAAGTATTGAAGGTTTAGCTTCTGAAGGGGCTTCCAATATTTTTTGGTTGTTTTTTTATACTGTTGTTTTTTTTTTTTTTTTTTTTGGTAAACCCTCATATGTTAACCAGCTGAGGCAGGAAGGTTATCCTACAACCTGTTACCAATCACCAACCTGTTCCGGAGCGGGAGTATCGAGAATTATTCCGTGGAACTGATTACATACCGTCGTTATGTACCTTCGTTGTTAATATGATTTTTAAACATTAATTTTTAGCTGTCCATTCTAGTATGTCTTGTAAGGATAAATATATCTGTATACCTAGTCTTAAGGAGAAATGAACTCATTATGTCCCGCATAAAATTATATAATGTATATGTGCAAACGTGTCTCATTACTTGCTGATATACAGTTGGTATGTTGGTCACGCGCTCAAAACGTGCGTAAAGAATGTATAAAATGTCCGTAAGATACTCAAGGACTCAGCAATGGCTCATTCGTTTCCATTACAAATCATTGTAAGGTCAGCGATACTGATTAAGAGTAAGTATACATAGAGAAAGAAATTTTTTTCATTTTATGATTTCGTCTCTTTACCGCATAGTTTTTTCCCTAAACTTAACCGAAAATACATTTGCAATTATATTCCTGTTGCGAGAAACTTAAAATTGTAATAAAACAAAAGTGTGACGTCATTTTTTTCAGAAGAAAATTTCCCTTGTACTCCACATTTTGTTGAATATTGCACTTATGGTACTAGAGTATAGTTATATATTTAGTAATATTAATTACCAACTAACCAATTATTCCTTATTTTATTTTTTAAGTTCACTGAACAAATATTTAAAAACAATTTATTTTTTTTGAAAATGAGGTATAAATGCGATTCAATCAGCATTATTACTTATTCTTCTAAAACGCTTGAGTGTAGTATTTAAAATTAGAAAAATTAAAATATTGTGCCGTTTATTGTTTAATTTTAGAACTTTTGTAACTGACAAATGGGGTCGAGCAAACGTTTTTAATTTGTCTACATGAAATTATAAATTTAAATAGGGTATCAAAAATTCTAAATTATTGGAAGAATTTCATACTAAGGATATTGATGAAAAACATAATGCATGAATCAGTGGTATGGATAAAATTATTTTTCAGTGGGATTCTTGTCTCTGTTAATAAAAATTTTAACATAATTGAAGGGTATGGTGGATGAAGGGGTTATGCAACAAAACAAAATTTTCGTTAGTTCATGTTCTTATTCATACATTCGTTTTCTTGTCATCTCTTTTTTTCTAGTTGTTTTGAAATATTCAGATTTTGCTACCTAACTTTTCTACACATAAATCCTTCATCCTATGAAGGATTGTATTTTTAAAAAATGTGGCATAACTCCATATCTCGCAAACCCTTTAATTATGTAGTTAGAGCTAGTGAATATTGGATTATTTATATGTGCAGGAAAGATAAGTAAGGTAAAAGACATATTAAGTCTTCAAATCAATACTAGTTTGTTTTAAATCTTCAAACCCTTTTAAAAGACTACTTGTTTAAAAATATTTTTGATAATATACATGCTTGGCAAGGAATCAAGGGGAATAATTTAAATAATATTAACATTTTAAACTTGACTGATTGCAGTGGTTAAAATATCTTAGACACTTATAAGAACTGACGCTGCTAAAACATAGTGATTTTGTTTTCCATTTCAACATTTTAGCAGTTTTATTATTATAACTGAAAGCTATTTTGTTATTATAATAATAGATGATTCTATATGACATTAAAATATGAATTCTAAGAGACTTCAGGTGGAAATCGCAATCTATTGCGATAATGCAAATTCTCTCGACCCTGACATTTCAACCTAACTATCGCTTACCGAGCTGTGTCCTCTCGCCGCAGTCCACGTTGTGCAGGTAATCGCAGTTCTCCTTCAGGTACTTGGGATCGGTATCATCGAAGGCCAAACCGTTACCGCATGTCTTCAGTTCCGCGACACCGTTGTCACATTTCCAGTATTTGTCGCAGGAGGTGTGGTGTGGGTAGAAACCATAGTCATCTGGGCATTTAAAGTCTTCTTTCTGTGCTCTCGCTGTAAAGGACAAAAAAAATATGAAAACTTTGATTAAAGAAACTTGATTAAATTAAATAGATACTTAATTATAAAATAGAAAAGTTCATGTATTTTTTACTAGCTGAAAGTACCCCGCTCCGCTAGGGATTAATATCATTAGGATTAAGACAACTTAAATTAGTAAAAGTTAAGCTTAACGTTGATAATTATTATTACTTAAATAAACCTGAACAATTCCATTCTTAGAATAATTTCAATAAGTAAATTTGACAATTTGCAAAAGTTAATTATATATTATTTTGATAGCCCTCCAGTGAAGCTTCGAGGCAGCACTACCATCTTACCCAGCTCTGATACCAGACCATCAGCTTTTCTTATGGCATACTTTAAGTGAATATAGTCTTAACTTCTCAACTTTTTTGAAGAAAGTTTATTCTTTCTGTTTCTATTTTTGCGTACATATCAAGCATAAATTGGTTTAGGAGATTACGAAATTAAGTTAAATAAGGTTCTTCACCTCCTCGCTCTACTAACATTTAGGCGTAAAAATCAGCTGCAGACACAGTTTTCTTAAGTGATTTATTGGAGTTTAAGTCACGCTGAGGGATGTTAATACTTTCTTCTCCATGGTAGAACATGATACGAAACTAAAGAGAATCATACACTTGGTAGAACTATTGATTCTTATCTGTTTTTTGTCCCTACATCGAACTGGCCTTACATGTCATCACCAGAGAACATAAGTCTTTTAACCTCCTCTTTAACATAAGTCTTTTAATAGCTTCTCTTTACGAAACAACTCAAACTTGAAAGTTGTAAGTAACCTCTGCAGCTACCATGAGTTCACAGAAAGTACCAATATTATAAGGTTTCGACATCGATCGTATTTTTGTTTGTTTACAACTATAAGGAACTTAAACGGTGATCAAAGTTTGCGGCTTAAAGATCTAACCTATTTTTTAACTTAGCTTATATCCAAATACCATATGACAATTAATATTTTATTATTCACCCAATAAAAATTGAAATTGCATTTTTCGCAAATTAGCCGCGATCCAGGCCGATTTTTTAAAATTCCTTTCTTAGCGAGCACCTACGGCCCTAGAGGAATCTACATATCGAATTTCATTCCAATCCGTTCGGTGGTTTCTGAGATTTCGTGTTAAGTGAGTGAGTGGTATTTGACAAATATATAATAGATTAATTAATCCCCAAGCTTGGCAGCCCAATTATCATTCATAAATAAGAATTTCTAACCGTAAATCAGCAAATATATAACTGATTCACACATCGGGCACGATATTTTTCTTGTAACCACAACAAAAAATGCTAAAATAAATCGAAAATAAATAAATTTTTTAATTATCAACATGGATACGAAAATAAATAACGTTATTCTTGTCAAAATTCTTAAACATTATTTCTTTAACAGCCAGTTTCAATACTTTCATTATTAAACTATTATAATCATTAATTTATATGATTAGGTTAATATTATAGAATTTAAAAAAAAGCTTTCACAAAAACATAAAATTCTAGTGACTGAACAAAATACTTTTTATTTGTACCAAAAATTAAATTATAGTTGAAATTCTTCAAATAAATATTGGTCAGTTGGCGTATTTGTTAATCTAAATACGCGAAATAATTAAATAAGTAAATGAAATATAGTGGTAATCGAAAAATACAGTTGGTAGCTGACATACATTTCTTTGTTTTTAATAAATCAGTTATTTCTAGGCTTTAGTGAAAGATTTACTTTAATTTATTTTTATCGATTTTCATACAATTTATATAATTTATGAATTAATGATTTATTATCTCCTTCATAAACAAAAATATCAATTAATTGTAATTGATTTATTTTTTTGACTTTAAGTATAGGCTAGAAAAACTCGTCTTCAGAAGGCGAGAGGGTGTTCTACTCATTTCATCCTAAATCTTTTTAAAAGAAAAATTTTAAAATCTGCTGAGGTGTTGAAGAAAGCATTGCATAAATATTTTTAGAACGGCGTTTCAGGCCAACTTTCGTAAAATGGTAGTAGCGTACCGGCTCATAGCCTCGCCTTCTAAGGCTGTGCCTTCTATATCTTTTGAGCTCAGAAGACTGCACTGATTATGAAACATAACATAACATCCTCTAATGATGAATACTTTCAATAATGAAAGGGAAAATCTGTTATAATGGGTCTTTATACTAATATAATCACAATCATTCCTTACAATAACAATCATGATTATACTAAACATTAAATTTTAATTTAATTGTTTTGTACCAATACAGTTGTACTAAAAGTAGATGCCTTATAATTTAATAAAATAAACTAATATTTTTTCTTATATAAAGAATAATAATGATAGGTTTATTTGAACGAAATAACCACAAATGGACGATCTTAATAATATGCTTTAATCATTTCAGGTCCTTAGCGTTCATAATAATCATTATTCTTCTATTTAAGTTACTACTGCTAAATATTTCGAGACCAGTATTTTTTTGTTTATCCTATTTAAATTAAACTATTGAATATTTGAATATTAGCGAAAACAATAACCGAAATACTGACTTTAGTCATTAAAGTTCCCTGCTGAGGAAATATTGAGCAATTAATATACTGACCTAAATCTGGAGGAACTTTCTCCCTGCTTAGATTTAAGCCTCTCCAGGAGACTTAACGATCGCTTTGCTCCCCCTTCACTCGCTCACTGTCGAAATATCCCAACCAAACTCCTTTTACTTGAAATATTGACACATTTACTACCGGATTAACCAATTTCCATTTCTTTTATTTGCCAAATTGGACGATTGATCGAGCAATTACAATTGAGGTATTATGTCTATATTTAATATCATCAGTATTATATCTATAGGTTTGTTTACGTTGAACGCTGTTGATTTACTTTAGGAAGGTAGTTTCCAGGTTTATTGTTATTTTGTTTTGGATTGTACTCTTTGGTCTCCTGATGACTAATGAACAAATTGGCCACCTACTCAAATGGAGAAAGCAGATGTAGAACTTTTATTGAAGTGCTACTAGTGAGTAGTTTTTTTTACATATTATTGATATATCCAATTAATAGTTAGTTAAAGTATTCACAAAGTTGGACAAGTTTACTTTTAGAATTGATAAATGACGATATTAGTAAAACATAAATCCCATTAAAGTTTAGATTGCCATCTTGTTTCTACATTTCCTTTGAATTCATTATTACGACGAAAAAATGGGGGGAAAAATATAATCATCAGGCTGGCGTTGTTACACGAACAGTCGCAATTATCAAACAACAAACATTTTATTTCGAATCAGTGATTGCTCGACAATCTCTAATCAAGTCAGATTTCAATGCTGTTTTTCGCCACGCTATGATAGGCCTGGTGCAGACAGAGGCAATCAATAGCGACGACAAAGGGACCGAACAAATAGGAAGGCGTCAGAGGTACTGACACTATTGAGGGGACTAACTTTCAATTTCATAGTCCAATGTCAGGGACCTGGTCTCGTGTGAACGTCCAGTAGTTGACGCAACTCCGCCGACGTAAGCCCCGCGCTGTCCAACCCAGGCGCCTAAAATAATTATATAACCTCCTCATATAACAGTTACAACACACTTGCCGCATTAGACCCGTACCCCCCCAAACGCACTGTAATTAGTAATTTTGTTTTTCAATCCTTTTTCAGAATAATTTGAGAGAGTGGACCATAAGCTCATAAGAGTTCGGCCAGGAATTACATTCTCTTGTTGGGAAATAACTGTAATAGGAATAACAGTAATTTTGAGTTAATTGCTTGGTTAGGTAATGAAATGCATTAGATTATTCTCCGAATTCTTTTATGAAGATATGTGCGATTGTATGTTAATTGTTGAAATGTAGAAACCGATTTAATTTTTGATCACTCACTGTTATGCACGTGTAATATCCTATTAGCCCGGATAGTTCCATTGCAACATTTTGATCACAGAACAACTTAGCAGGGGGAAATGACGTCGTTAGGGAGCCATCAAGATATTGGGAACGTGGAACACATTGGCCTGGTGACCCGCTCCGTTACGAATCGCCCGATAAGTTCAGGTTTTGTGAGGAGCAGTGTTACCGGTATGTGTGGTCCAGTTGGCCAATGATGTCTCAATCTACTCTCAAACGTCTTATAAGGCCTATGGCAACAGATTCCAGGCTCTTAACATTAACATTAGCTTACGTCACATTAAGATGTCTTTTTTTCGTTTTCTAATCCAAATTTATTATCTGTAAGGTCACGATTTCCTATTCTTAATCCACGGGATACAACCCATATTATATAAGACGTCAGGCGATATGAATTAGAAAGGGTGAATCAGACAGTTATCTACACCTCAGATCGTCGTTGACACTCTGACTTAAAAATTAAAAAATAAAAGATTCATCACCAAAAACAAATGTGAGATAATTCCTTTTAAACCATACAACTCAGCTGTGTTAAAATACTTTCAATACTGTCCGTATTTTAAAAGATATCCTTAGGATGTCAATAACTGATTTTGTATTAGTTATTATCATTATCTTGTAAAATACATTCCAGTAATAATGTTTGTAGTGAGTTTTCATGTTTTGCTTAGAATACAGAATTTGAGAGATAATATCCGTAAATTTTAACTTTATTGAACTATCCTTTCTATAATTATAGTATGAATTTTTCCGAATATATCGTTAAGGCTGCAAATGTAACTGTTTGGTTTATTCTATGTGATGAATCTATAGAAATTTTCTTTTTTAGAAGTTTACGTGTTAAGTATTAGGACATATGAAAAGTAAAAGGTTTATGAAAAACATTAATAAAATAAAACCAAGCAAAGAAAAGTTATAAAAGTTTAAATTAATAGGATTTATTACAGTATTTCATTACAATTGGCATATCTCTCAAGCATTTATTGTAAATCACATTAGACCTATACCCCATTGAACACAAGACATAATGAATACAAGAGACGGGTATAAATCTTATTAATTTAAAATTTTGTAAATTTAAAATTGCTTGTCGATATTTTTAAAGACTGCTGTATTTTATTTAATTAATATTTTTAGTAATCTTAATACGTTCTATATACTCTGATAACAAATATGGGGACATAAACAACTTAAAAACAACGAAACTTGTTGGATTTTTTTGCCTGTAAGTGTATTACGTTGATAAGTTTGAATTATACTATTTCATACTTCCTGTGATCGGGGACTCGATGGCCAAGTGAGTTGGGGTGAGGGTCTCAGTGCGCTCGGTAATGAAGGTCTTGGGTTCGAATCCCACTTGGGCGGGTTAAAATTTATTTCATAGCCTTCGCACTCTGGCTAGAATAGGTTGGTAACCTGTAGGATAAACCCGCCCTAAGCAACAATAAACAATCAAAAACAACATTCTGTGATTTCTAATCAAATTTTTCGATTAAAGTCGGGTTTTAAGTGGAAGAACGTTTTATGCCGTTGTTGTATATGGTGTTTGATTAAATTTGATATTTTTATCTTTGAAATAATCTCAGAATCTAAGGACTTGAAGGTGTAAGCTACTATAAAAAAAAAAATTAAATTATATATTTTGAATGATCGAAGCCTGTAACTTTATAGAGGACGTGCATAGGCCAATAATATTAATCAAGCGCATCTTAGATTTTTTACTGAAGAATATAATAGCTCTCTGATATTGAATCGCTTCAATTCAGCTTTATGTGGTAACTAGACTTACGCAGTTGTAATAATTGACTAAAAAATGTTTTAGAAACAAACGTTATCGTCGTGTAAAATTACTCCTTAAACGGAGGGTTATCAGAATGTAATCAAACTTGAAAAATCCGAACTGTAAGTTTGTAAGGATGCGGAATCATTTTAAAATGTTTGAATTAACCTTTGGGATCGTGCCATACTAGAGATATTAAAAGCTATTCCTAAACACGGATGTAGGATCGGTCGGTAGCTGGAGTATGAAAGTAAAGAAGCCCCCTTCGGCCTGTTACCGGTGACCCCGAGAAGACACTTTTACATAAGGGGTGGCCGACTCTTTCACAATAGCTGCTCGTCACTTTCCCTCCTTAAGGTCGCTGCTATTTATACATACATCCGATGATGTAAGTTATGTCGTCCTCCAAAACATCTTCCTAGAACGGTATCTTACGGTTATTTATTCCTCCGCAACTGACAACACTTGAGGTACGCATAATGGTATGGAAGGATCAATGAAATTAAGATTGATGAATTATTTGCCCCTTATATTTTAATTATTTAGAAGAATAGTTTCGAATGTTAAAAATACATCATCAGTTATAAAAACATACAAAAAATTCAAAACACCAGTCCTAAAGATACATAGATTATATATATGTATATATAAGTTTTTAAAAATGTTAGACAAGAAATCAAACATGTTGATTATCATCTAAGGAGACAAAATGCCCCAATGAAATACACTTTCATCCTATAATACGGCCCAATATCCTCCAAAAACGGAAGGTATTAAGAAAATTATGTTTGAATTATAATAAATGTTACCGCATTTAAGATAGATAAACTATTGTCATCTTATTTCCCTTCACCTAAAGACAAAATAGACCTTTTAAAAAAAAATGTGAATATGAACAGGACGATCGTAAATAGAAGAATAAAAGAAGATATACGATAATATGGCACAGTCTTCACTATCTGTTTAAAAGAAAATAATCATAAATCAAAAAAGACACGGGAGTGCAACTACATCACGTAGAAAATAGTCTAAAACTATGTATTTACTGATCATTAGAAATAATAAAATCGTTCAAAACCAATCCTGATTTTTGTTTAGTGGACCAAATATATTTTTCAATATTACCATCTTAAATTACTTACTTACTTCTTACTACTAGTAAGAACAGAAAAACCGACGAGTCATAGGGAAAACCTAAAGTACTTATATATATATATATATATATATATATATATATATATATATATATATATATATCTTTGAAAGTCTTTTCATTCTCTTTCGGTGAGTATGAACACGTTTGAAAGATAGTAATACATTTTTAAAAACAATTATATGTATAATCTATGCAGCAGAATGCTGATGTTTTGAATTGATTGTATGTTTTAAGAACTGATAATAAAGGTGTCTAAGATTTGAAAATGAATAGCTCAGTAATAGTTTAAGCAATTCAATTTTCAGACTTCATATATGTAAATAATAAATCCTTATAACCGAAATTCTGCTACGCTACAAAAGTGCAGCAGATGAATTTAATTACAAAGTATTAACGTTCCGCCGGCACAAACGAAGCTATGTATGGTCGACAATTGCAAAATGGTGACGATGATTGGGCAACGTGTTTGGCAGCTTTTGGCGTTACATTGCTTGCGGTTCGTAAAATGTTTTAAATGCAAGTTAGATGGGCCTGACCTTTTAGGACAGGTCTCAGCGCTGTTCTTTCCCAATCCAATTTGCTCAATCCTTCGTATCCATCCTCATCGATTATACACTTAACCGCTTTCTACAAGCTACAATTTAATCTTGGATCCATCTCCGCCATCTTGAACAGTTCTAAATTTATTTAATCTAACTAATCTCTTATTAATAAGTGATTGTCTTATTAAATCAAGGCGACAAATAAGACTGATCTAATGAACCGTTGTATCAATTTATGCATGATTTATCATTTAATTCTTCGTTATGCTGAGAAGTGCATTGACAAGGCCTGACGAATCGGTTGCCATGGTCAGCTTTACTTAATTCTTTACTCTATTCTCCGCTATAATT
Organism: Euschistus heros; assembly: GCA_003667255.2. NCBI lineage: Eukaryota > Metazoa > Arthropoda > Insecta > Hemiptera > Pentatomidae > Euschistus > Euschistus heros. Next base: position 3,216,735 of record RCWM02000060.1, read on the forward strand.
TCTGTTTTCAAGACCAGATTGTTCTTCCTATATTTCTACATTTTTTTATCTTATTATATAACAGTACAAGAAAATAAATTAGGAGCCTCCGCAGTATTACCGAGTTATGATTCACAAACAAGAGATAACATGGATTATTACGCTGCTGAATTGGTTTCGTACAAGCCATCCTAAAGCACTGAATTCTGAATAACATTCCACCTCTATCGAAATGATCTCAGAAGATTTGACTATTTGAATTTAATAATTTTGATATTGAAAGATTCCTCTTTGGATATCCGATGTCCCAAAGATTTGTCAATTAATATTTCTCACTCTGTGTTTTCAATCATTCTTTTCTTTTATGCAACTGAAGATATATGAAGTATTCCAGACAGCTAAGGAAAAATGAAAAAAAACATACAATAGTAGATTTCGGTATAGATGTTCATTGGAGGATTTTTGTTTCTCAAATGCCCGGGAAACTTGCTACTTTTAGAAACATACTATAAATGTTAAATTAAAGTACGTACAATTTTCCGAAAAAAAAAAAAAAATAAAAGAGAATTAATTTTTCACGTCAGTAATCTGCGATATATAGGGGAAGATTACAAATTGAATTTTTCAAGGTGAGCATGTTCCAACAGTGAATCTTCAGATTCATTATACCTTGAGTGTTTAACTAACATTTTATCCCACAAATATCTTTAACTTTTGGATCTATGTAGATAATAAATAAAATTCTTCTTATTGGAACTTGTGAGCAGTTTAATTTTATATTTTGTGGGGATTTTTACAATCTTGTTAAAAACACTCCAAAATACAAGTATACCGAAATTCAAAACTATATGATTTTTTTTTTCATTAGCGATTTTTGTCCTTTGTTACTTTGACTGAATAATAACAGTGTAGCAATTATTTTTATAAATAAGATAAATTTGTTTAACACACATAAATAAAGTTTTTCAAGAAATGTTAACAGTGACAAAAGATTGCGCGGAAATGTGACTCCCTGGCCACAGGACAATGTCCGCAATGGAACACGAGGAAAGCGGTAATATGGACTTCACTGTTATCTTCCTTTTATTCTCATACGTAATACAGCAACTTTCTCTTCAAGTGTTCAATTCGCTAAAAGTTTGTCTTTCGTTGTCGTTTTGTTGTTGCTGTTGCAATTTCTTTTCCTGGTCGAATACAATTTTGCAACAACAAAGGCTTAAATTCAAGTTATGAATTATTCAAAGTCATTTATGATTGATAAGTGTACAAACGAAACAGCACAAAATAATATGCCTAATTATATACAAAGTTTCAATCACAGATCAAAGACTAATCACGAAATTAACCTTCTAAATCCTAAACCTCATATTTGCAGTTTTCCAAAATTAAATAACACACACATTCTATTTATTGACGATTTAACGACTAAGATCACCGACATAAAAATATAATCGTACATCACATGGCTACGACCCTATCCCAGAAATAATTTTAGGAGATTGAAAAGAAGCTGGATGAAAGATCTGCTCAAATCATTTTCTCATTCATTGTTCATGTTATGCCAAGAGGTGATGTTGAGTACTGTTCTCCATCATATATATAACAGGCTAGGTACTAACAATACTGTCAAATATTCATTCTGGCACCGCTTACTTCGATAATATTCAGGTTTCATGTAGGAAATTTTGATTATCTTCCCAGATAATCATCCCAGTACTTGAGATTTTCCAAATCGAAGTACGCCATGAAATTTTTCACCATATTTAGGCTTCTTCAAGAATAAACATTTTCTATGAATTAATATCATTACTAAAATCTTTAAACAAACGAATCATATGAATTTTATCTATGACATTAATACTAAAGAAGAAGACAATAACGGGCACTAATGATCCCTCTAAAAACTTTTAGAAGAAGAAGTAAATACTTCGATCTGTCATAAGATAAATTATTTACGCCAATTATTACATTTTTCGTCAAAAATTCCAAAAAAAAAAAAAAAAAAAAAAAAAAAAAAAAAAAAAAAAAAAAAAAAAAAAAAAAAAAAAAAAAAAATAAACCAGTTTTAATTGTTTCGTAACACGTGGCCAGTGGTCACCATAATGCCAAGGTCGGGTATTGGTCTTTAAAACTTTTTTTCAGTAAACCAGTTAGGAATTCGAATCAGTAATTTATTGTGTTGAAATCTTATCTTGTATCAATGCAGATTTAATATTAATTGATTCTTTTCATTGGAAGTGAAAAGTTGTAGCAGACGTATTAACGGCTACTTATGAGCATTTCATTTCTAAATAACTCTTGATTAAAAAAATAATGAAGAATGAAGGTGCCGAGGTAATTTGGAATGAATGAGATTACAATACCTTATGTGTAATTGCAACTTCTAAAAACGGAAATCATTCGCACAGAATATTTTAAGTACATTCGTTGGTAATTTAGGTTTGGGAACCTATTACTAGATTATCATCCGTTTTACAATGATTGGCAGCGCACCTTGGCACACCACTTAGCGTGGGGAGAGATTCCATCTCACCGAGGACACAATAGCATTGATGGGTTTTGTTTTAGCTGTATAATTGGTCTGGGCCAAGGCTAAACGTCTATGCGTTGTGCAAATTATGTAAAATTGAAACTTATATCTATAATTCAAATCCTTCTTGGTTTATAAAGGTTTTCTTGTGAAACGTTTTTTTCACTCAAAATTTGTAACTTTTTTTTAATCGCAAAAATGTAAAATTTTGACTCGCTTTAAAAATTTGACAAAAGTTTCCTTATCAGGAATTTAATGGGAAATATTTTTTGCTATATAACATTTGTCGCAGGGACCAACCGTATTGTAGCTATATTGGTTTGCGTGAAAAACTTTACGTTTGAAATCTATTTTTTCTCAACTTATTTATTTCGAATAATGATTAATTGTTAATTTAATTTAATTATTAATTGAAGTAATTTGATCCGTTTAATTCTAAAATGTAAATTGGGAAAAGTTGTAGGTTATAATAAGTTGAAGCTTGGTTGCAGCATGTGCGATAATATCCAACTGCGCTGAATAGGTCATCAACTTTCTGCAAGATATTTCTCCCATCAAGAGGTAGGAGACAGGTATAAAATCTTTAGCGACAATTTCTAATTAGTCGTATCATATGGCAAAGATAGTTGGATAAATTATTGTACCTTATGGAGTTGTAAAGGGAAAGGAAATTATAATAGCAGACTCTTACCATCAATGCGAGCCACGACTTGACTCAACAGCTTTCAAAAGCTCTTTCTCTCTCCGTGTCCTTTTATACAGCTCTGATAAAGGACAATAAAAGAAAAAAAGGTAGAGCACGCTTTTTCCGAAGAGAGAAATTGGATGATCCATCACCTCGAGGGAAAGATGGTTAGATAATTACTTTCTTTGAATGTTGGGTGTTGAGAGCCCTCTACTACTTTTATTTGTATTTTAATCTACCTAATTTATCTATATTTAGTTATTGTTTATTAACGTCCAATATTAACATATTCCCCTGCTGTCTGAAGCTGTACCTGCGACTATGACTAAAGGAAATCGGAAATCATTCAAAACTCATGTATGAGAACAGTAAACAACTGTCCAATGTACAACAGAATTTCAAATATTTTATCTGACTTAAACCTACCATCAGTTAAATAGTACACAGACACAAAAATTCGTTTCCCTTACACTAATACCAGTGAACCCCATCATACAGAAAATAGGAGACAACGCCAAGACATCACTGAAAAGATATACCCACAAACATTTACATAACCTGACTTATATATCGATTTATATAAAAAAACATTGTGGTTATATTTTATTTTAACTAAATATTTTTTATTTACTTATTTTTATTTTTTTTATTTCCTACTGTAAATAACTTCAAAAAGGTAAATTATAAAAAAAAAAAAAAAAAAACGAATTTATGTTCTTTTAAATACATAAGAGGACACCATTCACAAATATTATTAATATTTTTTTTTTTTTTAAGAAAAGTTTTTGTTTAGTAATTTAAACATTTTTTTTTTTAATTGTAGCAATAGTCAGAATCAGTGAATCATTGCCATGGGGCCTTTAAAATATATAATTCTGTATTACTTTCCATCATTGGCATGAGTCTAAATTTATTTTAATTATATTATTTATTAGCCATGGTATGAAATATCAATTACATATTATACACTATCTACAGTTATAATGTTTAAGATAGGAAATTTATCGGTTTCTGTTTTGCAATTTATAGCTATATCTGATATGGTTGTTCGATTAAACTGGTTTCGTGAAGAAATGAATAAAGGTAAGATTCATTTTTGGAGTCCTATGACCATCGTATATTTTCACTAGTTTACGAGTTTGAGTATCTTTCTTTTCGTACCCTCAAGAATAAAAAAAAAATTATGTATTCTCTAAAAAGCTTACTCTATCTTCTCGATTGTCAGTCTTCCATACATACTTAAATAATATATAATATTGAAAATATAATATAAGGTTTCTATATCTCACTATTATTCTACGAGTTCTTCTTGCAGATCTTGAGAATCTCGTCCATAAAGATTATGAAGTCATGTCACCTTGCTTAGTTTTGAATCCTTTCCACTGAGGCAGACTACTCTCTTATGATCCTAATGAGACTTTACAACCTCCATTAGAATGTATATATGCATGAATTTAATTATATCCAGTGTAGTACCACAGATTCTCAGGTTAAAGTGACTAAGAAAAGAGCTTCTTTACCGTTTTCTGTCCTAATATTTATAGTCATATCTAGTATAATTCTACTATTTAAGGGTGCAGATATATTGAATAAATTAATAAAATTGATGATTTATTTTTGCAGTCCCCTAGCGCAATATTTTCATGATGTATTTTAATAATCGAAAACCACTTCTATATTTTGCCCACTGTGCGTTCCTCCATCCACATTTTAAATACAATATTAATTTGTATCTCTTCTCACAGTATTTCACTCCATGAAAAAATCTTTTTCATTCTTAATATCTTGTTTTGGAATACCTTACTATTTATAATTTGAATAGTAATTATGCTCAACGAATTATTTAACAGTTATGTACATATTTAGATAATATTAATTAGGTAATCTTTTATTTTTAACGGTTTATGGAATAGAAGTCAATCTACTACGTGACGTTATAATCTCCATGGCCAAAGCTATATTTAACGGACCGAGTGGATTTAACCGGAAAGTATACTACCGTTATCTCGTTAGCGGTCAGTGAAATTTTCTTCAGCTAATGCACAAATAGCCACATATTTCCTGCCAAGGACGACCACGTCTGTCTTCCGCAGCGCTGTCGCCACCTCTTGAGCTCCTTGACCAGGATTCTAACCTTCTTTGTTCACTTAAATGCCGGAATGTCTTTTCCATAATTGACCGTTAATTTCCTTTTAACTACAGTTGTTTATTTTTATTAAATTAATAGAACATACAAGAGATAAAAGACAGGTAACTGCTCGTCGTTCCCGAACCCTCCAACATTTAATAGACAAGCGTTCAAAGCTCCAAATAAATTACAAAAGACTTATTTCCATGACAGTAATTAGATCCATTTGGACATTCGGTGCTGTGCTTTGGGGCTCCACTAATCCTTCAAATTCTTCTCGTATCCAATCTTTACAATCCTAAATCCTTCATAAAATTTTCAATGCTCCTTATTAGGACACAAACAAACATAGAGGTCTTAATGTTCCATATTTTGCTAATTTGGTCCAAACCAGATACCTATACTTTTATAGTAAACTCCATACCCACTTGAACTCTCTAGTCTCTCAACTTGCCTCACACTCAATTCCCGATAATCCTCAGAGGCGTCTGAAAAGAAGATGGCCAAGAGATCTATGCTACTAGTGAGTAGTTCTTTAAATGTTAACGAAATGTCATTGTAATAATTTTCCTCAAATTTACTTGTTAAATATAATGTATACAGATGTAAATATCAATAAATAGTTAAAAAAAAAAAATTATAGCGATTCGCTTCTGAATGCAGGTTTAATCATTCTTGTAAGAGATGAAGATGATTGTATTTCATATTTTAGACTAAAGCCAGCGATGGCCAACGGTGGAAACTTGAATTGTTTCGACAGTGTAGATTTTTATCCACGAGGGCAATGAACTTTTTGCTAACTAACCAGACTTTAATTACTTCTCATTTTACACCTGACATACTGGGTTACTTCTCATTACTAAAAAATATTAAATACATTACTAATTAACTAAGTGATTGAAAACAAAAATATTTTAGAAAGTTATCTTCAAGTATTTATGAGTCATAAAAGTCCTGTGGGTATAAAAATGATCGTTTTGTAGAAGAGAAAGAACGATTTTTAAAAACCTGTATAAGAAAGGTTTTTTTTCACAGCAATTAATTTCACCGAGCTTTATGACTAGAAGAAATGATTCACAAGCAATCTAATATCTAATATATTTTTGCTATATAAAACTTTTGAGGGTTACAGTAAAACTTTACAGACTTTTCAATAAATTTTTAATTTTCTTTTTTACCAAATTAAACTAAATATCTCAAAAATGGGTTTAGATTGTACATTCGTCAGTTTATATCTCATTAGAAGTTTTATAAATTAGAATCAATCGTCTATTCTATTGTTGTACGATATAATGAACAACACTACTTCTTAGAAACTATTCAGGAAAATATTTTGAAGAATAGGAATTTATTTAAATTACTGATTACATACTTTGAATGACTACTTCATGGACACAAAAACACATTCATTTAAACAATGATTATAATGTCCATACAATAGAACGCAAGAAGAAGATTGAAGTGAGAGATCTGCTCTCGTAATCTCTTAAAACACATCCAAGACCTTATGAATTGCCGGTAAGTATTTATTATATTATGTTTATGTACCTATTATTATTATGTCTTGGACATAAAAACCCACTATTTATTGTTAGACAAGTGTGAATAAATTAACAACATTAAAAAAGATATCTTTACATTTCACTCTTGCTTGACGGGATTAAATTTAATGTATCTATTTCCTCAACAGACTCCAAGACTTATGTTCAAGATTCATTCTTTGGGTTGTCATGTTCATAATAATCTTAAACAACAGTTTTGAATTCCGATTTTGCTTTGCCCTGGTACTGGAACATTTCTTTAGAAAGACATCGCTTGAATGCCGCGAAAACACAATTCTCAGAATGTCTTCATAGCCTTCTCATACTGGTTGAATAATAATGTTGAAATGCAGCTAAACAAAGTTATCAGTCGAGTGAATGCGCTTTTCAGGTTCCATTGTCTGTTTCCATTATCTCTTCCCTCATACAATGGGCTTTTTGATGTTGTAGAGATAATCATCTTTTTTCTGAAGCCACTATAATGCTGCAATTCTGTAAATTTAATATCCAACAAACCTTTTCGTTTGTTGTAGAAAGTAGTGGAAGATTGTAATATAACACTACTTCGGTTCAACATTCCAATGTCCCACATGTTTCATAAACTGGATGACGACATAGATAAGGCAATGAAACCATTACTTTGGCTCAGGCAAAAGCTGTCGCTGAAATGTCAACATAACTTGCACAGTGCCACTCCTCCTGTCAAATGAACGGTTCTTATCCAACCAAGCGGCTACACCCTCAAAGCCTAGCATAATATTTCATTACCTGTTCCGCGATACCTCGTTATATTGTAATATCAAGCATATTTTCTAGATGCTTTTCTAAAATCCTATTCAATAACAGGTCATAAGTTTAATAATTTGTTTAGAATAAGAAACACACATACCAGACTTATGAGACAAGAAATTGTTAGTTGTTTCCGGCTACTCCAACATTTACTAGACTAGTGCTAAAACTCCCAATACATTACAAAAGACTTATTTTGTTTGTACTTATATTGCATGGCAGGAATTAGTCCCATTTGGACATACTAAACCTTCCAATTCTTCTCGTATCTATCGTATTCTTACAATCCTTCGTGGAATCCTTAATGCTCCTTATTATGGCAAAAAAAAAAACTTATCCATAAAGAACTTAATGTTCCATATGTTGCTGATTTGGCCCAAACCAGATACTTATCTTATATCCTCACACTCAATTCCCGATAATTCTACGAGGCATCTGAAAAGAAGATGGTCAAGAGGCCTTCTAATGTAGAACTTTTATTGAAGTGCTACTAGTGTGTTATTCTTTACATTGTCATTATAATCATTTTCCTCATATTTACTTGGTGTATATAATCTAATACAATTGTAAATATCAATATATAGTTTAAAAAAAATAAAGAATAAGAACTGCATTGTCTTCCAAGAGTAATTACAATTGGAGCATGACATGGGTTTTGTTGAAGCTATCCTTTTTTGGTGATCAAAGAATTGTCAGGAATTGTAGAAGCAAGGTTACTAACGGGTCTTATTGGTTATGAAGGTTATGGTGAAGGTACATATATTTTTTCCTCTTGATGATTCTATTAACTACTGTCAAGGATAAACTGACGACTACCAACACACTTTTTAAAATAGCTGCATCATTATGTATCAATTTGTTTTGTAAGATTCATTAAAGACATTTTGAATGATTTTGGGTCGCATATGGGAAAAATATTTCTTTGAACTCCATAATTTATCTTCTAGATGAGAGAAGCAACTTTTAACTGATATCGTAGCAAAACATTTTTTTTTTTTCAATCCGCTATATTTTTGAAGTTGTAGTTTTATTTTTAGGCCTGTGTTGTCATATTGTACTTCTCCTAAAATCTGGTTCGATGGCAGTTGTATAATAAGCTGCCACAAAGCCTCGCCCAAAGAAAGGGCCGACAATGTTGAGGTTATACAACTTCTATCACCCCTCCTGTAATTGATTTGGGTTTGCGCAACAGGTGGCCTGTTCACGTGCCGACAATGGCTTCTGTCCTGAGAAAACTGCATCTATTAAAAACACACAGTGAAAGTGGCCCAAGATCTGGGCTAACCGGCTGTTTAGTCGCTTTAAAACGACACAATGTCTTGTGTGACCTTTGGTAACTGGATGGGCTTCGCAGTTTTGATGCTCTAGCTGTTTTAAGGCGTTTTGTTCTTATAGGTCTCTAATCCACTTCTACAATTGTTATTCTGCTATCAACAGTGTTTGTTCTGAATTGATTCTCAAGCATCCATAATGTACATTCACCTAGAGTTCTCCCAAGTGACATCTGAACCAGAAGGTGACCGATCAGAAAAATGTAACTGAAAATTTAATTCTTTGATGAGAAGATTTGTTGAAATTTGATTAATCCCTCTCTGTGAGAAGAAATTCAACATAAAGATTATAATAATTAAAAAAAAGTCCCATTCTTTCTATCTTTTTTTAATATAACTTTTTCTTGTAATTTATGACTAAAAAAAATACATACATCTAGTAAATGTAATTATAACGTTCCTAATATCATTTCAATTGTTAGTGAAACAACTAGTCACTGGTGGCACTTCAAGAACTGTTCTATATGAGAACGTCCCGAGGTTATCTTATTTTCTCTGGAGCTGGATGGTTATGGAGTTTTATTTTTAGCATAAACATCACTTCTAGTATTCAACTATAAAATCTTTAAGATATCAAAAAAAAAAAAAAAAAAAAAAAAAAAAAAAAAAAAAAAAAAAAAAAAAAAAAAAAAAAATACATTGCCTCCAGAAACTATTATAATGTTTTTATAAAAACAAAATATATCTTTATAAAATGTAGTAAATTATTGTCATATTTTACGGCCATGAACTTGACCTACTTGTACTTAGTTATATATTTTCCGAATTTCAGTTTATTCTTCATGTTACGAAATCGTAAAATAAATTACGAAACGAAAAAAATTAGTTTCATAATCTAATTGTAATGTTTAATGAGCTTGCCCGAAGTAGAAGTTAGATTGCTCAATCATCAGAAGAGAAAGTTACAAAAGATATATTTTTAATAAGTCTGAACCATTTCTTATTATTTATGGAACATTTATAATTTTATGGCCGTAAAAAAAAAGAAATGTTTTATTTCTGGAAATGTATCTAATTTGAATAAGTACAATACGAATCTCCATTCTACTCGAAATTCAGCTCTCGCAATCTGTGAAAACAACATTCTTGAACACAATTGCTTTAACTTTCATAAATCACTTTCACGTATGCCTTCTTAATATTAACAAAGAACTTTTTAAAGAGGTCTTGTTGATTCTATATTTTTTGTTCTGAGAATAATTGCAGTAGTAGTAAATTAATTAAAAAATTTTTAATTTATATTTTTTATTATAAAATGAAAATGAAATGAAATGAAATAGTTTGAATTTTAAAATTTAAACAAGTATCACGCCCACCGATCACAACCCGGTAATACCCACTTAACCTTGAGATTGCTTTATATAGCTTGGAAGCAAGGTTAGTAGGAAAAACAAGAAAAGAAATTGCCCTCTCTCAACAAGGCACTGGAGGGGATCAAAAGACAAGTAATTATATGAACTACAATTCTTATTTAAATAGTGGGGGGAACTTTTTTTTTTTTAAACTTTATGAAAACTACTCCTGCTTTTGAGCAATATCACATAATGAACGTGATCATAAAGAAATATCAATGTTTTGTTGCTAAAAAACTCGAAAGGCATTCCTTGTTACAACCAATGCAATCATAGCCTCGATAAGACACGCATACTATTGTATTACGTCCAATTATTCGAATTCGTTATATAATAGAGGCACTGTCAATTAAGACGAATGAAAGATTAATTAATACTCTAAATGAGGAGGATTTTGCGTAATTGCTTGCAGTTCCACGAACGGTAGGGTTCCGGCCGTTTGGTCAAGGCGTAGGAAAATCTTGGACTTTCAACTCGGTTATAGAATTTAATATGATTTTCTTTTACATATACCAGACTTAAAAGACAAGAAATTTTTTCTGTTTCTGACTACTCCAAAATTTACTAGACAAGCGTTCAAAGCTCCCAATATATTACAAAAGACATATATGGCAGTAAATAGACCCTTTTGGACATATGGAGTTGAGCTTTGGGGTTCTACTAAACCTCCCAATTATCTAATCCTTAGAAGCTGAAATTCTTCGTAAAATTCTCAAGGCTGCTTATTATGTCACAAACTTATCCATGGAGGACTTAATGTTTCATACATTGCTGGTTTGACATATCCTTTCATAGTAAACTCCATAACCACTCGAATCCACAAGTTTCCCAACTTACCTAGCAATTTCCGATAATCCTCAGAGGTGTCTGAAAAGAAGATGGCTAAGAGACCATCTAAAGTAGGACTTTTATTGAAGCGGTACTAGTCAGTAGTTCTTTACTTGTTATTGACATGTAATAATTTTCCTCATATTTTCTTATTTAAATAATGTATATAGTTTTAAATATCAATAAATAATTACAAAAAAATGATTTTTAGTGAAAGAAACGTTTATAAAACTGAAAAATTATTTCTCGTTTGAATGTTACAATATTTAATATACCTTTAGTTCCCAGAACTTTGTCTGATAGTTTAATTCAATAGAAGAAAGGAATTAATTATTTAAGATTTTTTTCCAGGTATTAAGGTCACCAATGATTAATTATTAGACTGGAGTAACGAATCGTGTGGAACATCGTTCTTGCCGCCCAGTCATGTGTGTATGCCGTTCCTATTCTTATCTTTGAGTGATAGATTTTATTTCATTAAGGAGCAATGGAATAAATCTGGACCTCCATTTTTTATCTAGAATAGGTGACCTGTCTATGTATATAATGCTATTAAATAAATATTACCATTTATTAGAAGAAATCTTATAGTAATATGATATAATATGGGTTGAAAGCCTTTTATGGAAGCTTAAACAAATTGTATTTCCAGATTATATTATAGATTTCAATTTTTTAATGTATTTAAATTAAATTTATTTATTTTATTACCTTATCATTTTATAGAACAACAATAGGGAAGATTTTATAAGAGAAAAATGATTTATTTTTTTTTTAACATTAAAATTTATGATCAGTTTTTGAATTGCTGGTTGCCGTTTCTTTTGAACTAAACACATGAAATGTTTGAATTCCCCTACAATCACTATCGTGGTGGAATCTTTAGACTTAAATAAATGGCTGGAATGAAACTTCAACAAAATTGAAAAATAATATTAGCTATATATGAGAAAGATCCAATTTATGATACTTTGATTGCCAGTTTATTATCATTGCTGAGGTAGTTAATTATACTGAGTGATCAAATGTTTTATTGCCGAGTATAATATCTGACTATTAACCACTTCCTGGCATAAAGATAAATTTCAGATCCGGGAAACTGACCTACAGAGAATATGGGACGCTCGTCAAGTCTAATAAGCGACCTCATTGACGCAAGGTTTCGTTCTGTCGGCCATCTTTCATAATAATTCAATTTTAATTACTATTTACAAAGACTTTTCAAACAAATAAATGTTCTTTCAATTCAATCATTAGGTCTTCGTTTATCATTAAAGTCTTTGAAATATTCTCTGTTTTTTGACACTCACAATTTTTACTCTTCAATAGAGCAACATCTTTGAAGATGTTCAGACCAGTCATTTCTTCATGATTTTTAAGATACTTATTTAACTCTATGTATGGTATATACTATTAAAATTCGAAAATAAAATTTTTAAAATGGAGTTTGATGGTCATAATTGTATTGAGCAATGATGATTACGTCATTTCCAGAACTATTTTTGGTCGGCTGACCCAAAAAGAGGGCGAAATTTTTAAAATGGGAGGTGATCCAAGGTTGACGAGGCTCTTAGCAACTGCCCTTTATTCAAATGAATTTATGAATAGGTTACATCCTTTCATCCACTGGGGTACTAAAAATATCTTCATTAAGACTTCAGATCATTTCCATATTGAAAATATCTTTAGTTCATATCGAAATTGACTATTAAAAATAATAAAAATGTACAGTTATGTAAGTGCATGCTATCACTGTCAAATAAGATACTGGAATCCATTAAACTATTTCTTTTCACATCATTGAGAATAAAGTTCATGATAGATGCCGAATCCATTCCATTATCCAAAAGTAGCCATTTTGTTTTGGTTTAATTTTGTTTTTGTATATACCTGAAATACATTTATTAACTATTTGTAATATAAATTAAAATAAATAAATTTCATATGAGTTAGCAAATAAAATTTACAGCTTAGTAGTAACACTACTCTAGAAATAAAATTAATCGTGATTTTGAATAGAAGTAATTCTATCATAATTTTCTAAACTGAAAAATATTTTTAAATTCCATTAACATAGTCACTACTAATATAACTGTTGATTATTTTACAACATAAAAATTTTAATGATCAATTCATATCCACATGAAGTAGAGAGAGAGGTGATTTCGGTGGAATAATTGTTTCTGATGGATTTCGCAATTGAATTGAGTTGCCGGCACAGCGCAACTTGCTACAAGGCTTTTTGAAAACCGGTTTTGTTATCTTCGATTTTTGATATTTTGTTTTATTTGGTTTAGGGTTCATATAATGTGTTATATATAAATTTAAACGCCCATATTAAATATAATTTATTAAAACATTTGTATTTATTATTGGTCAATAAATTATATACGAATTTATGTAGTAGTAATATCAATATTCTGCTAAAAAAATTATACTTGTATTAATATTTTAGTATCAATTTCTACGTAAAACAAAAAAAAAAAATCAGAAAAAAGTGAAGTTGGCCTGTTTTAGTTTAGTTGTTATTAAAAGTGAATAATTTTGTATAGTCAACACATAATTCGAATAACATTTTCAATTTATATTTATTTTTTATTAATGCCACTTGCATTTCACTTTATACATTTCCTAAAAATAACAATTTGCCTATTCACTTCAGTAAAATTAAAAAAAAAAAAATTATAGAAAAAAAATGAAATTAGATTTCACAATTCTTTATGATAAACAATAAATTGAAAAAAAATGACGTAAACATAAAGACAAACAGCAGATTTCCTGGCTGTTAAAGAATCCCCTATACGGGTTGCTCCGACTACCCTCACGCCGACCGTTCAAGTTTCCTCTTACATCTTATACCTCCGTTAAAGTTTCCGATGATGGATGTAATCTACTTACCGATGGCGAGGCCTAATAATAAAATGGCGGCTGTCTTCATGTTGGCTGTGACACTGACACTATGGACGGGTACTGGGAGCCCTGCCCTGAGGAATATATACCCTGCCCCCACTATCCTTACTCCCCTCCTCGCAAGAACTTCTGCCGCACACGGTACCTTCTAGTTTGTATAACACCCACACAACTTCCTCGGGAAGCGCGGATTCGCCTCAAAGTCAATACCGTTAAGGGTTCATCACTCTGGGATGGTAATCAAAAGTAGAAATAAAAAATATATATATCAATATAGACTTCATAACTTTGGAGGCATAGTTCAGGAAACAGCGATAACAGAATTTACTCGATCACAAACATTTATTATGTTTTTATGAACCAGTATAGTCTAACCGAAGCACATAATTAATTTCAGTTATTGTCGGTGTATTTTATTCATTTGTTTCTATAGATTTCCCTTCCAAAGTATTCCAATGGAAGAGGCGTGTATTTGATAATAATACATTGCTTGTATACAGAATTGTTTGATAGTTTGAGCTTAATATTATATTGTGCATGGAGTTAAATATGGAATAACATGTTTAAAGAAAAATATAAACAAAAAATAATGAAAAATAAATAAGGCACAAAATAAATAATTTGAAAGACAATTGTCTGAAAATACCAAATTAACTGGTTGTTACTTCTTAAATTCTTCTCCTTGTCTATCGTTTTTCTTCAGTTCTAGCAAACAGGAAATCAATGTTTACTACGAATTTTTAAATTCCGTTGGGTGATGTCTGTATATTTTCTTTTCTTTAAGTAGCCATTTGTCAAGTCTCAGGACTATGCTTCTGATTAACTGTATCTATCCTTTTCAAATTGGGGGGAAACTGTAGAGTATGTGGTTAAACGTTTGTTTTGTTTGTCAGTCGCAGAAACAAGCATCATGTTGAGTGAGGTGAAAACATTTGAAATAATGTTTACTTTGTTCATATTCAGTAAGGAATTGTGCTAGTTTGTAATGTGTACTTTTGAGTTTGTCATTGTTAGTTAATGTAATGTGTGGGATAAATTTATATGAAGGTCGACCCTATGTTGTTTGATGCCAAACTTTATTCCGATTCCTTATTATTTCAGTTTTAACACCTTTTTTTATGCGATTCAAAGGTGGAAAAGACATAGCCGATGTCTTGTAAATACTTTTAAAATAAATAAAGATCACATTTTTAAATTAAAAAATAATCTCTAAATTCAAAATAAATAAGACGTACATTTTTTTTCTTATTTTCTTTTTGAATGCTCGAGACATATCTTATATTCGTTAAGAAAGAACCTGTATTGTTATGTTATTATTCCTAATTGAGCAAGAGGATGTCAGTATTCGTCAAGAGTACTCGTATAAACGTTGAAATCAATTTTATGGTACTTGAGAGTGATCATGTTTGGATTTTTATCGATTAATTAAATCATCAGTATTAACATAAACTGTCAATGAACAAATACGGACTCATTCTACCTACTTGGTTTACATGCAATTTAAGATTGGAATATTCTTATTTTATCGACAATAACTAGAGGAAATTTCATTGAGTTTATAAAACTGTAACAAAACATAGCGATATTTGAAAAAAATTCAAAAAATTTCAACGAATTCATTGATTGATGAATCACTTTGATTGGCTGGTGTGAAAGAAAAAAAAATTATAAAGTCGGATGATTGAGAATGATAAGATGAAAATCATAATCATAATATGTTGGGATTTAATTTAAATGTTTTCTATAAACAGTTTTATAAGTTACTAATAGGAAATAGTCAATAAAAATTTGGCTGGGTATAAAAGAGAGTCGGAAAAAATTATATTTGACAACTAATTTACTGGTATCAATCACCTAATTTAATCATCATTAAATCTTTCATCATGATTATTTGATTGAAAAATCGACTGGTTTAATCATGATGATTTAATCATGATTAAATTAGATGATTGATTCCAAGAATTTAGTTGTTAGATATTCAGCTATGATTAAATTTTGCACGACACTTGAATAAAATATTAACGATAATAAATCTAATTAATGATCAATTTAGTTTCAAATCCTTAGCAGTATACATTTTTTTTTTTTTTTAATATTTAGTGTTCAGACATTGTTTTATTTTAATTTTTATATGGAAACATAGAAGTTTTAAAAGAACTGTTAGTTTCATTCTTAATATATTTATATTAATTACTATTAATGAAATATCAGCGTATTTGAATTTTTATTGATAATAATTGCCAAGTGTTATAATTTTAACTCTTAATTATAATCATTACTGGAATTCCAACCTAATATCGGAACGACCTTGCGGAAGGTTGCGGTACGTGATCAGTAATAATTAACTGCTCATTCCGTTTCTATAACCTTCCGGTTTAAAGTGTTAATATATCCGATTAAGCTTAAGGGAATAACATATTGGCATTACAAGTTAGGATTTTTATAGTTTTTATCTAATTAATAAATTGTTTTTAGTTTGATTTTTAATTCTACTTTATTTTTCATATGATATAATCAAATTTTAAATCACTGATGAATTTGCTGGTAAACATTTCAGATGTGAATTTTTAAAAATGTCTGCTTAAATATTTTCATTCTACCTACTTGGTTTACATGCAATTTAAGATTGGAATATTCTTATTTTATCGACAATAACTAGAGGAAATTTCATTGAGTTTATAAAACTGTAACAAATCATAGCGATTTTTGAAAAAAATATTGAATATTTTTTCTCGCCAAAAGCTTTTGTAACAAAAGCATTTGTAAGTGCGCCGTAAAGAATTTCATCTATGTTCACCTTCTCTGAGTCTGAAGAAGTAAATGGTATTTATTTATTTATTTTATTTTATTTTATTTTTTTTATTTATTATTATTTTTTTTTTTTGGTGGTCTGTCATACAATAATCTGTCGTAAATTATATGTTAAAAGTATGTTTTCGTCCATGTGTTACTATTTATTAAAATAAACCTTTTCAGATACGATTTGGTTTGTCCATGTTCTGTTAAGATCTGTTTCAGCTTGTAATGTGTGGATTTCAGCATATTAAAATTTTGTGGATATATATATATATATATATATATATATATATATATATATATATATATTTTTTTTTTTTTTTTTATTTGTTTCTCTTCCATAGTAATCCTAAGGTAGGGTCGTTTATTTTTGATATTTTAAAAGGTTCCATTAGCATACTACCAGTAATTAGCAGGTGTAGTATTGTTTCTAAATAGGATAAATTACAAATTATAGGAGTTATTGAATGGTACTAAAATTAACTCATAGGGAAAAGAATAAGAGAAAAGATAACAAAAATTCATATATCAAAAGCTAGTAATAGCCAGAATTAAAGAAAAAAAAAGAAAAAGAAACAAGGCAAACAAATTGAAACATGTATATATCAATTAATGTAACCATTGAATATTGCAACAAACGCCAATGATTATATAGCTAGTTTATAAGAACGTAATTTCATTTAAGGTGGCTCTACACGCAGAGGAAAACCTGAAGGCAAGCCTTGAGGCGAACCTCTATGTGTGTATGGAGAATTCTGTTGAGGTTTTTCTGCAGACCTGAGATTCCAGGAGATTTCAAAATAGTATCCTTATAAGGACAACAATGGCGGAATATCCTTCCGCCATATTAAGATCGTTAAATCTTAAAAATATTTTAAAACAGCATCCACATCAGGACAACAATGGCGGAATATCCTTCGGATAACTTAAAAACCGTTAAATATTTCAACATATCCTTAAAAACGAAAAACTAAGCAAATAGTTAAATCTTGAAAAAAATAAAAATAGAATCCTTAAGGACGAAAGCTAATATATATATATGTGTGGCCCAAGAATGTTCTTCGGCCTCAAAGAATCGTCAGATCCTGGCAGATCTGTAAAACAGTGTCCTGATTGGAGATTCCAATCTACTTCTGCTATTTTCTCTTCTTCTAATAACTGGCAAACAAAAAATCATACAGTTTCACTCAAAACCTTACCCTCTCAGACATAAAGATTAATCCTGGGACAGCCTTACATAGGAACAGAGCAGAAGAATTTGCTAAATACCTCTCCAACACATTTGTTCCTCGACCCAAACAAATCCCTTCCTTTACCGTTTAAAGCAGTGAACCCCTCTGAGGCCAAACTCCATTTTATCAAGTTCAAAGTCTGCAAATCATAAGTATATTATCTCCTTATATCCCAGATCCATCGGCGACTCACGAAAAGCGATCATATTCCTTACATACAGATATAACTATCCTTCCCACTACACCGTTTTCTTTGATATGGATAATCTCCATCATCACTCTTTTTCTAAAACCAGGCAAACTTCCAAAAAAAAAACATTATGTAGACCTACACGTCTGTATCCCATCCAAAAATTTTTTTTTCAAAAAGTCCTAAAATGCATACTACCCAGGGTCGTAACTAGGAGATTCGTCAGAGGGCCTAAGGTCAGTATGCCGCCCCCATTCTCCCTACCTCTACGCTTCTTCACCATAAAAATATGCATCTTATAAGAATTAACTTTGTATACTGCGTCATAAAGTTTATAAATTACTCAAAACAAATGAAATTAAACAATATTGATTGCGATATTGTTATTTTGAAAACATTTTTAATAGCTTATTTAAATTATGTTTTTCAAAACTACTTTAATTACGTAATTCAAATTTTTCCGTCCCCTGAAATTACTGCCCGGGGTACGTGTCCCCACTGCCCGCCCTAGTTCCGGGCGTGATCCAACATATACTCGAATCTCAAAACATACCTTCCACCAATTGAGATTCCGATCAGGTGATTCTACTGTTCAACAAAACCTTCGTAAGGTTTTTCATATATTCTCCGTACTTGAAAACAAAGAGTATCGCACAGGTGCATTTCGGGATGTAACTCAAGCTTTCGACTATGTGCGGCACCAGGGCATTTGCACTGAGCTTAAAAATTAAAAAGCTTTTATATATATATATCAAGATCCATTTATCAAAATCCCTGTACTTAGTCCGGTTTGGACCTACGGACTTGAAGTAAGGCAAACCGATATAATACGCATTTAATCTTTCTAATCCAAAGTCTTTCAAACAATTTTTAATGCTCTATTTTGTGTCAATAAGAAAACTCTACATAATGACCTAAACATACCTCTTGTCCTTGATCCCATTTTTTTTAAGTTTTTGGAACTTCATCAAAATCTATCCAATCATTCTAATCATCTGGTTTTTATTGATCAGTATAACCCTATCCGATGCTTGAAACGGGAGTTCTCTAAGACCTTTCGTAATATAGATTTTGTTCCATGTAGAGTGTCTAGACTATCGCGCTCTCACTCAGTCTCCATTGGATTCTGATACCAGTGACGCAACTGAGACAGCAACGTTGGGATCTCTTTGGTAGAAGAGGTCGGTAGAACCCTTGCCCCCAATATAGTGGTGGAGGGACGCCGGCTTGACTTGGGATACCCCTTTCGGATTTAACTATTATTGTTTAAAACTTGTCTCTTATTATGGCAGCTTTCCCATCACCCATTTACAGCATTGCAGTTTGCCACTGGTTCCTCAGGTATAGGAAATAACAACACTGACACTCAGACAGCACTCTAAAGGCTAGCACACTACTGATGGATCGGTCATAGGAATAGGTAGTTAGTTTCGTTAGATAGGGGCAACACACACTATGTCGGTACGGTGTGTAACACTTTTCCCTATAGAACCAATACTGTTGGAAAATCCGTTGGCTTCGATCCGGCAGTAGTTATGCACTGGTCTTAATACAACACATATCAAAAAATCTCTACACTGCAGATAAAGATCATTAACATATTACAATTGTTAAGAGTTGTAGACCGTCAAATAGACCTGCGAATTGGATTCTGCTAATATTTAACTTAACGTAAACCTCGAGGACATCAAGCTCTATTCGCAGAATTGTGCATTCATTGTTTGATTGGAAGCGAGCACATTGAATGGAGATGTCATTCAGTTTATTATAGCAGAAGATTCGGATAATCTTATTGCAGATTATCCGAAAAATCATATTTTTTGACAAGGTTCGTTGTTCACGATGCTTTAGATTATTGATTTTAACCGATTTGTTGAACGTATTCGTATCCTAAGAATTAATAACATTTTCTTCAATTATAGTTTCATTAGTTGTCAAGCCCCTTCTGAAATAAGTGGTTTAAATATAAAATTTGGAAAGGATATGATGTAGGGGCCTACTATAAGACTACATAGTACTCATGAAAAAAGCAATGATAATGGGAAAATAATTGCAAATATTTCTGCATTCCGAAATAGTTTGGTCGGAAGTAATTTCCTTTCAAGACAATGTATACATTGTACATCAAAAATACCTAATGTATACATTGGGTGTAAATTATTTAGTTGATTTGGATCATAACTGGGTCATCTCTTGTAATGTAGAATGTGAAAAGAGTTTGTAATACAGAGCTATGGGCAGAAAAACCAGTGATGAATACAGGATTATAAGGCGTGAAGAGGCTAGTTTACTTTTGGGGATTAAAAGAGAATAGGTAATTGAAGAACATTGGATTGGTTATTCCCTCAATTTTTTTTTTTATTAATTGCTTTAAAGTATAAACTTTAATTTCCTTAAATTACTATTCAGAAAAGAGCTTTATTTTTTTTTTTTTAAGAGGGAACAGATTTCTTTAAACTGGGGATAGATATTTTAAGGGCTTTTTCAGAGATGAACAGTTTTGAAGATTTAAAAAAAAGCACCAATAGTTTGCTGTGGGGTGAGAGTGATGCTGTTGAAGAATTAGTAGAGACAATATTGAAAATCAATAATAATAAAGCACCCAGAGAGCATGGATTGCCAGCTGAACTCTTCAAAAATTGAGATGAAGTTCAAGATCTATCACCTCATATCTAAAAATAGGTATTGCAGAAATAATGGCGAGGCATTAGAGAAGTGCCATAAGTTGTTCTTTTCATAAAAAGAGAAGGTATTTTGCTTATGAGGTTTTGTCCGATTATTATCTTAGATTGGTTAATACTTTTCAGTGAATGTGAGTTGGGGATGTATCAAGTTGGTTTAAGAAAGGAAAGGTGTGGATTCTTAATATTCTCTTTATGAATGATCCCGAAGGACCTTTTTTTATTTATTTAGAGAGTATTTTTATTTTTTTAATAATACTTACAACTCTAAACAATATACATACATTAATTAAATGTATAGAAAAATGATTACAATAACTCATAAAGAATCTACCTACTATTTGCATGTCAATAAAATCTACGTTAGAAGGTCCCAACATCTTTCCGACCTGGTCGAAAGGTATCGGGAATCCAGAGGAAAGCAAGTTGGAAGACTAGGGGATGGGGGTTGCTATGAAGCTTACCATGGAAAAATATGTATTTGGTTTGGGCCAAGTGAGCAACAAATGGGGCATTTAGATTAATATGGATAATTTTTTGTAGATTTTAGAAAGCCGTATGATAACAGTAACCGTCCAATTCCTTTGAGACAACGGATGAGATGAAAATATCGTTGAAGCTGATCAAACTTTTTGATTCCGAATTTATTATTATTGATACAAGTATTCAAAATATGGTTGTTGAATTCATTTTGTATCTAATATAATATTTAAATTTTTGTATCTATATGTTTAGTATATTATAATAGTGTCACGTGTTATGGTCATCAATTATCATAGTTTATTTGTAAATATCTAGTCATGTTTTATTTATTCTGTTATTAACCTATTTTGTTAATGATTGTTTATGTCATAGTTACTCACTAATTCTTATTGTATTGTTAATGTATTCAATAAAGATTCCTGACCAACACCTTTATCCATGTCAATTAATGTGATTAATTAAAAAAAAATTAATGATAACTATGGTCTGTTTTTCTTAAATTATAAAAAATGTATCTATCGCACTGAATGTATTTGAAATATGTTGTAAATTACAGAATTTAAATATAAAATATAAAATCACTTCCATACTTTTTCTTTGTTAATTCATTAAAAAAATTACCAAAAAAAAATATGTTTATTTATTATTCCTAATTATATCCTGTTGTTGTTTGTTAGTTTATTGCGACTTAACGTTCTTATGTACTCTAACTAGGCTAGGACTACAGGTTACTAAACTATTCTAGCCAGGGAGGAAATGTCAAGATTCATTCGTGGGTCAGCCACGAAATAAATTTTAACACGCCCAGGAGGGATTAGAACCCACGACTGCGCTGAGACTCTCGCCCCAACTTACTCGGCCATCGAGCCCCCAATTTCCAGTCGTATAACTGCATAAATAATAAATTTTATCATAAATATATACTGATTTAATGGCGATGGTAAATTTTGAAATATTGCTAGAGCCAAATTAAAAAATGGACCTAAGCACTTATCTTTGGAAGACTCAGTTTCATTTCATAACATTTTGAAGATGTTTTTAATAAATCGAACAATGCTTCTGAAGGAAAAGTTTACAAAACTAAGAAGACGTACTCTTTAAAGAAAAGACTCTGAGTTTAAGCTTCATCAGTGCAAAAGAAAAAGAAAGAATTATTGAAGAGATTTTATGTTTTATATTGAAACTGTTATCAAAATACATCCGCTCCTTATAATTTACATAGTACAGATAGTATTTTATTAATTAAAAAGATATTTGATAAATGATGTTTTTGTGCCTAAAAGTACACAATTTAATAAAAATTGTATACAGTAAAATTCACTACAAATGAATGAAATATCAGACATTATTTTTACATTTTTTCAACATTCATAGATTTCTATGGTTTATATCCTATAAATGGAAAGATACTAGGTAGAATAGTAGTAAGATATCAGGCCTATATCCTTTATATCCTATATGGAAAGATACTAGGTAGAATAGTAGTAAGATATCAGATCTCCCTCAAGCGCTTTTCTATCTTCATCCTTAAGGAAATCGAGCTCGGTACCTTCAGGTCTGAGTGTAAATATTGTAAAATTATAATTGTGATTGTTTTAAACATTCTTTTTATTTTGTCAGTTAAGAATTATATTACTATTTTCTAATTTTTTTCTTGATAATTTTTATTCTTGTTCTTTTGTCTCATAGATAGGGTGAGACCCTCTTTGTTAAAAAAAAAAATATTACGAGAGACTAGATCAAAAATGAAGAAAAATTCCGCAGACTTTACCTTTCTATTCCAATCCGTTGAATATATACGATAGTTCAAAGACTATTTTGGAAGAGCACGTTATTTGCCATAAAAGCTGTAATATTTCCACTTTGTTTAAACATTTTTCAAATTTCAAATTTTCTGATTTAGCATTAAAGTTCCTATAAGAGCAGAGTACATGTTTCCTTGAATTGTACAAACTTGGGACCTAAAGAACAGCTTGATATTTACATTATTTAGGGAAGTTACAATATCTTATAATACTTTAACGCTCACCGTTTTTCGAAAAAACTATCCACAAAACTGAAAATCTCAAAAAAACTTGCAAATTTAACTAGCTTTCATATGGTATGATCAAATTAATGATTCCGTATCGATTTCACACATTCCGGAAAAAATGGAGTTTTCATTAGGCATACAAGTCAGTTACTTGTGTAAAGCAGACATTATGATAATCGTTTAATGGAAATATGTGTTTTAAACATAATGAACTCTTCATTGGAATAAAAAGCAAAGAAAAAATTTATTTTTTAATAGGAAATAAAGGGAAAACTGTCAAAAAAAGTGACACCAGATCAAAGGATTTTATGTTATTACATTTATTTATTTATTATTATTATTCAGGATTTATTTTATTAGATATTTAACGTAAGGTATTAAACCCAATTATAATAAACATAGACCTCAATTTTGTCGTTGGCTTCTGAATATAGATGATATTGAAGAATACCACTTTCATTGAAGAATACCACTTTTTGAGGTGAATTTTATGGACAGATGAGTCTTTTTTTACAGGGGAAGACATTTCTACCATTCCGTATGGTGTATCGTTGGTTTATTCATTTTTTTACTGTTGTCAAATAGTGTTAGAAAATCATAGTTTGCCCAACAGATTAAATGGCGAGGATTTGTTACAAAATATCCTACCACAACTTTATAACGATATTCCACCTGAAGTTCGGCAAAATATGTTTTTCTAACACCATGGTGCTCCTCCATATTATTAACACAAGGAACTAATTTGTATATCTACAACGGATTGGCATAGGAAGGTAAGGTCTGCGGCATTTTTCTTTATTTTTGATCTAGTTTCACCCAATTTTATTTTTTTTACAGGAAGAGGGACTCACCCTGTATATTGAATGAATGAAACTCAGATATCATTAAATGCTTAAAACGGAGGGTTATAATATGTTTTAATTAAACTTTTATTTCTCATATAAATGTTGATAAAGTGAATATGGTTAGGAGTTAACATACAAACTTAATGAGAACGCACATAGAAAAATAGACTGACATATTTTATAACACATTCACTTGGTTTTAAAAGATTACTTTGACTGAATAAAATCATTCAAAGCGGTTGGAGTTATATGCGAGATACTAGATACTAGATATGCTCAGCTCTCTAAAGTCAAATTAGTAAAAGTAGTCACTTTTATTTTTCAGTTACATAAGACTAGCTGCCGGCTGGCCATGTCTTCGCATGCCACCGACACTAGCGTGCCTGTTTCGGTACGACCCGTGTAGGTTATCATTCTTTTTTATAATTTAAAGTAGCGTGTCCCATGAAAGCATTCTTTTTATTTATTAAATAGTAGATTAATTAAATTATTAAGAAGTAAATAATTAAATAATTTATAATTGCTGTTCTAGGAAACGGAAGAAGTGGAACTGACTACATATGGCCAACTATGCTCAGCTATGTATTTTAAATCAATGATCAATAGGAAGAAATAATGAAGATGCGAGAGCGGACATCTTTATTAGGTATTCTTCTGGCCAGGGGGTACCTTCCCTAGAGTCGGAACAGTGGTAGGCTCCTTGACTTCCGTTTCCTCTAAGTATACGTGATATCCGTAGGAGCAGAGAAGGAATATTTAAACACCTTTTCAATTAAACCAACAAGGATATAGATTTTTAAAAATAATTTTGAACTATTCTTGTTAATTATTTAAAAAATGAACATACCTTGGGTATTTATTGTAATTAATATTTGTACTCTAAGTAGAAAGTAAGACTTACAAGGGGATTTTTCATTTTACTATTTGGATGACATTTCGTATTTAAGGGTTCTTTTGAATCCTGAATTAGAATCTGACGTCATTATTGTGTAAAAAGCCTATAAAGGTGTAGGTTTATATTAGGTAGTTTTAGTTTGAAGAACTAACCATTTTTTTTTAGAATTTAGCAACTATATTTTCTTTTGAATTTGCACTAAAAAAATAAAAATGTTGGTGTAAAAATCGTGTCGATATCATTTTTTAAACTATAGATATAAAATAAATTAGTTTAATGCTTTTCCCCTAGTTTCTAGGGCGTATTAGTCGGAACGGCAAAATACGTGTCTAATATTTTTTTACCACTAACCACCAAAAAAATTGCCGACAAGATCCGAGAGAGACCGAGTGTGTCCTCCGCACGTTAGTTATAAGCTAGTGACCTAATGTAGAAAGAAAAGAACGATTTTTTTTTCCATAATTCATCCAGTAACCATACTACTATACAGGGTGTCCCGAATTTAAATGGCAAAACTTCAGGAACTTACAGGGGACCGAAAAAAAAAAAAAGACAAAAAGTCCTTTAGAGATTTGCTCGTTTTTGCTTAGTTTTAGAGAAAATCGCAAAAAAAGAAACAAAACAAAAATGTTACAGGTAGCGATTATCACCTTTCAAAGTTCGTCAGGCTAGGCAGTGAGATATGTAAACACTTAATGTTATCCTTTACATTCTTTTATTTGTTTATATTTTGGCTTCCTTCTAGGATTATAATTCCTAAATCAGTCTTCAGTCAGTTACTCAGATATTTTTGTGTGAATAGCATCAGCCACAATGCCGCATACATATTCTAATGTTGAATACGCTGATATGATTTTGGTGTATGGTTTCTGTAACGGTAATGCTTTAGAAGCAGTGCGGGAGTATGCGCGCCGATTTCCAAATAGAAGAGTGCCTAATCGACGAGTCTTTTCGTTAACTTTTAATAGGCTACGAGAGACTGGGTCATTCTTAATACGTAATGAAGGCGACCAATTCCAGGCAGCAATAAGAGCAGATTATCGGAAAAGAAATTGTGTCCAACGCCACTTCGATAACAATCCTGAGACTAGCATCCGAAGAGCATCTGCTGCATTACCAATATCGCGGCAAGCAATATGGCGAACTTTGAAAGGTGATAATCGCTACCCATACCCTCTTCAAAAAGTTCAGAATTCATTACCTCAAGATTATGTCAAGAGATTGAATTTTAGTAACTGGTTTCTTGACAAAATTCGCGATGATAATTATTTCCATTAAAAATGATATGGACCGATGAAGCTACCTCTACAAGAGGAGGAATTGTTAATCAAAGAAATTATCATGTATGGGCTCTTGAAAATCGCAGAGCTATTTGAGAAAATAGGTTTCAGCATGAATTTGCTATTAACATTTGGCTTGGAATTTGGAACGGATTACTAGTGAGACCATATTTTTTACCTGGAAGATTGAATGGTTTCACATTTACACATTTTTTGGACTTTTCTAATTATTTAGATGAAATTCTCTTACAGCAGCGGATTGAAATCTGGTTCCAACTCGATGGATGTCCAGCTCATTATAGCAGAGTTGCTCGAGCTTGGCTGGATATAAATTATCCTCAACGATGGATTGGACGTGGAGGAGTAGTACCTTGGCCTCCCAGATCACCTGATATGACACCCATGGATTTCTTCGTATGGGGAACCTTGAAGCAGAAAGTTTATTCGGTGTCAATCAACTCAAGAGAGCAATTAAGAGACCGAATCATAGATGCAGTTTACCAAATATCATCAGAACAATGTTTAGCTGCAATTTATCAAGTGAGTGCGAGATGTAATGCTTGCATTGGTGCAAGAGGACAACATTTTGAGCAATATTTACATTAAAAAAAACATAACATAAATATAAATATAAATAAATAAGTATAAAAATGAAAACTTGTTTTGTTTCTTTTTTTGCGATTTTCGCTAAAACTAAGCGAATACGAGCAAATCTCTAAAGGACTTTTTGCCTTAGTTTTTCGGTCCCCTATAAGTTCCTGGAGTTTTGCTATTTAAATTCGGGACACCCTGTATAAAAGACAAGCCATTTTTCGTTCGTGATCTCTAACTACGAAAACTATAGAACCAATCTGTACCAAATTTTAGCTACATCGTCTTCATAGGTCTAAAAAGGCTGAGAAATAATAAACTTTAATGGTTTTCGATTAAATTATTTTATAAAAGTAATAAATATGTGGATTCCTGTGAACTCGACCGATAGGTGGCGAGCGCCTTTTTGCAAGGGAGGTTACATTGCTACCTAACGCTGTTTTATAGAGCTTGAAATTGATAATACAATTTACTCATTTTTAAATAAGTTATGATTAAAATAGAGATAACATGTGAGTGACATGTGGATCAAAGTGGTGTTTGAAAATAGTATCTATATTTGGCTAATAACAAGTAAATATTTTCTGTCCATCTGGATTACCAACTCGTACATTAAAATTAGAATGTTGGTGTACAATTATGTTTTTACGTGATCTTCAACCACCTAATATGCGCAGTAGTAAAAGGTTAAAAATTATGCGTTAAAATATCATGATAATTCTTTCAGGAGCATCTAAGAAAAAAATACATTTTTTTCGCATTTCTTAGAATCCCAGTGATTCCTATAAATCTACGATATACGATTACAATTTTAAGTTAAAGTTTCTATTTTCCTATTACAATAAACAAATCGCTAGTCCAGCCTTACAAAACCGTTGCATTAGATTATCGGACTGAATTTTTCTCTTACAGTCAATTGTATGCTGGACTTTCGAAACTCTAACAATAAAAACAATCTTATAATATCGACAGGAAAACAAGTAATTTAACTTATTCCGATGTCTTAAAAATTATTTTTTTCCTTTTAGCATGCTTTCTACAATTCAAAATTTTTATAAATAAAACCTCATCTATTAGTTAAAATTATCTAAGAGTTCTATACTTAGAGCGGGCGAAGCCGCGATGGTGGATATTTATATAGTTTGTACAAGTTAGCTTGTTGCTTTTCTTGCCCCTGAATGGAGTTTTTAATTTTAGAATAATTGCACTGAGAGGAAGGAAATAGACGACGTTCTCTGAGGAGGATCATAAGGAATCCAGAGACGTGAGCCTTGAAATGGTTAAATTTTTAAGGAGATTGATATTCTTGGAATGTCAGTTTTCCGGATATAAATCAAGCATAACGTGTTTTATTGATTTATTTTACGATTTTTTCTTTTTATTTAGTTATCCATTTTATTTTGAAATTGTGTGAACCACCTGGCAGCTTCAGTAACATTCACTTAAATTTATTTTTCGTATTAGCTGCCAAAGCAATTGCACATCGACGGTGTATTGAAGCGAATCGAAAATTTATTGATACGAACTTAGGAACACAATGCTTACCATACAATTACAAGAAGTACTCGAGAGAGTAAAGGTTGTGAAAAGAGGAAGTAATAATTTATATACGTGTCAAAACGAACTGCAACGTTCATTCATGAAATTACGATCCACCAACGCAATCTTCCCACCAATACCCGTTCCTCAACTCAGCCCCATCAACTTCTAATGGCAAACAATTTCTTAGTCGATACAATGGAGTTTATTCTCACAAAATTTAAAATGGTGAAAAATACCATCTTAATATTTGAAACTTTAAGATACATATTTAATAAAGTCAAAGTATATTTTCTTTCTCTACGATAGTATCCAGATGCAAGAGTCGTTAGGTTAGGTCAAGTTACATTTCTTATGGACACTCAACATCGAGGTTCTTTAAGTGTTCCTCATCAATCTATGTTTCTTTCTTTTTAGCTTTCGTCATTTATTTATTATTTAACTGAATAAGTTATATTATTAAGGAATTTTATAATTATTTCTATATTATTGCTATTATCTCCAAGAATAGTAGGTAGGATTCATTATAATCGTGCTTTTTGAAAATCACTTGTCCTTCGTCCTTCGGATTGTCCTTCGTTATAGGATACCCATGAGTAAGTCCTATCTGGCCGATCCTAAGTAAAGTTGTAACAACTTCTGTTCTGTTGTTGCGGTTAGAGCTTTTGCATATTTTTATTTCTTTTTAAATATTTTTCAGTTTGTTTTGTTCATTTGGTTTCCCAAAGCTTAACCCAGGTCATATTGACACGATATTTTATACTATTGCAAATGCCAGATGAGGTTTATGTATTTGTGATTTCTGTTGACGATAATGCTGCTGCCTAGGCTGCCCGATCTGCAACTTCATGGAGAATCTTTACTATTGATGTGTATGGTGTATGGGCTTTCTTTACTAGGTGGTCTTTAGTGCAAATGCTTTTTTAAAGCCATTAGAGCAGATAGGGAATCTGCTATTATTAAATGCAAGAGTCGTATATTTAGTTAAGATACCGTGTAATAATTTATATACATATACATGCAGAGTGGATAAGCATGAAAAATTAATTATCAGTTTGGGTAGTTAATATATATACGTGAATCTTATATTCTTAGATACATAATTAACAGTAGATTGAACAAAACCCTAGCAAAATAGAATATAGAAAAAATACGAAAAAAAAAAAAAATAAAATAAAGGAAATTTGAAAGAGATTAATACTATGTAGTTACGAAAGGAAATGTGAATAATTATAGCTTCATTTAAAACTAGCATTCCCCGTAGTGGCTTCGCACGCTCTTATAAGTAAAGAACTTGGATAATTTTAACTAATAATATTTAGTAATGAAAATGTTATATTTTAGAAGGCATGCAAAAATGAAAAAATAAATTCACCAGATATCTGAATAAACTACATTTGAGTTTTGCCTCCCGATATGACAAAACTACAATGACATGACTGACGATATGACAATCATTTGATTAGTAGGGTCCAGTTTAAGAAAGCTCTACATATAATTGACCGTGGGAGAAACAGTGAGTTCGAAGATCCACTACAACCTTTTTTGTAAGTCTAGTCTTGCGAATTTTTAGTCGAAATAGCGAACAAACTTTGATTAGAACTGAAACTTTAGATCAGCAGGGATAATTGAGATTCTAGTAATAAATGTGTTTTCCAGTCGCTGTTACCAATGATATTTTCACGAATAACCATTGCACAGATTATGTGGTTGAAGATCAATTAAAAACACATTTGGACATCCAATTTTTAATTTAAAATGTATAAGTCGGTAATCCAGATGGACAGAGGATATTTACTATATTATTAACGATATATCAGTTCAACCTTCAGTTTGATCCACATGTCACTCCACATCTTTATCTCTATTTTAATCATCACTTATTTAAAAATCAGTAAATTTTATTATTAATTTCAAGCTCTATAAAACAGCGTTAGGTACCAATGTAACCTCTCTTGCAGAATTGCACTCACCAACTATCTGTCTATTTCCAAATATCACTGAAATTTTCATACTTATCGCATTTTTGATAACAGTTTAATTGAATATATGTAAATTTTATTATTGAGGAGCCTTTCTTAGACTATGAAGATGACGTAGTTAAAATTTGGTACAGATCGGCTCTGTATTTTTTCTGGTTAGGGATCACAAACGAAATTTTTTTTGTCATTTTATATAGAAGTATGATATATATTTTAAACATTATTGAGAACTACTCTTCAAACTAAAGTGAATTGTTTTTAACTACTTCCACCCATGTCAGCCGGTAATTATATCTCATGCTGATACCACTCCTTTGGTAGTGAAGAACTCTTTACATCCATGTTTTGCGTTTTCGTAATTATCAAATATCTGACCTTTTAATAAATGAGCCATTGATCTACAAACAATTTAATCTGATAGTGTAATATTCAGGCTATACTTAGGGTGAGACAAAAAGGTTTACTCCGTATTCGTTGTGCAAGCCAAAACAATGACCGGTGGCATTGTCTTGTTAAAAATGTGGAGTTGCAAATCTTACGGCTAAAACGGAGTAATTTGCACTCTATGTTTAGCTGTTCGCAGTAATAATTTGAGCCCACTGACGGACCATCAGGAGAACAAGTTTAAATGGCAATCTTCCAAGTTCTATCATTAACGAAACCTAATTTTTGTATTGAACCTACCAAAATGAACCAATGTGCGACAATTATTAAGGCTAACTGACTGTCCTTGTAAAGTACGAATTTCTTCGGCTTACTTGGTCAAAGTAAACACTGAAATTAACTGTAGGAACCAAAATATTCTTACAGAATTATTTATGAGATTTAGGATTAAGGGTTCATACCCAAGGAAATATTTTTTCTTACTGTCGCAGTGGAATCTCTTGCTTAATCGAGATTATTAATCTCATACCTGGCAATAGCATACAAAATTAGTGCTGACCTTCCGTAGTTCGGTAATGAGGCGTAAGTATACCTCGTGAACCCATTGAACAAATTATTATGAAATAATTAAAGGTTTTAATTAAATTAAATATTATTAATAAAACTGATGAATTCAGTTGCAGATCTCATAATATAATATTGTAACGGCTGGTTCAGCTGTTAAGCTAGTTGTCTAGGTTGGTAAGGCCGGCCACACACGTAACGGTATACATGACAGGTAAACCTGTACAGGTCACCTGCGCAGGCAAACCGGAGCGTGTGTGCCAGTCGCTGCAGGCGAAAGTGCACAGGCGAAGCGACCTGCGCCGGTCACCTGACAGGAACGGAGATTTGGTATCTTGTACCTGCGCAGTCGTCAGTTATACCCTAGACCTGAGCGTGTGTGTGAGTACGTCTGGTCGCCTGCGCAGTAGTTTTGTTTAGTTCGGGCTTCTTCCGTGAAGAGAGTGTCTTTTGTCTTTGTGTTTTGTAGTTAGCGGACTTATCTTGTGGCTACTGGTACTAGTGATGTCGAGTCGTAAACGCAACCAAGTAATTGAAGACTTTATCGAGTTGTATAAACTCGAGCCGTGCCTGTGGCAAGTAAAAAGTAAAGAGTATCACGATCGCGATAAGAGAAATGCAGCTTATGCGAACCAACCAAGTCTTTCAATAATCTTGTATGAGTGTATTCATTTCTTTTAGTAAGCCACTTTTTACTCCACATTTTACGTTTACACTTCTTCTTCTTGTTTAAAAAACCACACACCATCCGACTAAAGCTATCATATCATCTTCATCTTGGCTCGCCATCTCTCAACTGAGCTAAACGTACGGTATACCGTTACGTGTGTGGACTCTAGTTTGCACAGGTATTCATGACAGGTAAACCTGCGCAGGTTTACCTGTCATGTATACCGTTACGTGTGTGGCCGGCCTAAGGTACTGGCCGCCACTAGCGCTGTGCGGTGGTCCATCAGGGAAGACGTTACTTCCGTACCGTTTCTGCAGCAGAACAAATCAGTGTATAGATAGATCATATGTGCACTCAGATGCTTAACCCAGCGTTGATGTTATGCCTCAGAAAATACCGATGCTTCCCGTTAAGATAGTTTTCGTAGACTTGTAAATATGTATATATAAATTGCTGAGATGTTATGAGGAGGAAATTATTTTCTTTTATTAAAGAAAAAAATTACCAATGGACCCCAACACATATTTATTTGTCACAATCTCTTAAGTTAAGATGTCTAGAGATATTCAATGTTGATCTTGTCTTACAGTATGCTATTAGTTTCTTAAATAGATCTTATTCACAGCATTATTATTTTAAAAAACTATTTTAAGGTAGAACAATCCCTGTTTTTTTTTTTTGTTTTGTTTTTACTACGGGTTATAGTTTCAAGGAAATTATAGGGAACGTGTATAATTAATGATTGGGTTGCCGAAATGAATGAAGTTGTAAAATAGGCAACATCGATTTTTCAATATGTTTTAAATGTTTTTTGTTTATCATACCTATTGTATCTATTTATTTATTTTCATTAATTCTTCAAATTGTATGATTTCCTTTTATTTTATATCTTCTTATTTTCCCATTTCTATGTAAGAGATAACTGTATACATTTAAGCACTATTCATATTGCCATTGATTATGGAATATTGAAGTATTTGCCAAAAGATAAAAAAAAAATTATTATATTTCAAGATCAAAAATCTGTTAATATAATAATGGTGATGTTTGTTTATTTTTTTCTGATATTTAATTTTATATAATTCCTTGAAAGATGTCATTTTGTGGTCTCTGGAATTGATGGAGAAATCCAAATACGTGATTCACACTGTGGAAAAAAAAATTCAATTGAATTTATTCTTGAAGTAAACAGAAAGCCGCTGATCCTTACCGTTAGTGCAGTGCGTTGATTGAAGGTGTGGTTGCGGTCATTTTTCCTTTTATGTAGCATATAACCGCTTTCATGCATTTCATCCAACTTTTAAGTTTCGATAATGTCAGCGAAATGTTATAGAGTGGATATAAACTATATTATACCAATAAATTATATAGCTTTAGTGTTGTTTTAATAATTTTAAATTTAATATATAATGTATCAAATATCATACTTACAAAGTATTATAGATATGTATTTCGTAGATGTAACTATTTGTTTATAAGACAGTATAAATCCTTCTAGGCATAGTTATTAAATGAGTTTGGCAATGAATTCTTGAATGATTTTTTTTTTCTATTCTCAACCTTTTCTCAGCAATTCTTAGATACTAGAAATATGAATTGTTTTTTGTTTTTTTTTATAGGTGTAAGAGATTTTTTCTTAGTTTATGAATAAGACATTCATTCTTAGTTTAGGATTTTTCGTAGAAATATTCATAACTAATGTCATATAGCTTACGGGGCTACTCAATAATGTAGTTATTAGTTGGCAGTATTGATTAACAATGTTAAGGGAAATTTCGATAGTTCGAATTTCTATTGGGTAGAATGTTTTTCTTTTTTTGATGAAGAAATGTATTTGTTTTTATGTATGAAATAAAGCATTACTATTATTATAATATTCCATTATGAGAATGTAAATAGAAGAGTGGTTAAAATTGAATATAGGATTCAGTCCATCGTAAATTATACCGAAAATACGCGCTTAATTTAGATTCCAAATAGAGTTTACTGAGAAGCGTATAACGGATACTGAACCTGTAACTCAAAACAGATATTTTTTTTTTTTAATTAGGAAAAAAAATATTATAGTTGATAAATAAATATACAAAGTTAACAATTAGACAGTACATAGCAACCTTAATATAAGCACATAGTCTGTGAAAAGGAAAAAAATGCATTAACTACACATAACAATCAATTTAAAAAATAAAAATGATGGATAATCAACAAAGAAATCGAGACTATTAAGCGTGAATATTGAGCGGGAAAGAAAATAGTGGAATATTAATAAAATATTTTTATTGTTTTTAAATCTGTCATTTTTAAAATTATATTCATATATTAAATTATATTTACATACCATTTTATTTCTTATTTTTTTTACAAATTCATTCCCTTTTTTTTTGTATTATCTTTTACCCCCTGATGAAGGCTTACTGCGTAAACCGAAACGTCGGCACAATAAATAAAATATATATTTTTATTTTGAATCCATGACTGCTTACCCCAACAACCTGCATCTTCAATACCCAATTTTCGATACATAATTTGTATTTTATTTTATGAACTTTAATTTATTTTTTGATCTCATTTCAAAAAATGATCTTTTACAGAATGAATGATCAAAGATGTACAGGTAATATTTTACTGAAGGCAAAGTTATAGTGATTGTCACTGTGACAATGCTAGAAGAGTGTAATTATAGAAGAGTCTTAGAAGGTAATCATTGCGGTGGAATATCGTTGTAAGAGAAGACAAAGCTCCATGTTTTTAATAGCGCTCATTAAATGCAGATGTGTTCACTCCTTTAGCTATGCGTCTTTTCATTAGCAGGATTTATTGAAGGATGGGTTTTTCAAACGAACTAATGCTGTACCTAATTGATTCCTACTGACAGTTATATAGTCTTATAGTTGTATTAATTTATTTTTAATTTTTTTCATAACTTTATGAAGCCATATAAGAACGATTCGGTTAAAGTTTTCGCTGATGTAGTTTAAATTAACTACAACACAAGTATGTAGTATGGGTTCAACATTTGATTTAAATGGTGGACGAAAGATCATATGCTACTGGGGTATTCCTGTATTTAGCTGAACCATTCGACAGACTTTGGCACAGCGGACTATTCAAACTTAAATCATTACTTTATTCCACTTACTGTCTTATCTTTCTCTCTTCCCTTTCTGATAGATTTTTCTCTGTTCCACCTGGCTCGGATACATCTTCTATACGACCAATAAGGGCTGGAGTACCGCAAAGATTTTTCCTCCTTTGCTATACATTAATTACACACACAACTTATCTACTTACCCTAACACAATAAAAAAACTTGCTTACCCATTGTGCAAGATCACATCTGGACTACAAAAGATTTCACGACAAACTCTACAGACATATCAACATCTTAATACATTCTATAGACTAGAAAACATGTCCGAGAATACACGGAAAAGGCAAAAAAAGAGATAAGTTGAGAGATCTACTTTATTAAAATTAATGCATTTTCATGTTAGGAGTAAGTACCGCTGGGTGCTGACCTCCCTTATGCCTGACATACCAGTTATCGTACATATCATCATCACATCTGCTTATTGTGACGTGATGAGTGACAGTTGTGAATTTGAAAATTAAAAAGAAAAAGAAATTGTGGAGTTATAGCATTGCTTTACATACTAATTTATAATTGGAATATCTTCTGGTTAATCATTCTTTTCCTGTAATTGAGCCAGTTTTAAATGAATACTTTTGTGGTTTTTAAATGAATAATTTATGGTAATTTTTTTGAGTAAATTTGGGATATATGAGTATAGCGGTGGTCCATTAAGTTAATTCTTGTCAATATTTGTTCCATTATTTCACTATGTTAGTTGCTATAGTATAGAGCACATGGCAGTTTTTTATCTCTGCTAAAATTTACTAGTCTTTCATTACCTTTAAAAGCACTTGTTGCTTAAATTTGATTCAAGTTTCAGAGCCCTGACATAATTCAAGTAGTTTTCGGTAGGGGCTTGGCTAAGAATTGTTCACAATATGTTATATAGCATACATTGAATTTATACATAATCATAACTAATAATTTAACTCAACTGACTTAAAATTGTCAATTATACGAAGGAATGAATTTTGTTTTTCTTTTAGATACAGAAAAAATAAATGACAATCAATTAGCTATAAGAGGACTCGAGAATTGAAATATGACAAAAATATATTGAAAATATAATTAACTTCTGCTTATTAAATTGTTTTATTAATGAAAGCTTCCATTCATGATGAACGGTTTAGTTATTGATCAAAATAATTTTTCTTCTAATTAATCCAAGTTTACGTAATCACTTCATCACCATGGCCGATGGACCGTGGAAGAATTCGTGAGGAACCGTTCTGTTACATGTTCAGTCATGTTTAAACGAGGCATGAATATAGAAGAGTATTAATTACAGAATTAGGTTTACCTAACGATTGGGCAGTGGAACATAAGGTAACAGCTCATGGAAAGCGTGGAAGGATCGTGGTATGTGGACCGGACTTGGGATTTGTTCTCTGACTGGCAAGGACAAACTGCATCACCGCTGTGATGAATCACTTTTAACGGTCTCTTCGGGTCCGGTTATTGTGCAATGGGTCTATCATATTTCACTATTTCACTATTCTTAGATATGTCTAACCGAGGAATTATTTTAAATGTAAATAAAAATTCAGATTTACTCAGTTTAAATAAGTTGTGATAACTAAATATCGATTAAGGTGTGATATTTGTTTAGAAATTACATTTTGGATGTCACAATCATACAACAGGAGAGTGCATCTACGATTAGATTACCAAATGTGCATCTATAAAATACTTATACACCGCAACATTAACAACCAGGAGAGAGTGAGTCGGATTTGAAAGAATCGTGGTGAGATTAGAGTTATATTAAAGACAAATTTAGGGAAGAGATATCTCAAATAGCTGAGGTATCATTGTTGATTGAGGATGATATCTAAACCAACAGATAAAACACCATGAGACTGTCCTAGACCTTCCAATTAAGAATATATCCAGAGAATAGTCTAGTAACTAGCTCTCTTCCCATAATCAAAAATACTTAGCTTAACCATTAACGTAATTATTAAGTACTTACGTTACTCCAGTGGTGACGAAAACGTTTGCAGCAAGTGGCATGCAGGTGGTGATTCAGCCAAACATCTGCCAGTGGCCCAATTTTGATCTGTTGACAATGGCGCTGTTGGTAGCTATTTTCTCTGTATTTTTTTTTTTTTTTCAATTATGCAGGTCATAATGAATCATAATGCAGACTGCCTCATGAACAGATCAAAACACTCATATAGATGAGTGTTTTATGTAACATTCAAAATGACGGGAGTTCTGACCTATAATGATTAGACTGTTTATTTAACTGTTCACTTTTTTTACTTTATACATATCCCTAGTTTATTATATATTTTCATGTATATTATGTTCTAATTTTTGTTCAGCTTATGAACTTTATTGATTTTTTACACCGATAAAGAAAAATATATAAGGTAAAATAATCTGATAAAAGTAAAATATCTGATTATCTTAATTATTCTATTCAATGGGCATTAGTTGACCTGGAGTAAGTATTGAAGTTATTTAAGGTTATCAATACTAAATTTAAGTATCACGCTTATATAATTTCTTGGGTTTTTTATCTTTTTTCTCCTTTCCACCAATATCTTTCTCATCTTCTCCCATATCTCCCTCCTTCGTTTCTCCGTCCATATGAGCTTAGATTCTTGCCTCTTCCTTTCTACCACAAGAACCTTTATGCTTCTTTATCTAGGTAGTCCTCCTCTCTGATGCTCATTCTCCTTATTTCCTCCAGATATCCCTTGACGCTCTTAAGTTTCTTCACTTTATCAAATACTAGCTGAAAGTACCCCGCTCCGCTACGGTTTAATATCATTAGGATGAAGACAACTTAAATTAGTAAAAGTTAAGCTTAACGTTGATAATTATTATTACTTAAATAAACCTGAACAATTCCATTTTTAGAATAATTTCAATAAGTAAATTTGACAATTTGCAAAAGTTAATTTTATATTATTTTGATAGCCCTCCAGTGAAGCTTCGAGGCAGCACTACCATAAGCTTTTCTTATGGCATACTTTAAGAGAATATAGTCTCAACTTCTCAACTTCTTTGAAGAAAGTTTAGTCTTTCTTTTTCTATTTTTGCGTACGTATCAAGCATAAATTGGTTGAAGAGATTACGAAATTAAAGTAAATAAGGTTCTTCACCTCCTCGCTCCACTAAAAATCACCATTTAGGCGTAAAAATCAGCTGCAGACACAGTTTTCTTAAGTGATGTATTGGAGTTTGGGTCACGCTGAGGGATGTTAATACTGTCCCTTTCTTCTCCATGGTAGAACATGATACGATACTAAAGAGAATCATACACTTGGTAGAACTATTGATTCTTATCTGTTTTTTGTCCCTACATCGAACTGGTCTTACATGTCATCACCAGAGAACATAAGTCTTTTAATCTCCTCTTTGTTCAACCTATTCTGATTCATTATTTTCATATGCCCGAAGAAGACTTCTTTTTCTTATTGACATTTGAAGACTTTCTGTTTGTTCATAAAAACCACTGTTCTTTTTTTAATCGGTATTCCTCCCGATTCCTAATGATCAAGACATTGTAATGGTAAATTGCCACATCTACCATTGGAAGATGAGCAAAATTATAAGAGTATGAAGCTTATATTTATATTTACGTCAGGCCTATAGTAAAGTATAGAAGTAAAAACTAGACCTATACTTAAAAAAAAAAGTGATTTATATTTTTGATCCACCATTATGAAAGAAATTGTTTAATGGTTAGGTCTTGTTATAAAGAAGATATAATCTTCAACAAAAGGAAAATTTTATAAGAATTGTTATTAAACATATTTCACCTTAATAATATATTTGCTGAGTTAACAACTCACTGAATAAAATAAACTAGTTTCACTACTTAATTTTCACTATCAAAAAGTATACAGTTTAAAATGAGAGAAAAATAGATAAGAAACATGGACCATATATTATAGTCGTTTCTGCCTCGTTTGTGAGTCATGAATGGGCGTAACCAAGGGTGGAGTAAGAGGCGTGAGATATAGGTTCAAGCACTTATAGAGATCAAGCATATGTAAGTATAAACATATCTATTCCTTCGTCCACTATATATTTTTTTTCTTTGTTAATATTCAAGGAATATTTTTTCTTGGAGAAATCAATATCTTATTCTTCTTTTTTTGCTAACTCCATACTGCCATTTAGCTTGGACGAATATTCTGCCCAGAAGAGTGCTAGCCGGCCTCTATTCACTCCGCTTTCTATCTCAAGCACTGTGCTGGCTCTAGCAAGAAGTCTAGGAATTCAATTATTGATATCAAATTTAAATTAATTTTAGACAA
The DNA here is from genome assembly GCA_003667255.2 of Euschistus heros. Taxonomy (NCBI): domain Eukaryota; kingdom Metazoa; phylum Arthropoda; class Insecta; order Hemiptera; family Pentatomidae; genus Euschistus; species Euschistus heros. The sequence goes on from RCWM02000060.1 coordinate 3,256,379, forward strand.
CCACTGTTTTTATTAAATACAGTAGATTCCCGTTACACCAGGGATGCACCTGCTTAAAAAAAATGGAAGAACAGTAGAATAAAGTACAAAAGAAATTTAATATAGTTTGAACTGTTTTATAAAATTAATATTACAAACCACCGAACTCAAGGAGTGGGTAAAATGGATGACAATGAATCCATGTCAATATGTACCAAACAGAAAAATAAATCATATTTCTATGCATATTTATAAATAATAATAAATTAAAAAATAAAAATAAAAAAAACTATTACAGTCATAGAAAATACTTATGTGATTTTAAACCTATACTCTCAGAGAGTATAGGTCCAGAGTTTCCCAGGTGACCAGTCTACTGCCGAGCCTTAATCTCCAGCCGAGTTCTTAATCTCCAGATCAACTTCTCTCTGCATCTGTGTCCCTTGTCAATCTTCACCAAAAGGGTCAAACCATCTTCTTGAAGCCACCTTTTCATCTGTTTTTCTCAACGCCATTTTTAAACAATAGGGTAATAATAAAATTTTATAAAAAATAAAATGAAATAAAAAAAAGTAAGATACATTCATACTATATGTACAATACAGACACACTCAGCCTGGGAACCCCGATTCTAACCTATTTCCCCACTTATTGGGAGTGAAGGCTAGACCCGAAGAGATCCTTACGTTGCTCTCTCACCTGCATCACTGGTAAAATACAGTGGAGGCTGAGTGGGAACACTATAGTCACAGATGCTCAGGCCCTGAGTTAACAAGCTGGTCATTACCAGGACTCCAAGATAACATTATACTACAAAAGGTCTCGGGGCCATTTCCGTTTCAATCATCTGGAAGGGCTATAGGGATGGTTAAAGCTAGATATGGGTTGACCCAAAGGATTAGGATGACATTTCAAGAATTTTGAAAGAATGATATGAAGGACATTAAGAGTATTTTTAAGTCATTATGTAGGGTTTTATCAGTAACATAATATGGTACATTAACAATTGATCGGAGAACATTGGAATTGGAATGATTCAAGTACTAGGTCCATTTAGGTTTTAAGATTGTTTTATATATGAAGAGTACGTTATCAACTGAAATATGAGAATGCCTGCCTAGTAGCCTGTAAAGTTGGCAGAATCTCCAATTCAATTCTTGTCTTTTGAGTCTAGCAAGAGGGTTCCAGGGTAGTCTTTTGTCAAGATGAAAGCCAAGGTGGATGTAGGTATTGGAATATTATTGAAGTGGATGGGTGGTAATAAAAACAATATAAAACTAGAACTCCTAACTATTCAGCCTCTGTGCTTCTAAGTAAGTCGATAAAAAATTCAATCAAATTTCACCTTCAACTAACCAATACTAGAGGTAATATTAGAATATCAACTATACATTATGTACATATCGGGTATCGATCTTCGATGTATATTAGCATCCTCAGTAGGCGAACTCATTAAACTCATCAACTTCTAGGCCATCCGTTGTCTAATTCTACCCTTCGAGAAAGGATGCATAATTAATCAGTAATAAATTGCTCACCTCCAGCCCTGGATCGCCAATTTTGTCGTCCAAATCCAGGTCAAGGATGCCAGGAAGGCAGAAAACTACTGTTGTACATTACCTTCCTACATAGATATGCAACCTTGCTTCCTGCCACAACAAGGCGTTGAACCCTAATATTATTCAAGGTTTTCTCATGGTCAAAAGGAAAGTATTTGGATTAATATTCAATCATAATTTAATTACATGTCGTATAATAGGTACACTGCCGGTCACAAGTTTGAGATCACCCTGAAACGATATCAGTAAATTTAAAAATTCAATATACAGTGAGAAATAAATGGATTTAAATAAAATTCATCAAAGATATATAGTTAAGGCCAAGGACTTTAATGTTCATCTGCCGTTAGGGAAAAAATTATAATTAAGTTTTCAATACATAATTTTAACCAAACTTTTTTTTGTTTTAATGATAAAAGTATAGTTGACTGTTATGATGAATGGAGAAGAAGATCATCAGAGATGCAGCTGAAGAGGAACACCACGTCTACGTAGAAATACTAATACGTGCCAATGTTTCGACCTGCCTTGCAGGTCTTCTTCAGGACTATATAGTTTTTTATATTTATACTAACAATCGTTCGTTTGCCAACAGAAAAACCTTGAATTAAAAAAAATTGAAATCTAGAGGCGTTAAATGAAGGCAGCATGATTTTTTGATAAGCCATTTTAAATTTAATTAGATTATTTTTCAAATAAGTCCCATTTTTTCCAACATTGAATATCTCGAAATCTATGTATTGTGGAGAAAAAGGTAAAAGAGAAAGAAATTGTTTTTATTCGAAAACAAAAAAAAATAAAAGAAAAAAAAGGAACCATACATATGTATATATATATATATATATATATATATATATATATATATATATATATATATATATATATATATATATAGAGAGAGAGAGAGAGAGATAAAGAAAGAAAAGGAGATATTAAATATATTAATCTTTTAAATTTACCTGTTGTTTGTTTATTTGGGCTTTACGTCCTTAAGTACTCCAACTAGGACAGGAAGGATGGGTTATCCTACAGGTTACCAACCTATTCTAGCCATAGTGGGAAGATCAAGATTCATTTTGCGGGACCACCACGAAATAAATTTTAACCCGCTCAAGAGGGATTCGAACCCACGACCTTCAGTACCGAGCGCAAAGAGACCCTCGCCCCAACTACCTCGGCCATCAAGTCCCAAATTCACCTGTTTAATTATTTATTATAATCTATTTAAAATATTGCGGCGTAGGGAGTTGGCGGCCCCATCGCCCGGTCCAAGTACCGCAGATAGCCACTGGCCCTCCAAGTTGGGGGAACAGTACTCTTGACACACACACACACATAAACACTAATTACAGCACACTACAAACACACCCACTACAGATAAAGGTCAACTACAGTACACACCCTAGGGTCACCTCCCCTAGGTAGCCGCCCCGGATGGGGAGCGAGTCAGGGAGCTCTGAGGAGGCAGCCCCTCCATCTGACTCGGAGGCAGCGGGCTAATGACCCGCTCCTCCTAAATCAAACCATTACGAAACCTCAAAGAGATATCGCTGGACTGAACCTAAGGAAACAACCCGGAATTCGTCAAAAGGACCTAAAACTAGGACAATGGAATATCCTGTCACTATACAGACTGGGGTCACTTCGGTCACTCCTAAACGAACTAGATAAATATAAAATAGACATAACTGCAATCCAGGAAGTGAGATGGAAGGGGAAAGGGCTACTTGAAAAGCGATTTCACACTATATACTATAGCTGTCATGAACAGTCCCATACATTTGGAACTGGCTTTGTAGTGAGGGGCGGAGCAAGAGGCCTGGTTACTGGATTCACACCAATCAACCCCCGGATATGTGTGATCAGACTGAAAGGGAAATTCTACAACTATAGTATAGTCAGCTGCCATGCACCAACGGAGGTATCGCCTGATGACGAAAAGGAGGCGTTTTATGATGAGTTGGATGGAACCTTGGATAACTGCCCCAGAAGCGACATTAAGATCGTATTAGGAGATTTTAATGCAAAGATAGGTAGAGAGGTGGTCTTTATCCCAACAATAGGAAAACACAGTATGCATGAAGATACAAATGAAAATGGCAGACTCCTTATCAACTTTGCCACATCAAAGGACATGATAGTGGGTAGCACGATGTTTCCTGGAAAGAGGATCCATAAAGGAACTTGGAGATCACCGGATGGAAAAACCGTGAACCAAATAGACCATGTTCTTATCAGCAGAAGACACAGGTCCAACCTTATAAGTACAAGATCCTATAGAGGAGCCAACATGGACACAGATCACTACCTGATAGTCTCAAAGGTTAGAGCAAGAATCTCGAATGTACGGAAACTGCAAAGCAAGATACAGAGTAAAATCGCCACATCCAAATTGAAGGAACCGGATGTAAGCTTAACATACCAGCAAAAACTGGATGAATTAATTGAAAGCGGGGACTACGGAAACTCCATCCAAGAGCAATGGAACAAATGTTCAACAGTGATCCGAAAAGCAGCCGAAGATTCATTAGGAGTGGAAGAGCGATCAACAAAACCATGTTGGTTTGACGATGAGTGCGCCAGAGTAACGGAGGATAAAAATAAGGCATATAGAAGTATGGTGCAGAGGAAGTATACACGATTGGCATCGGAAGAATATGGGAACAAAAGGAGGCAAGAAAAGAGGCTACACCGAAAGAAGAAGAAAGTTTGGGAACGGAGGCAGCTGGAGGAAATCGAGGAACACAGTAACCTCAAGGAAGCTAGAAGCTTCTATCGGAAACTCAATAGCAGCAGGGCACCATTCAAGCCTAGAATAAAAGCCTGTAGGGGAGAGGATGGCTCACTTATTACAGAGCAGACAGAAATATTGTCAAGATGGGCCCGCCATTTTAATAGCTTGCTGTATGAAGATGATCAAACAGAAGAGACTGGTACAGACAACAATGAAGAAGAAGAAGAGGAAATAGATATACCAGAGTATGAAGATGTCGTAGATGCCATCCAGGCGCTCAAAAATAACAAAGCACCAGGTGAAGATGGTATCCCAGCAGAACTCCTAAAACTTGGAAGTTTTTTTTTTTTTTTTTTTTTTTTTTTTTTTTATTCCAAGCCCCTTTGGAGAATTTTTGTGCAAGGATATGTAAGTAGAAAGAAAGATTGATAGTTGGCCTTTTGCTGTATTGAAAAATACATTCTAAGGCCAAACTGGAAGTGAACAACTCCATAAGGCCATATATGATATCATACTGGATATATGGGTACACGAAAAAATGCCTGAGCAATCGAAAAAAAGGAATGATATGCCCACTACACAAAAAGGGAAATATTTTGGAATGCTCTAATTATCGAGGCATTACACTGCTCCAATGCACATACAAGGTACTGTCAAAAGTGTTGTGCTCCAAATTACTGCCTTATGCGGAAAGAGAGATAGGACAGTACCAGGCGGGATTTAGTACTGGGACTATCTATAACAAACTCGTCCAGTTACTGGCTTTCGCAGACGATATAGACATAATTGCCCGCTCGCTCGATGCCCTTAAGAGCGCATTCCAGAAACTCATGGAAGCCGCTGCAGACATGGGTCTAACAATTAATGAAGAAAAAACAAAGTACATGAGAACTGGCATGAGTGATGGTAACACAGTAGGAGAGCACCTGCAAATGGGACCGTTTAGATTCCAAAGTGTGTACCAGTTCAAGTACCTTGGGTCAATCGTCTGCGCCACAAATAAGATATCAGCAGAAACAAGCTATAGACTGATGTTGGCCAATAAATGCTACTTTGGCTTAAAGAAACATCTAAGAATGCCCTTGATCTCCCGAAAGACGAAGAGTACAATATATAAAACCCTAATTAGGCCGGTTCTTACCTATGGATGCGACACATGGACCTTGAAAACCAAGGAAGAAAAAGAAATCCTCATTTTCGAGAGGAAGGTATTGAGAAGGATTTTCGGGCCCATTAAGCAAGGAGACCAATGGAGAAGACGACATAACAATGAGGTCTATGAACTCTTCGGGGAAGCGAATGTGCTGCGAACTATTAATTTGGCACCACTTATATGGGCTGGACATGTCGCCAGAATGATGGATGACCAGGTTCCGAGGAAGCTGCTGGAGGGGAGACTGGAGCGTTCTAGGGGCAGAGGCAGACCGAGACTTAGGTGGGAAGATGCTGTTGCAAAGGATGCACTGACCCTGCTAAATACACGGAATTGGAAAGCAGTCGCAAAAGATCGAGCCACCTGGCGAAGGCTCATTGAGGAGGCCAGGGACCACATCGGTCTGTAGCGCCATGGGAAGAAGAAGATTTAAAATATAACTTATAATTTATTATCAGGGCTCAGGGTGGTCTCAAAACTTATGACCGGCAGTGTATTTAGTTAATAAAATTATTTATCAATGTTCTGATACAAAACATTTTCTAGAATATTAGTTTTTTCCTAATTACTCCAGGGTACCTTTGTTTGACTTTTAGGAAACCTCGTGCAGTTCCTTCTGTCTTAATGCCGATGCTAGTTGATACTGTGGTGGCTTGGTTCGGGCATTATCGGGTTGCTACATTGTATATGTAATTTGATTTAAATGAATTTTTTTTTTTCATTTTATTTCTTTATAGTAGGAATATGATTATTTTTTATTTATTTTGTAATTTGTTTGTTTTAGGGTTTTTTTTTTTTTTGGTTACATAAGATATGTGTGGATCCTCAATTACCTTATCCTTAAGTGAGACACACTGTAATCGTGAGCCATTGAAAATTTATTCAAATAAAAAAACATTTCTTTTGGTGTAAATACTGGTTTTTCTAACTTCTACGAGTATTATCTGATGAGTTGTAAAGATAAATTAATTGTTGTTTAAATTGTTTACATGTTTTGGATGACAATCTTATATTTCACCCTCGCGTAACTTTTAGCCTCCGCCTTACATCCTGCCCTTCTGTTTATATCTACCATATTCCACTACCCATAGTTGACATAGTACGGTATCTTGGCTTCTACCTACTTGAACGACTTACATGGAAACCTCAAACTAGACACATAGAAAAACAACAGACAATATATCTAATAAAATAGACTACTCAATGGTCTCCAGCTCATCTTACCATTGAAAACAAAAAATACAAAACGATTGAGCTGTGGGGGACAGCAAAACAATTAAATATGTAAGAAATTAATAATGCTCCATATTATGTCTCCAACAAAACTTTACATAATGACCTCACTATACTTTTTGTACTTGACCTTATATCCCTTTAATTTTCAAAATTCCATCAAAACCTTTCCAACCACCCTAATCCCTCAGGATCATTCATTATATAGTTTCACACATAACCCTTCTCGATTTTTTTTTAATTTTTAAATTAATTTTTATTGATTTTAATTGCACCTATTATTGTTTTATTATCATCCATATTTTCCATTGCTCGTAAAAGAGGCAACTTGTATTATTTGTTCAATAAAGCATTTTCAATCGATTTATTCAAAAAACTCATTTAATCATTGTTAGTATTAAAATTATAATAAATCATGTAATTCACATGTTTATTTATTTTTTAATATCCATTTTGCAAATATTCTAGTTGGGCCTAATCTCGAATATTAAACAGATTGAATTCACTATCTTTTCTAATTCATTATGACTGATTCAAAGATAAGAAGGTTAATTTCCAAAACATCATATTTTCGAATCATCTAGTCTCTCGCATACGTACATATCTGGAGGCCTACTAAATCTGAATCACAGCCTTCTGGATTGACCCTGAAGCTTATATAAATCTGATTTATTTCATTCTCATGTAAAATTTATAAACTGATATGCGGTATGATAAATAAAACTAACAAGTAACGTTGTAACGTTGTAAGTAACGTCATGTCTTTATCGAACTTATGAATGGTTTATTAAGTTATAGAAAAAAAAGTTTTTTGTTCTACAGAAGATATCAGAGTTATTGAACAGACGGTGACAGACAGGAATTATTTCCTTCCTGTATGAATATTTTATTGAATGTAACAGTGTGAATAAAAATCCAAGAATAAAATTAAACCAAAAAAATTAAACTCTTGACTAACATAACCTAAAAAATTAGTATCCTGTTTTTTTTTTTTTTTTTTGTTTATTAATTTTGAACTGTACAATTCAGTTTTGTTGTTCAAAACCTAAGAATAATAAGTACGTGTTGTATAAATAGCGATTATTTTATATCTATGCCTTCTTCAATAAATGGGATAGTCATTAGTATCATTGCTAATAGTTAATCATAAAATAAAGTTTGACAGAATCATCATATCGTAGATGAAAAGTTGCCCAAGGTGGGACGTATAACCGACTTTAGCTGTCGGAAAGATCAGGAGTAAGAAGGAAGGCTTTATCCTCGAAGCATCTATCGCAGTAAAGGCATGTAGTTCCTCGGCCTTGAAAAATCGTCAGATCCTGGCAGATCTGTAAAACAGTGTCCTTAAAAACAGAAGCCATCTCTTAATCCCGCCCCGAACCCCCACCGCCACTCTACTATATCGTACCTTTTTAGCAAAAAGAGTAAACGGGAAGGAGTCGTTAGCGTTGAAAAACTATCTTCAGCCTCCCGTAGAATGAGTTAACAACGAATTAATATCCTTCCGCCGTCTTAAAACAGTTAAATAGTCGAATATTTTTAAAAAAGTGTCCTTTTTAGGTCCGCCATCTTAAAACCGTTAAATATTTTAAAACAGTATCCTGGAGGACAACAATGGAGGAAGTTATCCTTCGGATAACTTAAAAAAACCCCGTTAAAACAGCAATCCTTAAGGACGAAAAAGCTAATTCTAATTGTGGATGGAGAGAGTGGCCAAGGATGTCCTTCCTCGGCCTCAAAAAATCGTCAGATCCTGGCAGATCTGTAAAACAGTGTCCTTAAAAACAGAAGCCATCTCTTAATCCCGCCACTCTTCTATATCGTACCTTTTTAGCAAAAAGAGTAAACGGGAAGGAGTCGTTAGCGTTGAAAAACTATCTTCAGCCTCCCGTAGAATGAGTTAACAACGAATTAATATCCTTCCGCCGTCTTAAAACAGTTAAATAGTCGAACATTTTTTAAAAAGTGTCCTTTTAAGGTCCGCGATCTTAAAACCGTTAAATATTTTAAAACAGTATCCTGGAGGACAACAATGGCAGAAGTTATCCTTCGGATAACTTAAAAAAACAGTTAAAACAGCAATCCTTAAGGACGAAAAAGCTAATTCTAGTTCATCGTGCTCTCTGGATGGTAGCAATAAATGACAAAGGTTCAGAATAGCTTTGAGAACTGACGTTTGTCTTAGTTGTTCATACCAAAGAGCCGTTTTGTAATCCATTAGGCTGGCAATATGTCGCGTCATCGCGATGATGGCAAATTTCAAGGTGTGGTTCCTCAAACGATGATAGATGTTCCGAAGGCTGCTCCTCTGTCCAATCAGAATGTTCTTACCGAATTGGGTTAGGGGGTGTTACTGAATATTTGGAGAATATAAAGCATTGCTTTGTAATTGAAAAGTATTCGTGGGCTTAACAAATATACCAATCCAAGCTAGTAGAAATAAATTTATAAAATTTAAATTATTAAATCTAAAATTATTGGACTGTTTCAGGTGATTTTAAATTTATCAATTATTAATTGAAATAAAAAATGTCATAATATATTAGTATTTAATCTAATTTCAACTACCATAAGTAATACTGAAGGAAAAATTAAAAGATAAATTGCACTGCATAATTGGATATGTGCTTTCAATATATTTGTATTTTTTAGGTATTGAAAAAGTTTTTACAAAGAAATCAAAAACAAACAACAAATTTTTTGGTACATTTTCAGTAGTAATTTTGTAAACCTTTTTGGCTGCATAACTAATTTACTATCTTTACATACTAAGACTTACGTACATATTATATGTTGTATAGAATAAATTATAAATTGGATTAAAATATTTAAGCAGGTTTTTTTCATTCAAGTAATAAAAGAATGTCGGCACTAGAGTATCTACAACACGAAAAATCTGCCCTCTAATGTAAAACTAAGGCTCTACAGTACGTAGTCAGACCAGTGATACTGTATGGTATGGAAACAGTCAGCCTTCCGAGCCAGGAGAAAGTCCTAAAGATTGAGAAGAAAATTCTGAGGAAGATTCAAGGAACCGAAAAAACGCAAGATGGTTATAGGCGAAACTCCAGTGAAGAAATACTCGTATATAGGAATTTGGAGGACCTGGAAACAGTCATCAGGACCAGCAGATTGAGTTTCTATGGACACATGAACAGAATGAACAATACGAGAAAAACAAGAAAATATTCGACATAGTCTGCAGCTATAAAAGTATGGGGGGGATATGTAAAACAAATAAAACAAGAACTGGGCAGGCTATTAATCACGAATAAAGACTGCTTGGATAGAGAACTTTTTGGGAAAAAACTAAATGATGTTAGGGTTCTTGTGTGGAAGATGGAGAGACGAAAGAGAAAGCGGACTGAGAAAGAGCGAGAAGAACGGTCCAAGAGGATGAAAGAGTATTGGAGTAGAAGGAAGGTGAAAAGTTTGATGAAGAATGAGTGATATTCGCGTGGTCGTTGCTGGCCGATTGTGTTAAAAAAAAAAAAATAATAAAAATTAATGTTAAATGTTAGTTAACTCATTTTCATCATTATTTTTTTTATTTATTTTTAAGTTAAAACTTTTAACTCATTTTCATTATTTTTTAATTATTTTTAAGTTAAAACTTTTAACTTTAAAATTTATTTATGAAATAAAATTTAAAATTTATGTGCAGGTATTCTTTGTGGCCTTGTTCAACAAAAAAAAGTATATATAGTATTATATAATTTATATATAATAAATGCTTTTATATGCTATTATTATATAAGCACAACTTACTAATTATTAAATTCAAAATAATTATAGTCAACACATAAATAATAAACAATGGGACATAGAATGGATTAACTTTCAAGTTTGTTTTTTAAAAGAGTTTTATTTCACACAAATAAAGGTTCTGGTCGAAAGGCCTGATAAGCCCATGAAGTTATAATGAATTCCTGGAAAGAGGTAACCAAGATCACTTTTTTTCTTAACATACCCTGATATTTGTAGGTAAACTATTATCTTTAAGGTACACACTTTAGGCTATAATATATTTTAAAAAAATAATAAACATTCCACCTATCCCTTTTGAACAGATCCGCTACCTAAGACTCTATCTGGAAAAATGTCTTACTTAAAATCCACTTACAAGATTAAAATGAAAAGAAACTACTCGTCGCAATGGACTCATTCAATATTTATTAGACAAACTTTCTGATTTTAGAATTAATTGCAGACTTATTTACATGGCAGTAATTTGACCTGTTTGGACATACGGAGTTGCGCTTTGGAGCTCCACTAAACATTCCAATGCATCCCGTGCCCAGTCCTTAAAATCCATAACCCTTCGTCGAAAGATCCTCGATGCTCCTTATTATGTGTCAATAAACTTATCCATAGTGATCCGAATGTTCCATTTGTTGCTGAAGGTCCAAACTAGATACCTATCCTTCCAAGATGACCTCCATACCCATTTGAGCCCACTTTTCTCTCAACTTGCGGATAACGTTCCGAGATGTCTGAAAAGAAGAAGGGAAAATAAAATCTAATGCAGCATATTTATTGAAGTGCTAATATTGGGTAGCTTATTTACAAGTTATTGACATGTCATTGTAACCATTTTCCGCACATTTACTTACATATATTGTATAAAATTGTAAATATCAATAAGATAAATAAAATAAAATAAATAATTGATAGTAAAATGTTCTGAAATTATCGTTCTTTTGGTTCTCGTCTTTGTACATTTAACATTAGTTGTTTCAATACTTTCTTACAATACAAAACAGAAGCTTCAAACTGATGAGTAGATTAATAAATAAATTAGTGAGGTTTATATTACATATTTTTAAAAGTACCATCTAGTCCTTTGAATGTAGCATTGATGTGCAGAATTGTTAGATAGAAAAATCTGAATATTTCAATACAGTTAGAAAAAGAGATATAAAGAAGATGAAGGGGCTTCCTGCTAAAGGAAAATGTAAACAAAAAAAAATACTAAATAAACATAATTTAAAAAAAAAAAATGGTTTTTGTTACATAACCACTTCATCCACCAAACTCTTCAATCGTATCTTTTATATGTAATATTATGTTTTCGGAAAAAACTAAAATATTTTTATAATTATGGAAAGAAAAGAGTCATTAACATTGGATATTAATAAATATTGTTATCAATGTTTATGTAAACATAATGTGATGGTTATATAATTATTAAGATGAAACAAATTACTTCATCAGCCGTACGAAGCCCCTTTCAAAAACGAAGAGAGGATGATCCTGCTCAGGTCTTCAAGGTGAACTCCTATTAACTTGTCATGGGTTTCTTTTCTTTTTTTCTATCAATAATTTTAGGCCGTTTTTAAATTATAGTTTTTCTTATCCTCATCCGGTCTTTCATCTACCATATCATCAAACACAATTATTAATGTTTCGATTTCATCCATCTTTCTGGTATGATAATTTTGTAATTAAATTACGGAAATTAAAGTGTTGTAATATATCACTGTTTACAAAATCACATCATCAATTCAGATGCAAGATATGTTATTCTACTAAGAAACCAAGGTACCTGGTCATTTTTTCAGTGTTTTCTTTCAACGGCTAATACAAATTTATTGCTCAAACACCCTTGAGATAGAGTTGAACAATACTACTATAAATATTGACGCCCAACCTTACTGATATCAATCTACTGAAGCTTATCTGAGAAATCTCTTCTGCTCAGTGGCACATCTTCAGGACAGGAAATTCGAAAAAAATGTACCAGGGTATAATACAAAATTGCAGAACTGAGTCAATGTACCGACTTATTTTATATGGTATTAAATAATTTCATATTTCTTAATTTATACGTGTTATGATCTTAAACTATAACTCACTAGATAATGAATCCCTATAAATTTTGTCTGAAGATGCTTCACTAGATTTTGAATTGTTAATTTCCAATTTTTAAGTAATTCCATAAGAGTTTCTATAATATTCTTTGAAATCAGTTTCATATTTCAAATGAAAAAAATAATCTTTATTCTGGAACGTATTGTCCCCTAAGAATAACAAAAATTTATAATAAGGTAGTAAGTACAATTGTCTGACTTATATAATTTCGTACAAAGCTATTTATATATGAAGAACATGAGACATGTAAATACGGTTAATAGTAAATAAAATTGTATAAAGAACTTTCAATAAATATATTAACATAAGAAGGAGAAGTAAAATAGAATAAAAAAAACCATGAGAAAATAAGGAAATATATGTACAGAAAAGAAACTATATCTGTATGTACATTGATTGGAGAATAAATTTACAGATACCACGGTATATATTTATACACACTGCATATATTAATTTATATACATAAATACACAAAACATACACTTATGAATTGTCAAGTAAAAAGATAGGAAGTGAAGTAATTATTTCTTTGTATAGGAAAAATAACGATCAAAGTAAAAACAAATTTGAATTTATATAAAATAAATGGTTATATACCACCATTGCACAAAAAAAAAAGGTTTATTATCATTATAACAAATAAAAGTTATTAAATAATTCATCAGTATCGGATTTATTGAATTCGACCAAATTAAATGTTAATTATTACTCATATTAGCAGGCGTTTGACTGGGATGTGAGGAGAGTTGGAAAATGAGTGTTTTAAATGAGCTTAAGGAAGGAGCATGTCTTATTTCAGGAGGGAGAGTGTTCCAGAGGGTAGCGGAACCGGCTTTGAAGAATTGTTGGTATAAAGTTGTTTGATGGAAAGGCAAGTATTGGTTAGAGGACCGTGATCTTGTTGTGAATTTTGAGTCGACGGAAGACTTGAATTCCAAATGTAGGATGGGCGATGGTTATAAATGACATGGTAAAGAAATGAACCCAGGAAATATAGACTGCGGGGGGATGGGTAGAGCCACTCCAAAGCATTATAAATGTGTGAAACATGAAAACGTCTCGGGGTTCCGAGAACAAATCGAACAATTAAATAAAGTTGGGCAGCAATATGTTTTTTGTATTAATAAAGCATATATCTCTCTATTGTTTGTATTAAAAAGTTCATTAAAAGAGTATTTAATTGGATTATTTGTTGCGCAATATACAATTAGACTGAGTAATAAACAACGCGACATTGCTTTTCTGTATTAATGCCGACACGTATAGACATACATTTTTCATCCAACTAGATTGTATTTTTTAAAAAATGTGACAAAACCACTTTATCCATCAAACCTTTCAGTTATCAGTGATGAGGCATGTTAAAAATTGATCCACTGATTTAAACAAACAATGTTGGAACATCTAGCTAGGTTATACGCAGGACGATACCATACGTTTACTCTTTGCATTTCGATTTTTATTAGTCAAACGAGAACTTTGTGCAGGGTCATTGGCGTATTGCGAAATGGCAAGGTTCCTGTTGGCCGAAGAGCGGTAGTTTCCACACTAAATTGCATAAACTCTGTCCAGCTATAAAAGTTTGAATCCACTACCTGACCATCAGGAACAAGGTTTGAATACAAAACTCCTTCGAAACTCCACCAAACACAAAGCATGTTTTTTGCCAAACCAATCCAAAAGACACCTAGGCGTGGCAGTATTTCGGTGGACAACTGGCTCTCCTTCTACGGCACAAATTTATTCAGCGGTCCTTTGCGCTTAGACCTTCTTTCTTGTTTTATTTTTTCTTCAGACATTGCATGTGTGTTTTAAAAATGTAAATGAGCTCATAAACGCAAATTAAGTCAAAAAGAATTAAATGATTAACCAAAGTAATCAAAGTGCCAAGTAAACATTGACATAAATGGAAGGAACTAAAAGATTCTTAAAGGTTTAATAATGAGAGTTGGAATTAAGGGTTGTGTCGACGCACAAGGAATTTTCTAACCGCCTAGAAAAAAAATTAAATTGAGTATAAAAAGATTTCATCTTGATGCATATAAAAAACACTATTAAAATTACTGTAAATAATAATAAATTTTTATTCATGGCCTTCAAATACTAATAAATCCAGTTCATTTTTCTAATCTTATTTTTTTTATGGGAAATAATTTTATAGTATTAGATTGAAACTTCTTCTTTTTTTATGAATATAGTTGGTCGAAATAGGCAAATTGATCTTATCACAATAAGTAGAGGTCTAATATGTTGGAAGATCAGAGATCGTCCTAACAGGAGACGGTTTTCAAGCTAACATGAGAATCTTAAATTGTTTCACTTGAATAATCAGAATTGATTAATAATAATTTAAATAATTTTAACAAAATGCACATATCTTTCTCTCAACTTTGTTTATTTTGAATAATCATTAGCTGTCTATTTAATTGAATTATCAATTTAAGTAATTTGATCCTTATAATACTAAAATGAAAATTGGGAGAATCGATAAATTATAAATTGAGTTTATTTCTTTAAAAGATACTTTAAATGGTACACCATATTTCTGAACTTTTGAGGGAACTCTGAATAGAGAATTGTTTAGAGATAGAGATTTTGTAGGACATCATTATCTAGAAACAGGGCTCACTAGACGATTAATAATTACCTATAATTTGGCTATGAAAATTTATCTGAACGTTTAAAAGTAAATAATACAAGCTAGAGATTAGTAGTGTATTTTTTTAATTCAGGAATTTCTACAAGTAGAAAGAATTTCTACTTCTGATCCTCTGACAAGTTTGTTTATTTTTCTCCGAACTTATCTCAATTCTTTTTTAAACTAAATAATTACTGCTAATTTTTTCTAGAAAATATTTTGATGTTTCATAAAAAATGAAAGAATAAAAAAATTGACTCCTAATTATTGGATCCAGGTTCGAGCCTGTTCGTGGGGAAAATTATTTTTTCTCTTTTCATGGCTGTGGATAGATACAGGATCGGGAGATCGGAAGACTCTTCTGGAGCACATCCTGCCACAATAAAATTAAAAAAATAACCTGACGGTCAGCCGGTTGATGCTGACCACATCCTCTCTTTGTTTAAGCTCTATCTCAAACCAAAAGTCTGTTATAATATTTACTATACAAGTATAGGAAAATTTCCTAATACTATATTACTGAACTGTGAACTAAAGCTCCTTCATATAGATAATATTTACTTTTAGATATTAACCAACATTACGATCACTATTGGTATTAAACATGAGGGATATTATTTTACTGTATGATGGCTTAGGTTTGGGGAAAACAATCATGCTTTAAACAATAAAAAATGTATATTTATTTAGGCCAACGTTTCTGCCCAAAACAAATGTAGTCCATTGTCAAGGCTATAAAAACAGTTTAATTAAATAAGTTTATGAACTTAACTACTTATAAAATTAGTAGTTTATCCTTTATTCCAATAAGAATAAAGCTATTAAAAATAAGAATAATATACTTGGAAGCTTAGAATGTAGAAAAAAATATTAGCTATTGTGGAGAACTAGTTGCAATGGAAAATCATCTATTAGGATAAGATATTGACCGAGTAGTCGAGTCTACTTTTAATTTATGTTATAGAACTATCAGGAATCTAGGACCACCTTATTATCAGGCAGTATTCATTTTTTCCTGAAATCCCAATCAATATACTAACAGTTGTGGCACAGTTTCGCGTAACTAGTAAAAGTGCAACGAGAATAGGATTTAAGGGCATATTAGAAACTTTAATAGTAAGCTACTAAACAAATATTGTATTTTAATATTTATTTTTATAAAAGACGCTACCATTCATTACTTGTATTGCCTACCTTTCCCCACATTTTGGTGTCAATACATAGTAGGTGATAATATTAGAATGCGAAAACTGCAATTTTCGATTTATTCTTTTATTATTAATACAATCAAATCGGTTAGTTAAATTATATTTATTTTATTTTTTATTACTATTGTGGTTTTGAAGTCAGTAATAACATCATTTTTTTATAGTCATTGGTTATAATTATTAATTTAGTTTTGATATGTAAATGCAATAGTATTAGGCACACGACTATCATAAGCATCATTTTATTATTAGCTAAATTTAAAATGTTTTATTCTTAGTTTACCAATTGGTTTTAAAGTTAAATGTTTCATAAATTTAATAATTATAATTTGTATTGAAAATTTTCCAGAGGGAGATACCTCCTGTAATCGTAGTTTATTTTATCTACAAAATAAAGTATCATTTCAAGAATAATATTTCTTAGTAACTAGTGGATGCTGTTGACAGTAATTGAATGGGTTCTTATTGTAATTATTTTTTCAAAAATAGACAGCAAGATATATTTATTTATAAGGAGGTGTTCTATATAGCTGAAGACGTATCCGTTTTTAGGTTTCTTGATTTTGTAATGCAGGCATACCTCAGGGAGAAACTAAGATTTACTAATAGCTTAGCTCATAAAAAGGTCACTCATTCCACTTATGGGCTGGAAACTACTGCAGCTTCAACTCACATATTGTTGCAGGAAAATCAGAATTTTTCCTTGAGAGATAACTGGTATGTTATTAGTCCGCGTTCTATCAGATCAAGTAATTCTTCAAAAAATCTCAATTTTTCCCTCACTTGGAAAAGCAAAATATCGTGGATATGTTTATCTATAATCTACCGCTTTTCCCAATTTACATTTTAGAATTAATAAATTAATAATTAAATTAAATTAACAATTAATGATTATTCAAAATAAAAATAAGATGAGAGAACAAGGGTACGTCAAACGTGACCTTATTATTCAAACCAATAGAGCTCCTAGGTCCTGGTGACAAATTTTATATAATATTTTCTATTAAATTTCTGATAACTCCTTTAACTAAATGGTGTCAAAAATGGGAAATCAAAATAAATCCCAATAAACCTCACCAAATAACCTTTACTCTTCGTCGTAAACCTACGACTTCCTGTCCTAGACAAGACTAAAACGACAAGAAACTGCGAGTCGTTTACTTGACAAACGTTAAAACCTTCCAATTAATTACAAAAGACTCATATTTACAACAGTTATTATACCAATTTGGACATAGGGAGTTGAGCTTTGGGCTCCACTAAACCATCCAATGTATCTCGTATCCAATCCTTACAACCCAAATCCTTAGAAAAATCCTAAATGCCCCTTACTTCGTCACAAACAAACTTATCCACAAAGATCTTAATATACCTAACATTTCTCACTTAGCTCAAACCAGATATTTATCCTTTCATAGTAAACTGCTTAACCATTCAAATCCATTAGTATCACAACTTGCTTCTCATTCCATTCTAGATAACCTTCCGCAAGCGCCTGAAAGAAGATGGCCTTGGGACCTTCTAATATAGTATTTAATTATATAGAACCTTCATATGTGCTTCCAGTGGGTAGTTGCTTTAAACACAAGTGACTTGTCATTTTTATTAATAACATCACATTTACTTGATGTATTATATTTTTATATTACAAATAAAAAAAAAAAAATCTGATATGAATACTGTTAATTTTCAATCCAAATACCAACAGAGCTGTAGCGTGTCAAATAATACATTTTTGAGGGTGAAAAAAAGTTAAGTAAGCTTAGCTTGATCACTACAGAAGGTCGTGGGTTCGAACCCCACCTCGGCGTATTAAAATTTATTTCGTGGTGGACCCATGAAATGAAACTTGATCTACCCATCCTGGCCAGAATAGGTTGGTAACTTGTATTATAACCCGCCCTTCTTGCCCCAGATGGGGTTCTTAAGGACGTTATGCAACAATAAACAAACAAACAACAAGTGAATTTGTTTATTATATGTGTGCATGGTGTGAGGGCCTAAGGCCTTGAGGAGGGGGGCAGAACCCAGCGGCATCTGCTCCTGTCTAGATTTATATATATTTTTTATTTTATTCAAGGAGGTTCCTCATCCAGCTCCTTCTTTGCCTTCATTGGGTGTTTTCTGATATTGGTGTAGTGTCCATGTTGTTTATGAGTGTGAGATGTCAATGAAATCTTATTGTGGAATCGTTCGTAGTGGATCTGTACTTGTTGATTAACAGTTGGAGTCACTATTCAGAGTTGCTTATGTACCAAGTTGCTTTTGTGATAGTCCTGAATGCTCTCGGGACCAGGAAACTTTGAATTTGTTAATATGTCTTTTTAGCTGCTCCGTATATCTCCGAAGCTTATGTTCAAACGTGTGTTTGTAGAAAATGAAAATAAAAGTCTTAGCCTTTGTTTCAAGCTATTCTTTTTTTTCTTGATATGTGGACTCCATGTCATTCTTCGGTCAGGGAAAAAAACAAAACAAAAAAAAACTTAGTTCATAATAAATTGAGAGGTCGTTCCAGGGAGCAACTTTTCTTTATTTCCAGTTGCTGACTATTCGGAGAAGCAGATGTCTTCTGCGGTTGCCTGGGAAAGAAAATGTGACTGAGATCAAGGACAATGGGATAACGGCTGGCGGACGGTTAACCCCTTGTTAATACTCCTTTCTAAATTTCAAGGTCGGTGTGAGGTTATCACTAGAGATCAGCCCAGGGTGCCTCTTGTCTTTTTACTGGGTCTGAGGTTACTATCTCTTTGTTGAAGTTCCATAATTAGGAAAGAAATGCCATCAATTATACAATAATGCATAAAGCGGATTTGACGAAAAAGATTAAGAGATTAAATAAAATATGCAAGGTTGTAAGAGCAATATTAAATGGCAAAGATGATGTCAATAAAAAAAAAGATTAAGCTAGAGTTGAATAACTGGTTCGATCCTGAATTTTTTGATGTCTATATCGCATTTTTATTTTCAGACCGGATCATCCTTTTATATCGGGATCGGCCACCGGGGACCATTTGATACTTTGATATTTTAACTAAAATATACATTAAAAAAAAAACAACATCATTTTCAAAGACAAATAAAAGAAGAGAAAAAATAAAGCAAGAAATATTTTCGAAATATTAAATACCTATATAAAAATAAATACTTAATAAATATGCTTATATTTATATTGAAATATTTTGTAATCAGGTAGAGTGTAATGCACTTAAGCATTCTCCGAACCCACGGAATGAATCTTCTCACACTGGCTATAGTCCAGTAAAATAAGGGTTTGCCAAAGAAAAAACTGCGGAACTTTTATTATCAACGGGTGTTGGGGAGGGGGGCTTTTCACTTTTGGAAAAAAACAATTCCCAACCCCAATGAATGCTGGTAAAGAATTACTTAGAAAAATGCCCAAACATAAGTCTTAAAGATTGGGAAATCTGTAAAATAATTAATGACATAAAAAAAAAAAAAAAAAAACAAAGAAAATTGAAATTATAAATGAACACCAGAAATTAAAAATATATTTTCTTAAATGAGTGAGTATATAAATATATATAAACATTAAAAATATCGTGGTGAGAAATTTAAGTTTGAAACTAGAAATAAAACAAAATAAAAAAAAAAGTTTCTCCTAATAATATTAAAAATCCCCTATTGTGATTACAAAATAAACCAAATTCAAATACATACCAAAAAAAATTTAAATGTCTCTTTTCCTTTTTTATATATTGGTTCAAGTTACGTGTTACTGTGCTTGAGGGTCCCTGATGCAATCTTCAATCCATACGGTGAGTTGCTTCATAATTCCATGGGCAGGGGTGAGTAATAAAAAAAACCTGCCGGTGAGTCTCGAGGATGAAGTTGGTGAGATGGTGCGTAACTACTTCTTCCAGGGAGGTCTGGCCCAGACTGACCGTTGAGTCTCTTATCTCCCGAGGCGTACGTAAATAAACTTGAACCATAAACACTTAACTTGAACCGTAAACACGCTATTTACACTACATATTGTTCATTATAAGTTAAATGCGGTTTCCTCACTATAGGAGATGAGAATAAAAAATAAAATAAAATGAGATATTAAATTATCGGGCTTTAACATGCCGCCCACCAAAATTTCATAAATTTTCAATTACTGGTGTCCTCAGGAAGCAAAGGAGTTAGGCGGGAGACTGGTCGTAGGAATTCGGTTTTCACAATCCTTAATTTCACCACTCGAACAATACCATCCTTTCCAGGAAGTGTTTCAATTACCCTTGCAATTGGCCATTGTAAAGGGGGCACATTGGGATCCCTGAGAAGAACTAATGTTCCCGATAAGAGGGGTGTTGTCGGATCAGTCCATTTAACTCTTTGCTGAAGGCTTTGTAAGTAGTCCAGTCGCCAACGCTTCCAAAAATCCGCAATGAAACGCTGCAAGTGCTGCCACCTAGACAAGCGGTTCCGTGGAATATCCGTGACATTGTGTTCCGGTGAAGCAACAAGAGGAGCTCCTATAAGGAAGTGTCCCGGAGTGAGAGCCTGACAATTTTCCGGGTCAGAGGATAATGGGTGGAGGGGTCGCGAATTGAGAACGGCTTCAATCCTTGTAACTATGGTAGCTAATTCCTCAAAGGTGATTGGCTGAGTACCCAATACTCGTATGAGATGATACTTACACGATTTGATCCCTGCCTCCCACAAACCACCGAAGTGTGGCGCATAAGGAGGTATAAAGTGCCATTCCACTTCCTTAGCGGTTAAAAATGTCCTTATTTTTTCCGAGACATCGCGAGAGTTCCACCATTTATAGAGCTCTTTCAAACGATTGGATGCTCCGACAAAGTTGGTACAATTGTCAGAAAATATCTTGCTGGGCAACCCTCTACGAGCAACGAATCGATCGAAGCATGCCATGAAAGCATCTGTGCTCAATTGAGTTACTGCTTCAATATGTACCGCTTTGGTGCTAAAGCATACGAAGAGGCATAAATAAGCTTTACTTAGAGCAGCTTTACGTCGCAACGATTCTCTGATAAGGAAGGGACCTGCGTAATCAATACCCACGTTGAGGAAGGCTCTACCCCGTTCAAACCGCGATGGGGGAAGATCGCCCATGAAAGGGTTGATGTTTTTTACCCTTAAACGATGGCATGTCCCACAGCGGTGCACGCGTGACTTGACGACACTTTTACCGGCTATGATCCAAAATTTATTCCGCAGCAAGGAATGCAATAACTGCGGACCGGCGTGAAGATACACCCGATGAAAGTGATCAATAAGCAAATTAACGAAATGAGATTTTGAGGGTAACAGTATTGGGTGCTTAGCTTCATATGATAAAGGGGCATGTCGTAACCTGCCGCCCACCCTGACCAAACCACCGGGATCAACAAAAGGGTTGAGTGACCTCATCGACTTTATTCGCTCCCCGTCCAATACAGATAGACCTTTTGATGATTGTACACCTTTAACCACTGCTTCAATTGCTTGTCGAGTTTCCCACAGTGACAATAAACCCGATCTCACTGAGTTACGGTTTGATGCATTGTGTATGAATCGAATGGCATAAGCGAATACTCTTACCATCCTCGAATACGAGGAAAATCGTTCTAAGAATTTATCAAACTCGCATTCTCCCGCATTGATGACCATCATCGTAACCGTTTCTTCTGACTTAACTTCCGCTAATTCCAATGGATCAATTAAGACAGGGTTAGACGAAATAGGCCACTTATTTTTTGGACAACAGAGCCACCTTGGTCCATTCCACCAAGTGGTATGCGAAGGTAGTTCCGAAGGACACGTTCCTCGCGAGGCCACATCAGCGCCGTTATTTTCCGAACTCACGTGATTCCAGGATGATAGCTCAGACAATTCTAATATTTTAGCTACTCGATTAGCCACAAACGATTTTAAGCGCGAATAAGGGAGGTGAAGCCACGATAAAACTGTAGTCGAATCGGAACATAAAACGGTGGACCTTACATTCCAGTGCGACAAGATGTCCTTAAGTGACTTCAAAGTGTCAACTAATAATACGGCTGTACACAACTCGAGCCGAGGTATCGATAAAAGCTTAATAGGAGCCAACCGAGTTTTCGCAAAGATCAGATAGGATGAACAACCCTTTGGTAATTCCAGATGCAGATATACGACTGCGGCATAACCTAACGCGGACGCATCTGCGAACCCAACAATCGTTATATTCGAGGAACCCTCAACAAAGATGCAACGAGGAATACGGATTTTACTCAAATGTGTTAGATTGTTATAAAATGCTTCCCACTGTTTGCCAATATCTGGGGGTATGGGAGTATCCCATTCGAGTTTCTTTTCCCATAATTTCTGCAAAATCGTCTTTGCTCTAAATACCGCTGGCGCCAAATATCCTAATGGGTCATAAATTCTGGCTATGGTGGACATAATACCTCTCTTTGTCAAAACACATTCTTTGATGACTACCTTATATGACAGACAATCATATTTGGGCTCCCACTGTATGCCTAACAATTTGACTATGGTATCTTCCATGTTAGAAAATGAAATCGGGGACTCCAAGGACTCCGAGGGCACGTCCTCAAGAATTTGTGGACAATTACTGCTCCACTTTTTTAGTTCGAACCCTCCTTTCTTTAATAGATTTATTAGATCCCGCTTCAGTGTTAAAGCTTCGGAAATCGTGTTCATTCCGGTCAAGAGATCGTCAACGTACATGTGTTCTAATAATACACGTGAAGCTTCAGGATAAGGTGTTCCATCGTCCAGCACAAGCTGCTTAATTACGCGCATTGCCAAAAAAGGCGAACAGGATAACCCAAACGGTAACCTGTCAAATTGATACTCTGTCAAGGCATCGGTAGCTCGGAATCGGTAAAAGAAATGTTGAAATTCACGGTCTTTTGTGGCTAGTTTTATCTGCAGATACATTTGGCAAATATCTGCTGATATAGCAATGCGGGGTTTGCGAAAGCTAAGCATGACATCCTTTATATCACGTTGTAACTTGGGTACGGTGAGTAAATGATCATTTAAGGACCCGTTACTAGATCGAGCAGATGCATCGAACACAATCCTAAGTTTTGTGGATGTGCTGTGTTTCAAAACCGCATGGTGTGGGAGATAGCATTTCCCTGTCCCCTTTGCACGTTCTATATAACCCTTTTCCAAATACTCCTGCATCACCTTGGAATATCCAAGCTGCAGTGTGGGATCTTTCTCAAATTTCTTTTCCAAATTTTTGAATCGATTGAGTGCTCCAAATTTGGAATCACTCAATTCGGGTGGATTTCCTTTGAACGGAAGTTTCACTGTAAAGTGACCATCTTTGTCTCGGGAGTGAGTAGCCAAAAATGCTCCTCACAATGAACATCCTGCGGTTCTAACCTCACAACGTTCGCGACGTTTTCCACCTCCCAAAATTTAATCATCACTCGTGTGAGCTCTTCACATTCTGAACAGGGTAGGGCTGTGCTATGGAGAACAGTGCTGGGGTAACAAGCTTCGCCAGCTGAATCACCCTTTAAGGAACCCATTAAGATCCAACCGAAAATGGTATCAAGTGCATTAGGAACCCCTTCTTCAAGTTTTATAGTACCCCCGCGTAAAATGTCAGCAAATAAATCTGCCCCTAACAGAAAATCAACCGGTCGCGATTGTTGAAAACAAGGGTCAGCTAGGTCTAGAGCACGAAATTTTTGAATAATCCTGCTAGGAACAGGACTTGTGGGCATGTCTCCACAAATTCGCTTAATCACCATCGCCGTAATATTTAGCTCGGGGAGTGACCTATTTTTAGGCACTATGACACAGGGTGCTTCGAATTTTACATTAGAGATGGTTTGGTTCCCAAAACCGACTAGTCTATGTTTACTGCGCGCGAGTGGTAAATTTAACCTGTAGACACATTCTTCCGTTATGAAGGAGCGTTGCGAACCACTATCTATTAGGATCCGTAAACCCTGCCTTTGACCTTGATGATCCCGAATCCTAGCAACTGCGGTGCCAAGCAAAACGTCCGTCTGACCTGCGGCAGACACGGATAGTATCGCGCTTTTCGAGGGAGGAGAATCAGCTTGACTGGTGGGTGGACTAGTACGAGCTGGAGTAGGCGGGCGTATTGAATCGGATTTTTGAGAATATTGAGGGAAAAAATGTAAAAGAGAATGATGCCTTCTATTACAATGCCGGCAAGATGTTTTAGATTGACACTGATTCGATAAATGCCCCGAAGCCAAGCAATTTAAGCAACGATTTAATTTTTTGATGCGGTCGCAACGTTGTTGTGGGGTGAGATTTTTAAAAACTGAGCAGTCATAAATACGGTGTGATTTCTTACAAATTGAACAATTTGTAGAGTGAACCCCTGATTTAGAGGTCATTAAAACATGTTTTGAGGACTTAGTGTACCCAAAATTTTTATGAAAGTTTTCCGTAGCAGTACTCGATAGAAGGGCCTCGGATTGCAATTTGACCGATCTAAGTTGAATAAAATCTACAAACTCCCTCCAAGTCGGAACTTCAGATTTTGAAGCACGTTCCATTTCGAAACACTCGCGGGTTTTGCTATCTAATAATCTGAGACCTAAAGTGCTTAAAATAAATCCCGAGAGGTCCGCCATCTCCAGTTTTTAAGAGAGCAGAAGCGCTCTCTAGTACCACTGCTGAGAAGTGCTCCAGCTGGGATAAATCGCTTTTGGTTATCGGTTTAAAGTTTAAAATTTTGGTTAAGTGAAACGTTGCTTGAATACGTTCACTGTCGTATTTTTTGGTGAGTGCTTCCCATGCTTGTTTATAACCCGCAGGGGACATTGAAATAAACGAAATTGTGTGTAATGCAGAACCTTTTAACGATATTTTTAAATAATGAAATTTTTGAATTCCATCAAGGTCACCCCTATCATGGACTAAGGACCTGAAAGTTTCTTTAAAATTTTGCCAACTGGCGATATCTCCCGAAAATGTAGGGATACTAATTGTAGGCAAGCGTGAGATTGAAGCCGTGTCAATTGGTGAGGTTTTATTTACATCTGAGGTACTCTTATCGGAATCGAAAATTTTCCCATAAGACAAAGCCTCATAATAAGAGGACCGCATATCATTTTTTAACTTATTAAATTTATCACAAGATACTTCTAGTTTTTTAGCTAAGGATTTAGCCTCATAAAAAACGGCAAAAAATTTTTCATATGTAGAGTCAATACGGGAGAGTCGGGCTAAAAATAAAGATTCTCTAGAAGAATCGGTGCGAACACTAAACCCGATTGAAGCAGTATTTTGAATATCATCGGCTAGATCAGCCATTTGTTCTTCTAAATCCTCTAACTTACTTAATTGTTCTTCGGTTGAACTTTGACTCTTAGGTGGCATCTTTCTAAATAGCGATAACGAAAAGGATAATAAAAATGGAGGACCAATTAACGAAAAAATTAATTTTTTTTTTAAAAAAAATTATTCAGACTGTAACAAAAGATGTAATTAATTACTCGTTAAAAAAAAAATCCGTCTCGGAGTTTAACAAAAGATGTAATTAATTAATCGGTAATAAAAAAAATATCCGGCTCGGACTGGACCAAAAGGTGTTGGGGAGGGGGGCTTTTCACTTTTGGAAAAAAAACAATTCCCAACCCCAATGAATGCTGGTAAAGAATTACTTAGAAAAATGCCCAAACATATGTCTTAAAGATTGGGAAATCTGTAAAATAATTAATGACATAAAAAACAAAAAAAAAAACAAAGAAAATTGAAATTATAAATGAACAACAGAAATTAAAAATATATTTTCTTAAATGAGTGAGTATATAAATATATATAAACATTAAAAATATCGTGGTGAGAAATTTAAGTTTGAAACTAGAAATAAACAAAGTAAAAAAAAAGTTTCTCCTAATAATATTAAAAATCCCCTATTGTGATTACAAAATAAACCAAATTCAAATACATACCAAAAAAAATTTAAATGTCTCTTTTCCTTTTTTATATATTGGTTCAAGTTACGTGTTACTGTGCTTGAGGGTCCCTGATGCAATCTTCAATCCATACGGTGAGTTGCTTCATAATTCCATGGGCAGGGGTGAGTAATAAAAAAAACCTGCCGGTGAATCTCGAGGATGAAGTTGGTGAGATGGTGCGTAACTACTTCTTCCAGGGAGGTCTGGCCCAGACTGACCGTTGAGTCTCTTATCTCTCGAGGCGTACGTAAATAAACTTGAACCATAAACACTTAACTTGAACCGTAAACACGCTATTTACACTACATATTGTTCATTATAAGTTAAATGCGGTTTCCTCACTATAGGAGATGAGAATAAAAAATAAAATAAAATGAGATATTAAATTATCGGGCTTTAACAACGGGTCTTTAAGTTTTTTGGAGTGCTGAATCCGAATCTGAAGTTTACTACCACGGCAAATTTTTGTTATTTTATCTATAACACAATAACGAAGCTTTTTTAGAAGAAAGTCTTCAAATATTAATTGTAGCTGGAACTAGTACCTACATAATGAAAAAAATAAATCCGAAATCGGGCCAATTTTCGCGAAGTAACGTTATTGAGAAAAAATGGAGAAATTGGCCAACTTGCCGTCAGTCCCACAGCTCCGCGAAAACACGTTTGTCGTACTCTTTTGGCTATAACTCTGAAACTATTTGTCCGACACAACATTACGTTTTTTCATCTTAAAGCTGATTAAATTTACTATAAGAATCTATAAATGAAGTTTTAATCAAACCCTGTAAAATGTATATGCCAACCCACTAATAAAAACGTACTGTTGTAAAATAAAATACATGTTTTTTGGCACATTTGTCGCTCTAACTCTTCAAATGTCTGTTTGATCCCAAATTTCTTTTTTCTATCTCAAAGCTGATTAAATTCGATATCAGATGCTATCAGACCCAAGCTAGCACGCTAAATGTGTATGTTTTGGCAAAACATGTAAATTATGACATGTTCAGTAGACTGGTGTGGGTATTTCACGGTGTTAATTATAAGTTACATATATAGGATCTAATAGTAAATTTAACTAGCATTAAATTTATATAGCATCTGATAGCGAATTTAATCAGCTTTGAGATATAAAAAAGAAATTTGGGATCGAACAAATAGTTAGAGCGACAAATGTGCCAAAAAACACTTGTATTTTACAACAGTACGTTTTTATTAGCGGGTTGTTATGTACATTTTACAGGGTTTGATTAAAATTTCATTTATAGATTCTTATAGTAAATTTAATCAGCTTTAAGATGAAAAAACGTAATGTTGTATCGGACAAATAGTTTCAGAGTTATAGCCAAAAGAGTACGACAAACGTGTTTTCGTGGAGCTGTGGGACTGACGGCGTTGGCCAATTTCTCCATTTTTTCCCGATAACGTTACTTCGCGAAAAATGGTCTAATTACGGATTTCTTTTTTTCATTATGTAGGTACTAGTTCCAGCTACAATTAATATTTGAATACTTTCTTCTAAAAAAGCTTCGTTATCGTGTTATAGAGAAAAAACAAAAATAACGTTGTTTTTTTTTTTGCGTTTTTTAGCGATTTTGAATATGAAGTCGATGGTTGCCGTGGTAGCAAACTTCAGATTCGGATTCAGCACCCCAAAAAACATAAATATCCGTGAGAATAAATGTTCCGCAGTTTTTTCTTGAAAACGGCCTTTTGGAGCCGTTTATTTTACTGGACTACTAGAATAGCTAAGTAATCCGTAGCACATGCTTACTGTCCTAGATAGAGAACAGAAGTTTTAAAACGATACCTAAGTTTAAAAAAAAAATAAAAACTATTTATTGAAAATTTGTTCTGGAACAGCATATTTGATAGAGAATGGAGGGATGCAAGTAGATATTAATTTAAATTTACTTAATTAATTAGTTTGAGAATCTGAAAATTTTTTTTTTATCATTGTTTAAAAAAAAAAAAAGAAATTTTTTAATTTTTTATATGAGAAGTTTTGCGATTTGATTAAAGAAGGAATGTCTTAATAGTGTTTAGTGAGATTAATCTTGTTTTCGTAAATAAAAATAAATGTAAGCACTAATATATATTTTTAATTTTATGCCAGTATTTTAGCCCAAAAATGTTGCATACGTCCATAGCTACATACTGAAATGAGAGAAAAAAAAAAAAAGAAAAGAAAAGAGGCCAGTATAAAAGAGACAATAAAAATGGAAAATTAAGAAATGTATTTTTTGTCATTTAATACTTCTTATTTTAGGTTTCTAGAAACTCTGTTTCTGTTCACACATATAACTATTGTCTCGATTCATCCTGTATTTGTATAATTGAATTCAGTTTATATTTTTTACCTAAAACAACAGTATTTTTTTCTTGTGTGTTTTATATTTATTAGTTATACAATTGTTTTGTGTATTTATTAGTTTTTTTATCTTTATTAAGTGCCTCTGGCATTGACGCAGTACATGGGACCTAAAAATAAATACAAATTTTTATTGACATTAAATTTGTAATTTCTTGATTTTGCCTTCAATATATTATTTATTCTTTTAAATATCAAGTCCATTTTTTTGTTATTGCAAGATATTTAAATGTTTGGATTTGAAAAATTTTAAAAATATAGGAGGGCATTAATTGATATTTTTTTTAATATTTTTTAATATGTATTATTTTAAACATGTAAATCAACAAAATTCCGTAATAGATTTTTTTCCCAAAGCATAAAATTTGGGTTGGTTTTATTGATTAATGGCTGACATTTCTATTTATTTGTCGAGGTTCACGTTTCTCTGTAACAGCTGTTTTTATATTTTATTATGTATTTTTCCTTATTTTAGGCAATGCGAAGTATATTATAGGTTCCATATAGTTATCGATTAATAAAAGTCGACTATATATTCCTGGGTAAACAATGGACATTACGCACTTGATATTTTCTATAGTAAGAGAGGATCCGAGGTGGAGGCAGATGTGGGAAATTAGCCCCGGGAACTATAGAATAGGAACGGTTGAAGCGCAGAATAAATGCAAAAATCGTTTCCTATTTTTATTAATGGTTAGAGAAGACTATACCCTAAAGTGATGGTACGATAGAAGTCGATTGCCCCGGACGCATGAGGACCTTGGCACGCAACTGTCTATATTCATCAATAAATAGAAAATTATAATGATAGTATGATGGTACGATCCTTGGAATAATACCTAACTTTATTAAATAATAATTTATTCAATAATTTAAATGAAGCTATGGATATATAAATATTTAAGTGAGGGAAGGAGTGCCGCTATCCGTTGAGGAAGTCGGATCAAGGAACAGGATATCCCAAAATCAAGAACACCATATTCTAAGGATAGGGCGTGTACACTTAATAAATTAATTTATCAAGGGACATGTCATACGATCTCTGTGGAGCATTAGTAATATAATACCGAATATAACAATGGGCATATATGATTCTACAAGATCAAGTTTCAAAAAAATAATTTTGTTGACAAATATTGCAATTTACCACATTTTAGGGAAACAAGCAATAGAGAATATCAGATTAAAATAACGTTTTATATTCTTATACTTTATTGATATTTACAAATGTTTACAATAAATAAATGTGCGGTACAATGATTACAATCTCATGGCAATAACTTGTAAAGAACTACTCATTAGTCGTAATCGAATATCTGTTCTACATAAGAAAGTCTCTAGGCCGGGATCGGGAATCGAGTAAGAAGCAAATTGGGAGACTAGTGGATTCGAGTGGGTATGTAGCTTGTCATGAAAGGATGTGTTTTGTTCGGGCCAAATCTCCAACGTATCGGACACCTAGATGGTTATGGATAAGTTTATTTGTGAAATAATACACCTAGTAGATTAATTAGGTGGTAAAAACATGCTTCCTTAATTTTAAATATTCAAGGCAGCATCTCCTAAGCTAACGAATAAGCTGCAATAATATAAGAATAAGATTGGAATGGTAATCCACTTGCAACGGTTTCAGTTATGCTTTTCTGCAGTTTACCTCACACACTGGACACACTTGCTTCTGAAGACAGTTGTGTATTTCAATTATAAACATAAAAAGCAAATGTTTTTACAAGACAGCTCAACATTGGACAGTTGGGTGCGTATGTTTATTTCCGGTTTGCGGTAGCGTCTGGCACGCCAACCTTTCCCCACTGGCAGTCGACCAAACCTCCGATTCAGTTCATTTCCTCCACCTTTCTCCTCCTCCACCTTGCGTACTCTATGTCATTACGCCACGAATTGGGGAGTGAATAACAAATCGTTTGGCGCTTCCTCTTCCTCGGCCGGAGAAACACTGACGAAAGGTGAACCACATCCGCCCAGTTTCCTTATAACACAGCACTAGGATTCGAAGCGATATCCGATAGCCTCTAATATTTTTACCGCTAACAGATGGACATTTTTAGAAGAGCAGTGGGACTGAAACCAGCATTGAGGCAACGTTTCGATTCTTAATTTCAGAGATGATTTTGATGGGTAGGGGTCACCTGTATAAACTATGTCTACTGAAGATTACAATATGCTACATAGCTAATTATTAAAATATTATTTATTGCAGAAGGCATAATAAAAACTTAGAATAAACTCAATATATTTGCGTAATATATATATTTATTTATTTATGGAATAGTTGATGGACAATGAAACTCGGCAACGTAAAGGCTCTAAGGCGTGGATGCGAGAAAAAAAAGGAGGCCGAATCTAATGCTAGAGAATCATTGAGTACTGAATTTCTTTAGCGTTAGTAACTTTTTCATTAAATTATCAAAATTAACAACGTTGTTAATATTTAGATATACTATCGTAAATAAGCGACAAGTCTTCAGGAAACCAAGAATGCGTTAGATTCAACCAATTGTTCATGTTTACTCTCTTTTTTTATCCCTAGAGTCATTTTAATTAGTGGATTCACGCAGAATATTTAATTTTGTTTGTAAACATTTTTTAAAAATTATTTTGAAATTACTAAATGTGGGCAATGAGTATCAGAAACATAAGAAGTTAAGCTATGTAGACTTCGAATTTGTCACTGCCAGTTCACTCAAGGTAATATGCTAAGATACGATTATTTGGAATCACCTACATGTCATTAGTGTACGATATATATTATCATCATAAACATAAAGAGAAGAATGATTCTGAATGACAATGATCAAACGAGGAAGAGACAGAACAAAAAATAAAAATAAAATGGATTATAAATAAATAGGTATGACTGCTATTAATAATACGACATAATGAACCAGATTACTTTATTGGGTGAAATTGTAAGCTAACTCACGGTGTTCTGAGAATTGACACACCAGCGGTAGTCCATGGCCTATATGTGATCCACAAAACCATCACTGCTGAAGAATTTGTTGCATCAGAAGAGAAAATGAATATTTTGTTCCAGTGGAATCATAAAAATATAACTTCATAAATACCAATTCGTAAATGTATTATTTTTATTTTTATTTTTTTTAATTGAATCGGATGTAAATATAAATATAAACTTGTAACTATGCTTAAGTATGGCCTGCACATCAGTTGCCGATTCTACAGTCATAATTTGATTCTCTTAATAGTATTAATAATTTTTTTTCCGGCTCATTTAAAAATACCAGTCGAATCGAAAAATAAAAAGGGATGTGATTTATACCCAAGATAATTTGAAGTAACAACAACGGCATCTTGCTTGCCAACACATTAATATTTTCATTTGTTATATTTTATAAATGCATGTATTTTAATTAAATATAAATCCAAGGCTCAAAAAGGCACCTTATTATTATTACTGTTCGTTATATTTTTATTCAAAAGGATTTCATCCCAGAATAAATAATTTATTACTATTTTGTTTTAAGGTATCTTTACTCTATAATTTGAAGTTCATTACTTCTGTGATTGTTTAAGATACATAGACATGTTTGTAAACATTCTCTTTTTTAAACGAAATTTGACAAATTCTATTGAAACTACCCGCAATGGGGGTGGTTTTTCAACCAAACAATAGGAAGGTTTTTTGAGAGTTCCTCAATGGTTTTTTCATCTCTATGTTTCTACGATCTCAGGAAGGAAATATTTCCTCATAAGACCCGTAACTAAAGAAAATTAATTGAAAAATACTAAGAAGAAATACAAAATCGAATAAGAAAGGCTTAGCTTATGTTCATCCATCGTTCTAATGATAAGAGTTTGTTTCTGAAGATTTTTTTTTATTTTTATAAGGTTGAAATAAATGGCCTCTTGAATATCTTAAATTTGAATTTGAAACATAAAATCTATATTTATCATCATTATCAGTTTTCCAGTTCCGAATATACAGGAGATTTTTTAGGTCCACAGACACTCCGTCCATCCACCTTGCCTTGGGTCTTCCTGGTCTTCTTGTCCTGTTTATTTCTTGGAACAAGAGTTTTTTTGGGCATTTGGCAATCGTGCATTCGCGATACATGGCCTGACGTAGTTTTCTCCATACCACCTCGTCATAGAGTCCTAAGTTCTCAATTCTTTCTGCGGCAACACAAAATCCTATCTTTTACGAGTCCTTAAGACATTGCGGGGAATCGTTCATTGGAATGTCAAAAGTATGCCATCATCTGCCTTGTTGGTAACCCAAGCTTCAGAATCGTAAGGTTACTGATGGGTTGTCCTATAGATTAGTTTTTATTATTTTTATTATTGCCGTTAAAGAAAATTATATATTACAGTATCCATATATTTCACATTCGCTGACAAATACCCCTACTTTATAATCTCTCTCTCTCTCTCTCTCTCTCTCTCTCTCTCTCTCTCTCTCTCTCTCTCTCTCTCTCTCTCTAAGTAAACAGTAGTGATGTAACTAAAGCTATGTCTATGATTTCAACAATCATTCAGTGCCAATATTATTAGATGTTCATAAAAAATGTTACAATAGTTTATTCTGATCTTGATTGGTGTTGAAATATTTTTCATCGTGGGGCCAGTTTTTTTTCTCTATTCTGAATAAAGACTTCTCCATAACAAACTATTTTTTAAACTAATTTACAATCCAAAAAATGTTAATTTGCCAATTGATTCAACAACAGGTGTTGGATATTATTTTTACTGTTTTCAATGGCTGAGTTTCTATAACTTAAGGCTAAATGTCCCCTCACTCTGGTGTGTTTCTGCCTCAAGAGATCGCAGCACCTACGGGGTCAATTTTAGATTCCTCCTAATTAAGTAACCAATAGACATTTTTAAGATCGGAAAACGGATTTATTAATAAAATGGACATAGAATCTGTTGAATCTATTTTAGAAGGCCATATATGTGATGTTTACAATTTTAGGTTCAAAAAAACTACTTTTTATTATTTTTTAAAGAAAAGTCAACTAATAGGCAAGTATAAAATAATAAAATATAAATATTGGCGAAAAAAAATTTTTAATTATACGAAC
Source organism: Euschistus heros (assembly GCA_003667255.2). NCBI lineage: Eukaryota > Metazoa > Arthropoda > Insecta > Hemiptera > Pentatomidae > Euschistus > Euschistus heros. Next base: position 3,290,099 of record RCWM02000060.1, read on the forward strand.
AACATTGGCCGAAACTCATAAATACGAATTTCTATGCAAATGTTTTTTTTTGTTTTGTTTTTCAGGTAGCATCTACATCTATTATGACTATAGCAGCCTCAAACTACAAATCTAAAATAAGATTTTCATCGAAAGGTTGTTTTGGAACTCAAAATAGAATTTACACGATCCGAAATGAAAATTTCGAAAAATTATAAAAGTAAACAATAATTAAAACTATATAACCAAAACAACTGCATACTTATTGTAAATATATTTAAAAATGCGGGGTGCATCAAAATATAAGAAGGAATTAGGAAAAATCACGTTAGAAGTATGGTAGAGGATAAGCGATTATAAACACTGATCCCCCAACTTCCGCCGCCGGGTATAACGACATGCTCTAGCCCTATTTTGGAGGGCCTACAACTTTTGTTCTACTTCACTTCCCCAATGATGATTTTATTGACTAGAATTATAACATTGTTCATATATAACGGGAAAAGGATATAAATAAAAACATTATTTTATTATCAATTTATATAAAACTAGTTGAAAAAAAAAGGAATTCACAAACAATAAAGTATTATCTATTCCTATTACTAATTAAAAAAATTAAAATTACTTATGCTATATTACTGCACATTAAAAAAATATATATTATGAACAAATATGATATATTTTTTTGCATAAATGTTGCTTATTCTTAATAAGGAATAATTATATTATGAGCTGTATTCATTAAAATTATTTACTTTTTTAATATCCAATTCAAAAAGATTTAGTACTTTTACTGATTTCATATAAAAGTGATGAGTACAAAAAGTTATTGAATTTTTCAATTGAATTTAAGTTTAATAAAATAACACCAATAAGGAACACCAACGCACAGAGAGGTAACTTGTAGGTCTAGCCGGCCTAAAAATATCATCTTTTCCTATATATTTTGTGTTGCTGATTTCGAAAAAATATTGTATAAAAAATAAAGGACCTTTGGTTTTTTAAATATGATTAGCCTTACAAATAACCAATACTATCAAGTTTATCTGGGCTTTGCAGCCCAGATTAAATAATCCAATTACTTTAACAAGTTTGAATTTCAAAACAGGTCGCGGTTTTTAGTGTGCTGGTATGGTTATTTTACGAAACTTGATCATAACTTTATATATAGGTTCTTATAGTAAATTTAATGAGCATTCAGATGAAAAAAAAAGAAATTTCGGATCGAACAATTAGTTTCGGAACTGTAGCCAAATGAATGATGATATAGGTGTTTTCGATTTTATTTAAAATCGATAATTTTAGAAATAAAAGATGTTTACCTCACTTTTTGTTAAACATTTGCTTCAAATACCAGAAATATATGAAATTAAATTAAATTTAATGCTCTACAATTTTGATTTTGTAATTTTTTCTGAGGAACGATCGGGGAAGGTACTAGAAATAAAAGTATTACAAAAAGTGAGGTAACATTTGTTTTTTCCCCGAAAATCACCGATTTTCAATAACGTATATCTCGAAAACCATTAGAATTTCGACAAATTTATACATAATCAATTTTATAGGAAATGTAATCAGCTTTAATTTAGATTTGTAACATATTTTTCTAGAGTCGACCATTTTCGAGATATAGTCAATGTCAAAAATAAAGTACGAATGTTTTTTTCGGAATCAAACGTTTCAATAATGTTTTTAATAAATTTATTCATACAGCTAGCCGTTTTCTGATTGTAAGCTTGTAAATATCAATATATATTCTCTCAGCAATTTAGTCACCAAACAGAAAAAAATGAATAAAATGGAATCATAATATGCTTATTTCGCAGTAAAGGGGTTATAAAACGTACACACTCCCTTTGGCGATCAAATACCTTATTAGATCCATTGTAATATATTTATAAATATTTTCTTTGTCTTTGTAGCCTTCCGTGTTTGTTGACCAAAACAGGGGCCCGAATAGACTAGAGAAAAGAGGGTATGCGGAAAATAAATAATTTTTAAAAAATAAATAAAAATAGTATTTACAAAATCAAATTTTTCCCAAAATTACTTCTTATTTAAATCAAAAGGTTTGTAATGAATTACTTCTTATGTCTAACCGTTTTCAAATGTTAAGCAGTAAAAAAAACACATTTTTTCTACAATTTAGACCCCGGGACGTAAAAAAAATGTGGGAAGTTTCTCATACAAAAAAGCTTGCAATTATTTATTATTACCTTTACTTTGAGATTAGGGTTTTGAAGGAGGAGAATAGTCAAACAAGCCTATACTGTGTGTGATATGTCGAATAAATAAGAAATGAAACTACTCTTGTGAAACAATTAAATGGATTGATCAAAATGAAAAAAAAAAAAAAAAATTCTATTTCACAAAGAAATGGTTGTAAACATCTTGTCCTACCAGACCATTGTTGTTTGAACCTACGATAGTATTAGAAATGTTGATATTTCCTTTGATCCTATGCCGTCTAGGGATTTCGCGTCTTTTCTACCTTCTTTTTACCCGAACCTAGCATAATCTTGACTGTGGATTCCTATGGCAAAACGTAAGATAGAAAAATGAGTTTTATATCTCAGGAATACGCGCGGCAGGAAGGGAAAGAAGGAAACTGCCTATTTAAACTCATTCAATTGAAAAATTCAATAACTTTTTGTACTCATCACTTTTATATGAAATCAAAAAAAAAAAAAGAAGAAAAGTACTAAATCTTTTTGATTTGGGTATTAAAAAAGTAAATACTTGTAATGAATACAGCTCATAATATAATTATTCCTTATTAAGAATAAGCAACATTTATGCAAAAATAATATATCATATTTGTTCATAATATAATATATATTTTTTTAATGTGCAGTAATATAGCATAAGTAATTTTAATTTTTTAATTAATAAAAGGAATAGATAATAATACTTTATTGTTTGTGGATTCTTTTTTTTTTCAACTAGTTTTATATAAATTAATAATAAAATAATGTTTTTATTTATATCCTTTTCCCGTTATATATGAACAATGTTACAATTCTAGTCAATAAAATCATCATTGGGAAAGTGAAATAGAACAAAAGTTGCAGTAGAATATGAAGCCGATGGTTGCGGTGGTGGCAAACTTCAGATTCGGATTCAGCACCCCAAAAAACATAAAGATCCGTTAAGAATAAAAGTTCCGCAGTTTTTTCTTCGGCAAACCCTTATTTTATTGGACTATTATAGGAGGGTAGGGTATCAGTGTTTATAATCGCTTATCCTCTGCCATACTTCTAACGTGATTTTTCCTAACTCCTTCTTATATTTTGATGCACCCCGCATTTTTAAATATATTTGCAATAAGTATGCAGTGTTTTTGGTTATATAGTTTAATTATTGTTTACTTTTATAATTTTTCGAAATTTTCATTTCGGATCGTTTAAATTCTATTTTGAGTTCCAAAACAACCTTTCGATGGAAATCTTATTTTAGATTTGTAGTTTGAGGCTGCTATAGTCATGATAGATGTAGATGCTACCTGAAAAACAAAACAATAACATTTGCATAGAAATTCGTATTTATGAGTTTCGGCCGATGTTGTTCGTATAATTAAAATTTTTTTTTCGCCAATATTTATATTTTATTATTCTACACTTGCCTATTAGTTGACTTTTCTTTAAAAAAATACTAGAAAGTAGTTTTTTTGAACCTAAAATTGTAAATATCACATATATGGCCTTTTAAAATAGATACATCAGATTCTACGGAAATATGGAACAAAATGAACTTTACAGAACCAAAATCGGATGATCTGTTGAGATTTGAGGAGGAATCTAAATTTTGTTTATTTTGGCACGCTACGTGGTGGTAACATTTGGTACTACAGAGGGGACATTTAGCCTTAAGAATAATTTTTTCCTCGTGAAAACAGAAAGTATACTAACTAATGTACAGTATATCTTCTTAATAATTTACACGGACAAATATTTGTCATATTTACAATCTCATTAGAAAATTTTATTCCCTAATATATAATATATAAGCTTATATTAAAATTTATTTTTGCAGATCAGTAATGCTGTGTGTAGCATTTCAGTACTTAACTTACGTCTTAAGTTACATTTTTTTTAGTTCGTTGTCGAACGTTATTTTATTGGTATTAATTTAGGTTAATTATTTTTACCTTTAAGTCCTATCGAATAATATTTTCCTTCAAATGTGAGAAAATATTTTAGACTAATAGCTGATTTAAGTATATTTACTGCTGAAATCAGTTCTGTGGACCTCGATAGATAGTTCACCAGTCTGATGACATAGAGCACAGCACTAGAGCGCTAAAATGGACAATGGAGACGTGTTAAGCAGTATTCATTTTGTTAAGCCATTGATGGATGCTATTTCTTCTAATTCTGGAATTTTAACAAGAGTGCTTTAGTCTCCTCTCCACAGGTTTAACTACGCAACGCTTTTTTTTTTTCGGTAACTTTTTTAAAGGGATATTTCAAGTTTTAGTAAGATATAACAATTTTTATAATATTTGTGTTGTGTTTTTCTTTGGAAACGGTACTAAGAACGCATTATTGGTTTGTATATTTTAACAGACAATTTATTTCATCATATGATTTATATATTCTTTCCGAAACCAAATTAATTATAGATAATAGTTTAACAAATTCATTTGATAAAGAGATAAAATTTACAGTGAAATGGGTTTCAGCAGAGAATCTTTGAATCAGTGGTTACTGGGTATAATTGTCCATTTTATTTTATTTCAAATCGCCGGCGAGTTGAGAGAAAAAAATGCTATCATTGCAGCAAAAGAAATTATTAGAAACAATACTTTGGACGATAACAGACCTAGCGAAAGAGTAGTGTTTGTTGTAATTGAAGGTTTGAGGTGGGATGTTTTCAACGCAAAAGGAAACATATCAAACTTCTCTATAGACACTAAGAAACGTGGCAAAGTCGGGCCGATGTATATCAATGTCCCCAGCGATGGCCACCGCGGTCTGATAAGAATGATAACTGGTGTACCTGGTAACGATGGAACCCACGAAACAGCAAATGTGTTCCAGTCAATTAGAACTGTTTACATTGGTCCTCCTTCTCTTCGAAAAGTGGTTCATAATATAAATGAGTCTTACTGTTATCCCGAGGCGTGGGAGAATCTAACCGTGAGTCCAAACCAAACAAAAGGCGATGAATGGGTTTTTAAAAAATGGTACCAACTTTTAAATTCGCCACAATCCACTATGCACGAAGCAAATATGTTCTTCTTTTATCTGAATGGTTTCAACATGGCTTCTCTATTAGATGGTCCTCTATCTTTTCGTGCGCTAAAAGAGTTAAAGTATATTTTAGACAATCTGGAACTGCTATATCGAAATTCGGAAAGGTTCTTCTCAGATTCTAAAACATCTTACATTGTTACTTCCGATTACGGATTTATTGAAAGTAATGAAGAGGCAGACAATTCTCTTAATGAAAGTATGGTTCCGCTTTTTACCTGGGGAGCAGGTTTCGCTAGTACTAGCCAAATCATGACTGAAGATTCTTCTCGACTGATCAGGAAGGGTTTTGTGAAGCAAGAGGATCTCGCACCATGTATATCATACTTATTAGGAACAGAAATACCTTTTAATAATTTTGGTGATGCGCCCATTATTCGTTTGTCCAAAAACCAAGACAGAGCTAGATTGTTATGGCTCAATGCCAAGCAATTAACAGAATTATTTTCAAGATTTGAGGAAGCATATGGTTTCGGGCTTGCAAGTTTAACTTCTCCTCTGAATAAATATTACACAGATTTTTGCTTAGCAGAAATAAAAAAAATGTATTCACTGGAGGATTACTATTTATCAATTTCAAAATCACAAGAACTTATCGATCGTGCATTAAAGGGGATTAATTACTACAGAAATTATGAAAGCAATATTTTGTGGATTTGTGCACTAATAAGTTTGGTTGGATGGACATCTGTGACATTAGGATGGGTGGTCGAGAAGGTAAAGATAACACCTCTAATCCAACGAGAAATGGTTCCTGAAGAACAAGAAAACATCACGTCAAACACTAAAAGCCTAACTATTTTTCAACGATTTTTCACTCCTGTTTTCGTGGTCCACACTATTTGTTTCATAATATTTTGCATCACTATTGGTGTCCTTCTTGTTATATCAGCTCCTCTGATCCTCTCCTTAGCAGCTATTCTAGCAATTACTATTTCATGGTTAGCTGCTAAATGTAGCCTGGATTGGATTAGATTGTATAAATCATTATCACTCAACAACGTGAGGATAAAAAAAGAGAAGCCGATAATGTACTTAATATATTTCGTAGTGTTCACGTGTTTTTTGTCGTATCCAATTGTCATTCAGATCATGTTTTCATTCGCAATCATGTTTAGTGCCCTTTCAGACCTTCGTTATAATACGGGGCAACATCTCGCCTATTGGATGTTATCCTCACTCTCATATTTGATCCTCCTTCATTATTCTTTCAATACTCCTTATTTACCAGTGCTTATCATTGCCGCATTGTTATGGATAGTTGCTGGAGGAATATTTTTACATTGTTTAAAAGTCCGTTTCATGGATTGGCCGATATTTTTGGTTGCTTTTTTATCCATTGCTTTAATTTCCATTCATTCCCAATATGGGCCTCCGACAACTGGCCACAATTTAATACTAAGATGGACTCCAATGATACTCATATTTTTTGTACCTTTAATTGGGTCATCATCTTTGCCTGTTCGGTTATTTCAGTTATGCTTATGCCTTTCGGTGTGTATTTTCTTGCTGTCACTAAGCTTTGAACCGATTTCCTTACTTGTGATTATCAGCCATATCTTTTCTTGGGCACTCCTTGAAGGTTATTCTAATATATCTGAGTTGATTTCTTCAACGCTACATTTTTCGGTTGCCTCAACCTCGATAACTTGGGCAGATATAAGAATCACATATTATTTCTTGTCCTATATCCTTACCTCTTTTCTGGTTATAGGGAATTCCAGTAATATTTATAACTGGCCAAAAGAGTGGCCTGCATATTTTGGGCCCGTCTCAAGTTTAAATGTTTTCATAATAGTTTGTTTTAAATCTCTTCCTGTCATTTTAATAGAAAATATGTTTTTAGCTATACTTGAAAAAACTAGTTCGATTGGGTATCTAGCAGTGATATTGCAGCTGTCCGCTCACGCATCTCTATTTAACTTTGCATTAATTTCTGAAAGTTCTATAACCCTTTATAATCAATTAATCTTTCTTTTTTCATTGTTAATGAGACCCGTAGCTTACTTCCTCTTGACGCCATCTGTGTTATCGATACTGATAGGTCCTACTGCACCTCGAACAACGCAAGGCAGAAGCCCAGAAATAAGACAGCCGATTACAGTAGAGACTTCTCTTTGATAATTCTATAACTGTATGTCGTATGTTCCTTTCACAAAATATTTTAAATGTGTAAAGATTATAAATAAACATCTGGTTCAACAGTTATTTTATGTTAAAAATATAAACTAACTGACGATATTCTACCTAATAATTTATTGAATAATCGATCGTACTTCTAGTGTGAGTGCATAGTTATACACCAATTTAGTGGTTTTATATATATATATATATATATATATATATATATATATATATATATATATATATATATATATATATAATATTTAGAATATGTTCTACTGAGCTTAGTCTAGTTCCTAAGTCGAAATCAAATTATTTTAATGATCACCATGCTATCGTAAAACTGGGTGATGTTATGGAGCACATTTGATGATTCTTAAAACAAATAAACAAAAATCACCTTAAAACTGTGGGGGTGAAAATCAAATTAAAACCATAATATAAATCATATTCTTGTATTAGTTCTTCTAGTTATTTCTTTAATGGTTAGTCCTTATAAGGATCATGGAAATGGACAAGACAAACAGGAAATCTATTTTCACGAAATTAACGTAACTATTGGAAGAAATAATGGCTGTCGAAGTTTGCGTTGTACACACTACGACTCAACGCCCAATAAAAAGAAACTAGTGATTTTTTGTGTATCGTATTAGGTTAAGCCACTTAACAAAGAGGAATGAAATATATGTATGTATGACAGTGGTGATGCTGTTTCTTTTGATAATTGATGATTAAGAAATTTAAAGTTGTTATTAATATTTAAGAGATATTTGAACTTTGGAATTATTGTTATGATTTCATCCATTTACAAATAGATGGAATGGGGTATAAATATACAAACACTATAAACAGTTCTCTTCAAAAATTGGAAGTCCCCCCCCCCCCCCCCCCCCTCAGGCCCTAAAGTATAAATAATCTCATTTTCATGCACAAGCACATTGTACAGATATTGTGCGTTCTATATCTATAGGATAAATTTAAATTGAAATGGATAAAGAAAATTTGTTATGGTAATGTGGATCCTATCTTTTCTAATTCTTGAAACAATGTTTTTGTATTAATTAATAGCTGGATGTAGAATATTTAATTTACAAATGTTTAAAGAAGTTTCTATATCAGAAATAGTAGTAGAAATTAAAAAGAGAAAATAAGTTGGATGTGATCTAATAATTCTCTTAATTGTTAACCAAGTTAACTACGGGTTCCTATATCATTAATTTTCGCGTGCAATATGCAAAGCGTATCTCTCTTGTATCGGTTTTAATAGTATTATTAAATTGAGTAATTAAATCACTGTTTATGGAATATTGGTTATGTATTTGGTCAACAATCTGGTCCTGATTTTCTTTAAGAGTTTCCATTAATTCAGAAAATTCTTTTTTATCATACGCCTCTAAGTTACCGGATATACCTTTTATAATAGTGCCTAAAAGCGTTTATTAATCCTCTTTTAACTCGGGTTATTCCTGGTATCATGTAGTTTAATATTATTTATTTTTTTTCGTTAATTATAAATCTTGTACTGTTAATTATATTAATGTGAACTTTTTAATTCTTTTAATACTGAATTGTTATAATGTGATTCATTTAGGTAATTTTCAAATTGCCAATTACGAAAAGATATTCCGTAAATAGTGGTCCTAAGTCTAAGAAGTGTATTATTGTGTTGGGTGGATGTTTGCAATTTAGCGTGTCCTAGGTTGATAGGTATGACGCTCCGACTGTTATGACCCCCAGTAACAATTTTTTTATATCATTTTTTTTTTTTTTTTTTTTTTATCTGTCTAAGAATGCTGACTCGGTCCAGCTCTATCATCTGGAGGCCTACCTGCAACACATGGTACATTTTGTCCTTTCTTTTGCGGTCGTTTTATAGTTTTTTAAATGAATTTTTCTCGAGGCGTGTGTAATGTTTTTTATCAATTACAGCGTTTTACATGTTTAATTATTTTTTTAATCTTTTCCTTTTTAAATTTATTTTTTAATTTTGATTGTTTTGTGCCTTATTAGCTACAAATACTGTTTGCGGGATTTCGTTTGGCAATTCTTCGCGATTTTTTATTCATCCGGTTATATATTTTTCTTTTGCTACCTGATTCCTATGATTTATTTTGTGTCATGCAAAATTTTTACTCTTTCTTTATGTTTTTTGCACATAATCATTTATGACTTGATTATTGAGATCTTTATTGCAAGGGTTGCGGGCGAGTCTATATCTAAATGTCCAGATATTATTTCGATTGGCTTTGTTTTAGTTGTGTGATGGAATGAATAGTGTTGTTATACGCGAGTACGGCATATTTAATTTTTTTTCCATTGCGTCTTTTTTGAATTCGTATCTATTATTTTTTAATAACCGTAAATGTTCTATTAATGTGCTATGAAATCTTTCAATGGGTCCGTCTTGATTGAGGGTAATTGAGTAGCTGTATAACCCTGTAGTTGGATTTCTGTGTAATTTTAATAAATCGGATAATAATGAGTTTCTAAAATTCTAAACCGTTATCTGTTATTATTTGTTTTGGTAACCCGTGATGTAGAAAATGAGAAATTAATTTATTAACGACTTCAGTTGCTTGACCCATTTTTTTAATTTATAAACTTGCGCAAATTTTGAAAAAGGAGTCGATTAGAGTTAAATTTTTTTGTTTTTCTAGTGTGGATTGTATCCATGTGAACTATTTCAAATGGTTTAGATGGTGTTTGAGTAACGGTATATTGGAGTTTTTAAAAGGATTACGATCATATTTTTGAGTACCGTACAAAATTTCGCAATGTATTAATTTTTGAATTCGATTAAGTTTTTCATATCCTAGGCCTGTTAATAATACAATCTGTTTATTTCGATTAATGTTTCCTCCGAACCGCGGCGGTGGTTGTGTTTTGCCAATGTGGTAATACGTTTTATTAAAATATTTTGTTCATCATTGGATCTTGAATATCGATTAATCTACTTGTAGTTTTTTACAAAAATTTAATTCCGAATGTTTAAAAAATATTTTAACCATGGTTCATAAAATGGGGGTATCAAAATCATGGTTCAAAGAATAAATTAATATGTTCACTTTTGGCTTCAACGAAATTCTTTAAATTACTGTTATTATAGCTTGTTCGAAATTTTTCCTTGTGATATCGCCCCCCCCCCCCCCTGGGGGGGGGGGGGGGGGGGGGGGGGGGAGGGGGGGGGTGAGGCGGATGCAGTCCTGGTTTCAGTATTATTAACAAAACACGTTTTTCTCCGAATTTTGTGTTCGCACTCTCTTTTGCGGCGGATTAATGATCACCTAAACTTTAAATTAATCTGAGTATTTTGTTTTTCCTCAAGTGACTTGGAGAGTCTGCTATTGGTAATGCGATTATTGTATTTCATAAGTATTAGATGTGAAAGGGGGGAGGGACTTTGTTTCAGATTCTTCTGTTTCTATTACTAAATTTTCATTTTCATCAAAATTTACCGATAAGAGATGCATTTTTTTTCCGCTGTTTCATTTTCGCCGGTAAAATTGTTCTCTTAAATAATTAATACTAGTATCAGGGTTCTTCAGATTCTGTTAAATTCATTTCGTATATCGCGGATAGTGCGTCAGCGACTTTGTTTTTCATAACTTATCCTTAGTATTTTATTCAAAATTAATTTTTTCGAGTTTTGAGTTTCCAAACGATATCATTTGATTTGGATCTTTTTAATGATTGATAACCAATGAAGTGGTTTGTGATCCGTTTTGAATGATAAATTTTCTGCCATAAAGAATATGGTCGGAAATATTTGGTAGCCCAAACAATAGCTAGAAGTTCGCGTTCACTAGTGGGTACCCGTTTTGATTCACTTTCGTTTAAAGTACGGCTCAGCCGTCGTAAGCTAGCGGAAGATCTCTCCTCCGTGAGTCTGTGCCAACCATACCAGAGCCCAAGGATCCGTTTTTGAGATGTCATATGGCGTAAACAAAGGTCTTGTGTGAAAGGTCCGGTATATTGCAGGATGGGATGATTAAGCACAATATTTTTACTGGTTTCAAAACTATCTCAATAATTTTTAGCCGCGATGATTAACTTTCGATCCTTTTTTTCAACACCTTGGGTCAAAGGTTTTGTGAGTGTGTGCTAACAGTTGAATAAAAACGGCGATACTATCCCTAGGAGTCCAAGGAAAGCTTTAATTTGTGTAAGTAGTCCTTCGGTATGGGATTAATTTTTTATAGCAAGAATTTTATTAGGGGTTTGGTTTGACTCCGCTTTGATGTGACGAGACTGTCCTAAATAGGTCTATTTCCTTGTTTAGAAATTCGGTTTTTATCGGGGCTGGATTTTAAGTTAGATCGACTCGCCATTAGTTTTTGAAAAACTTGCTTTAAAATTGATAACATTCTCCTGAAGGGCCGTACTGTAAATTATTATATCATCAAATAGGCATACCACCAATTTGGAACGCCCCGTGGAGGATGTTGTTTTAATCAGTATCAGAATGCTTGGTGGACTGATTTTTTACTCCAACAAGGGCACCTTAGGAAACTCGTGAAGGACCGTTTAACGTGTGAGAATGCTGTTTTATGGATACTCTCTTCATCCAATACACCATTTGATTTTGAAACTGCAACGTGTTAGGTCGATTGTTGCAAATTAACTGCTTTTGCCTAATTATCAGCGTTAGTTCGGTGATATGCGAATAGGAGATTATCATGCGACCGTTTTCTCATAATTTCCTATAATCTATATATTCCCACTTTTGGTATTACCGATGGTCTAATTTTTTTGGAACTACCCAAATTGGACTATTGTAAGGTGAAAAAGAAGGGCGAATGATTTGTTGCTCTAGCATTTCGTCAATTTGTCTTTTCACTTCGTTTTGAAATATTTGAGGATATCGGTAATTTTTAGTATAGACTGGGATCTCGTCTTTAGTTAGGATTTTATGTTTGATTGGCGTATTTGCAGTTAGTGGAGTACCTTTTAAATAAAATAGATCAGAATATTGTTTTATTAAATTTTGAATTTTTTTTTTTCTTCTTCGTTTAAATGGTCCGTGCGAATAAGATTTTTGACTTCATTGAAATCTGATTCTTTTGTTTTAATTAAATTTATATTATGAGATTCGTTATTTTTAAAAATTCTGATTGGTTTCACAAGGATTGGGGTTTTAATAGTTAATCTAAATGACCGATCCGAATTATTTTTTACCGTACATATAGCTTCGTTATTTTTAATTGAAATTAAACCTTCATGAATTTTAAGACAATTATTGAAATCGGTATGAGGAATGATTCCTTCTCCATTTGAGATATTTTTGATTGGAATTTTGATTACGGTTTCAGAATCGTTGTTTAAGATGTAAGTATATTCAGATTGAGGGGGTCTGTTGTCATAATGAATTGTTAAATTGCCAAAAGGTGTGATTAGTATATCATTTACTAAATCAATTTTCGCACCTAATAATTTAAGACTGTCTGTTCCAAACAATAAATCGAATTTAGGATGGAAGTCAAAAATGCCAAATTTCAGGGGAGTTTTGGTGTTGGGAAATAATTTAGATGAATCTACATTAGCGTTAAAATTTTGTATAGAAGAACCGTGCGCGCTAGTAAGTTTAAATGGTTCGTGAGTAATGTTATTAAAAAAATATTTATTTGCTACAAGGACGGATACAAGCGATTTTGTGCACGCAGTGTCTATTAGAATTTTTAAGTTTGACTTTGGTGGAATTATATATGGAAGAGCACTAAAACGGGTTAAATTAAATAGGTCTATTACGTCCATGGTTCCTGTGCTAGGCTGGGATCTAAAAAATTACTTTGATCACTATCCAGATTATTTTGATCAGTGTATTGTTGATTTTCTTGATGATCGTCTGGAAATGATACAGTGGGATAGTCGGGTGGTTGAGCATTTGGTAATTCAGTAATTTGGGATTCACTTACGGACTGTTCCGAGTTTAGATTATGAAGTTCTTCAATTTCTAGGTTTGGGTTTTTCCGAACTGGGGTATTGAGAAAAGATTTAAATTTTACACTTTGATCAGGTTGTCTCTGATATTGGGAATTACTTCTATAATTACTATTGACACTCATAGGGGTTGACTGATTAGGTTGTTGGGGTCTATATTGATGATATTGGTGTGGTATATATTGATTAGGTTGTTGGGGTCTATATTGATTAGGTTGTTGGGGTCTATACTGATTAGGTTGTTGGGGTCTATACTGATTTGAGATTACATTTTTAGCAGGTTGAATTGCTTTGTACTGGTTTACTGGGAAATAGTTTATAAATTGTTGGCGATTTTTGTGTATTGGTTTGTTATGGTTTTGGTGTGGGCGATAAGTGTCGATGACAAATTGAAAATCGTTCGTTAGCATGTTTATTGCCTGATTTAGGTCTATCGGATTTTTTGGTTCTCATGAAAGAGCCAAGCGGTTCTTTCAGTCCTTTTAACAAAACTCTTAGTGCTAATTTTTCGATATATTTCGTGAGGACTAACGCCTCCATCGGCATTTCGCTCCTTAAATAACTAATTTGCAATTTTTTTTTTTTTTTTTTTTTTTTTTATTTATTTATTTTTTTTTTTAAAACATAATTTTTTTCACAACTGTACAAAATGGACAAACAGTTACATTGAAACAACAGACATGATCAGGCATGTTAGCACCCAGTGGTACAATCTCCAGGCATCAAACTAAATTATTAGGGATTACACTAGGAGATCCCTCATCCACTTCCTTTTCAGCCTCTGTTGGGTTGTGTCGGGAATTTGTACTATTGCCATATTATGTATCTGTTTGTTGGTGTGTCCACGTAGTTTTTCATGAAATTGTCGATAAAGTTTATGGATATGGATCTTTACTGTCGGAAAACGTAAGTCTGTATGTAGCGTATCGTTTGACACATAAGAAGGGTAGTCTGTTATCAGTCTCAGGAATTTCGATTGAAATGTTTGTATTTTCTGAATATGTGTTCTTTTGGCCGGTTCATAAATTTGCGATGCATACGTCCAGATGGGTTTTAGCAAGTAATTATATGTATCAATTAATGCTTACTTTAACGGTGACGACGGGTCGATAGCCTAAGAAGCGTTGCAGTGGCTGAATCCCTCATAAAGTGAATCATATTTGGCTTGAAGGACTGGATAGTGACCAATTTAAATAGAAAATGGCTTGGGAAAGTGAATTATGAAAGACTTCATAAAAATACATTGTTCATTATGGATAGGGCAGTCTGATGTTTCTTGTTTCAGGGTTTTTTTTAGACAGTTTTCTCATGAACATATAACGAAAATAGTCATTTATTTTGCATTTATGCTGCTTGATAGCTCAAAGGCATTTTTTCACAGTATTTGAAAATTATGGAATGGACCCGCGGTATGAATCGACTTTCCCACCTTGGCTAGAATATGTTTGTAACTTGTAGGATAGTCTGTCCTTCCTGCCGCAATTGGAGTACTTAAGGACGTTTACCCTCCCAATGAAGTATATTTTTAAATGATAAAGCCTATAGCTATCAATATTTACTGTAAAAGTTTTGATGTACTGATAATTCTTTGACCTTATATAAATTTGAAGACCAAAAGGTTTGCAAATACTATATTTACTGATTGAAATATTAATTTTCTTGATGCAATAACATTTGTTTCCTTCATCATAGATATTATGTTTATGATTTTTAACGAAATATTGTTATCTGAATTTTAATCTATATATTCTCTAGTGATTAACATGATATGAAGTTTATTTTATTTATAAACAGAAACCACTAGTTTGTATCTATACTATCGTTTTTAAGTATTTTCTTTCTCGAAGTGGAACAGGCCAGACTCGGTGGCACCCAGGACTGCTTTACAAGCTCCGCAAATTCCTTCCTTCAACATACTTCCTAATTATCCGTTCCTATCTGAGTGATAGAACATTCAGAGTAAACCATAAAAATGCCTATTCTTCCCTCTTTACCCAATCTGCCGGTGTTCCTCAAGGTAGTATCCTAGGCCCCATCCTCTACTCGGTGTATACAGCTGACATTCCAACTCATCCTACCACTGTCCTCACCACTTATGCTGATGACACCTGTGTGTTATCAGTAAACAATGATTCCTTCATTGCCTCCCAAACACTCCAATCCCATATCCTAACCCTTCAAGAATGGTGTCAAAAATGGAGAATCAAAATAAATCCAAAAAAATCTCACCAAATGACCTTTACCCTTCGTCGTAAACTCACGACTTCCTGTCCTACAGTATCCTTTAATGATATTCCACTAATCCCTGATGAACAAATCCGCAACCTACGACTCCACTTGGATAAACGTCTAACTTGGAATCCACATACAAGACTAAAACGACAAAAAGCTGCCCGTCGTTACAGACTACTTCAACATTTACTAGAGAAACGTTCACAGCTCCCAATTAATTACAAAAGACTAATATACATGACTATGATTAGACCTATCTGGCCGTACGGAGTTGAGCTTTGGGGCTCCACTAAACCATCCAATTCATTTCGTATCCAATCCTTACAATCCAAAATCCTTCGAAAAATCCTCAATGCACCTTACTTTGTCACCAATAAACTTATCCATAAAGATCTTAATGTTCCATATGTTGCAGCTTTAGCCCAAACCAGATATCTATCCTTTCATAGTAAGCTCCATAACCACTCAAATCCCCTAATTTCTCAACTTGCTTCTCACACCATTCCTGATAATCCTCCGAGGCGTCTGAAAAGAAGATGGCCCAGAGACCTTCTAGTGAAGAATTTTTATTAAAGCGCTACTGAGTTGTTCATTTGAAGTTTTGTCACGTTATTGTAATAGTTAACATCACATTTACTTGATGTATAAATTTTGTACAGTTGTAAATTTCAATAAATTGTTATTAAAAAAAAAAGTTTTTTCAAAAGTCAGAGATTAAATTGCTCAAAGGCCGCAAGGATCATTTGATATAGTGGCTCAAAAACGATCCAGTTAGATAACTTTGTCGTTTGGTTCTAAGATCGAGATGAATTTTGCTTCGCTGCTTAAAGCGTGCTTAGAGTGGAATGATAGAATCTAGAATGTAGAGAAGTGATTATGTAATTTTTGTCTGAAAGGGTTTAAAGGGGTTGTGCTTTTTTCTTACTTTTAAAGCGAAGCTTCTATACTAACGTTAAATTATACATACAAATATTTCCTTAGAGTGAATCGAGGAGCGTGTAACGGAAACGATGTAACGTAAAATCAAATGCAAAAAGGATTTCCAGCTGGATTCAATACAGGTTAAAGACATTATTAAAAACTCATTTAAGTGTCAATACTAAATTTAAAGGTTAAATACGTTACCGAAAATTGTTTTAAATAATATCATCTATAATAGTTTTAAATCGAGTTCTGTGCATATGGATTCCCCAAGGTGCTAACAATAAATAAAAACGAGACCATACATCAACTGATCAGTAAGTACTTTTTATATATTATCAGAAATTTATTATGTAAAATCAATAAAAAATATTCTTAGTATTTTTGATTGAAATATTTGTATTTTTTAGGGTGTATATTTTTAACAATCCTGTATATTTGTGTGGCGTATGTCCATACGGGGTTAAGTAAACAAGTGTTTGTATTTAGTCAATAGTTTAGACTGAGACGCTTTTTTTTTTAAGTGAGGGCCACAGGTCATTCTTCTACAAATGTAATATAGGTCAAAAGTAATGGATTTCGTTTGCCTATGAAATAGGTTGCCGGTGAATACTGGTGGACAAATGTCATGTCTGATTGTGAGTGTAAAAGTGGTGTGCTGTAAAAATAGATTCGTTTGTTGTAATAATAATAACTATTTTTTATACCAACAATGCTTATCATGTTTCAATTAACAGATGTCGATGACTATTAGATTTTCTAATAAAATAACCGTGATGAAGTAAAATCCAAGCTATACTTGAACCTAATTGTATGAATCTGGTTCTAATAACAAACATAGGAACACTATAATTAAACATAAAAATATAATTTTATAGTTCTTAACTTCTTACATTCAATTCTTGAATAATTCAATAATAGTAAACTAGAATTGACTGCAAGAAGCCTGAACCTTTCATGGTAAGTATATATTTTTAATGTCTAGAATTGTTTATGTATAACTGAAAGCTCAGAATAGAACTGCATCCACACAAGAGGTTTAAAAAGGAAAAAAAAAAAAAAAGGAAAAAATGTCTGCACAGTTAACAAATCAAGGCTCGAACAAGACTCAATATGTAAAAGTCAAAAGTCCACATCCACTAAATATTCTGCCAAATCTGATGCTGAACGACGAATTTTTACCTTTTCTTCTTAGTTTATTAGTTGATAGGTGGATGGTCAAGACAAACCACAGTACTAATATTCTTTTACAGATTTTTGTTTTAAATTCATATTTATTGTTATATTTATATGATTTATTTTTTACTTTAATAGTATTGATGCAATATTAATTTTAATAAAATGACGATGCTTTAACTTTCGATCAAATGAAAACACCTAATCGGATGATACTTTGTCAATATTATTTTTAGGTATATAATAGTTTGATGATATAATGTACATATACTATTATTAAAAATAAAGATGTAATGAAGTAAAAATTTACAAATATATTTTTAATTTAAAAAAATCTCTCTCCCTTACTGGGAAAACTATAGATTATGACAAAATCTATCTAATATCAACAGCATTTTTCAATACTAAAGCATTAAAAGGATCAAATTACTTCAATTAATAATTCTAGTACAGAAAGTAGGGGTTTCTAACATGCTATTTTTTAATCAAACCAATAAAGCTCCTAAGCATTTGGTCCTAGCGACAAATGTAAAATAGCGAAAACATTTCCCATTAAATTTGTGATGTAGAACTTTTTAGAATTTTCGATCCGAGCAATACCAACAGAGCTAGAGCGTGTCAAAAAAGTCCCAACACAGGCAAACGCAACTTTTTTTTCTTAAAACCAATATAGCTCCTAAACGGTAGGCTTTAGCGACAAATATTATATAGCAAAAGATATCCTCTATTACTATAAATTTCTGATCAGGGAAATAGGTTACATAGAATATAATCCAGGGGTACTTGCTGTTGGAGACCACTCATCTACCTATTTTTATGTAGCTACACTTTCAAAGCCTCAAAAGTAAAGAAAGGTAGATGAAGGCTGTATAATTTTGTGTACAAAAAGTGCAAGTGTAACATGATTTAAATGCCATTGAAATGACACAATTTTCTTTCACTTCTACATGGATGAAAACTATTTTGACAGTTTGAATTCTTAATATTTATAGTTGCTTGTCAAGCTGGACAATCACTGTCTTTTTAATGCAGGAATAGAACTTGGTATTCATGGATTCAACAATTTGAAATAAAGAAAACCCTGGGAGATTACGGAAGGTTCGAAATCACAGTGGTCAAAGAGATGCATCACTCCACGTTGTACTGTCTCGTGCGGTAGGAATTAATACGACATTCACTGTTCCGGGTTTGTATGTAGATGTAGCTTAAAGGTCGGTTGTTGATGTCGAAATAGTATTGACCCGCCAAGTCGTGAAGATATATTATCCGGGGGAGGGGAGCAGTGTGTTCACATTCTTTTAAAATGTAAAACGGCCTAACTTTCAAATGTATCTTTATATTTCACTATATATTTCTCTTTCACTTATATTGTGTGTCTGAAGAAAGAAAAAAAAAATTACAAAACATGACCCAATGACGGAAGAGAAAACTAATCCTAAAATGTAGGATTAGTCGGACTAATCGGAATAGGTCGTAATTTTTACATGACTTGACTGTCATGATGTTGCTCTATGCTACTAGTTATCCATCATCAACCAAATTTTAAATAAGGATGCCAAATTCCATTTTAAAATACGACGGAAATTTATGACTGTAGTGTATGGATTTAATGACATGGACGGTAGAGGTATGTATTGAGATTTGTAAAGAGGCTTATTCTAGATCCAGTTTCACCATTATTCCGGTTGGGTTAGAAAGCATGAACTCGGTATTATCTCTTATATTTTGCTAGACTATTTCCAAGTATAATGAGGTATCGATAGACGGGATAAGAATTAGTATACAAAGATATCTCAACGATTCTAATCTATGCGATATGCTTTGCTCTACTTTGTTTCATTGTTTCCATTTGGAACTGGAATCTGTTTTCAATATTTTTTCACATATGGAACAGATCCAATAATCATCTTTTAAGAAGCAACACGATTCTTGCTGTTATCTTTTTGTTTTTAAATTAATTATTTGAGATTTACAGCTGTTAAACAAAAACATCCTATATATGAGTGGGATAATGAATATCATGACATATCAATAACTTTTATACGCTGCTGCTGTTTAATTTCTAACTTCTTACAGGGTACGTGCATCCTCAGCACACCTTCATATCATCATAAACAACCCCTCCGTCTTCTTCCATGGATCACTGTCTGGGATTCTCGTCCTTTGTCATTCTAGCAATGTCCCAGGGTAGCCTATAGACTTAACGTACTTTGTTCAAATCACTGTTAAAACCTTTTAGTTCTAGGTATTTTTTATATCAAACCGTCTACAGGAGGTTTGACCATCTTTTACAGCAAAGTTAATTCCACGAAGAATTCGCCTTTCGAATCTGAGAAGAGTATGTTCATTCAAAGGCGTATGTGATGGAAGGTCTCACAAGCTTTTTATTGAGTTTATTAAATATTTTTTCAAAGACTGAAATAACATCTAATTGCTAATATAATTCTTCTTTTTATTTATTCTTGTACTTGATTATAGAAGTTCAGCAGGTTACCGTAAAACAGAATATTCCAGATATTAAAATTGAATACGTCAACAATTAATTTACTTTTTTCCCATTAGCAAAACTACTCAGTCGGCTACATCTGTCACGACATAATTAAGATTTGCAAAACTATTATTCTATCTTCCGTTATTTGCGCGAGCAAAACGTGGGCAGTATGTTAAGGGAACGCCTTAAATACTTTAAAGTATTGCGTAGAACATTTGCTCTAAAAAAGGATAAGCACTCTGGAGAATTTAGAAGGCGACACGAGGCGTAGTTGTGAGAAATGTATCCGGTTAATATAGTTTATAAAATACCATCGCGACGGTTAAAATTGACTTGAAAATCGTTGGATTTAATAATAACTGATTCCTAGAGAAGGTAATCACAAATTTGCAATGTCGGGTAAATATCGGAGGGGAGGATTCTGCCATGTCTTATATTATGAATTTGGGTTTTGATGAGCATAGATGGAAGAAGGTTTCAGGTCAGAGATAGGTGGTCAACGTTATTATCATTCAACCTGCTCCAAAGAGTGATTGTACAATAAGAATCGATCCTTGTACAGCTCAAGTAATCGTACAATTTTTATTTTTCCAGTAGAGTACTTAAGGATGTAGGATGTAATGAATTTGATCAGTGAGTAAAGCAGTGGATTCTTAACTCACGTCATAATATTTACAAAAGAAAGTTAATTTTTTACTTAATCCGACGCAGACTTAAAAGTCTAGGATTCTGCACATTTGAAGATTCCATTGATTTTATGCCTGACCATAAAATGTCTTGGGAGAAAATCTGGCAGTTCTGTGAGGTTGCAGACCACAATGGCTTTCTGAATAACTATTAATCATTCTATTCGAACACAAAGTCTATTTAACTCATGAAATAAACTTTTTTTTTTTGTTTCTAAACACCATAGAAAATAGACACACTTCTAGTACAGTAGTAAAAGTGAAGTTCATTACATGTTAATACTCCAAAGATGTAGATTACACAACTGTACTTTTACCGACACCTGGTGAAGATGAGCAGGAGTGTTTCCTAAAGGTTCTGTTAGGTAACGCGGTGCTTGTGCTTGGGCCAATGTAGGCGCCCTTACTGACTTATAAAATGTTTTGAATATTAAGTATCTTCATAATACGTTTAGTAACCGCTTATTTTTCAATAACGGCAATAGTTTAAGATATTGCATAATATTTATTATTCCTATTTACATTTTGATAGAATCATTGAAAAAAAATAACAGTCCATTTTATTACTATTACCATAAAAAGATTATTATCGGGAGCTATAAGCTGATGGGTAATTTGATATTATTTTCACTTTTTGTAGTTTATGAATAAAGTTTAGTTTGAAAAAGCTAAGACGTTGGAACTTTGAATAGGTTTAAATATACTTACCTATTTTTGAAATATACAAGTTTTTTTTCCAGAACACAGGGCTTTTTTTCTCCACTCGGTAAATATTTGTATAATAGGAGGTTTTCGTATATGTTTTAGGTTTTTTATGCTTGGAAGGTATATAATTTTCCAAGGTTTTTAGTTATTTTAGAAATTTCTTCATTAATCAGTATTGTTTTATTATTATTTTCTTTTCAACAACTCTCACCTTAATTTAAATAAAAATAATTTATCGTCACCATTAGTTCAGTAACTTTAAGGATGGAATAGGATCGATATGAAAATAATTCATAATAGGCTGAAATTTTCTGGATTAGTTCTACTCATTAGGAAAAAATATCTTGGTAAGTTCCCTGATTTCAAATAAGTTTTAATCCAAAGTAGTTAATAATAGATGTCTGCCAAGCAATCTTTGGTTTAGATGATGATTTTTTCAATTCTGGACATACAAATCGCAAAAGATTTATCTCTTAATGTTTTAAAACTATTTCCCCTCAGATCTTGGAAACTGTTATTTAATATAAATAAATAGCTCAAATATTTTTCTGCAGATCTACATTTTTTTATTTTATTTTTTTAAATTTTTTTTAAAAAGTAAAAATCACTCTTTACAAACATCGTGGTTCTGATTTATGGATTTCTAATAAGTTAAAATTTTTTTCACAAATATACCATCTAGGCCAAACAGTTGGCAGCCATATTTTATCCAAAATTTTGTATAGAGGACTTTTCAAGATTTTTCTAAATATATAAGAGAGCCAGTCCTGAAAATTCCAGCTTGTTTTGGATCATTTTCATATCGAAACATTTTTTTATTATGTTTGTAGGCATGTAAGGAAAGAACTTAAAATCCAATTATACATTAAGATACAGTTAATATTTCTTGTGATGTTGAACTTATTATTTTCTGTATGTTTATGCAAAACACGCCTATAAAAACCGTCAAGTTTTTTCTTAATATAATATGATAAGATAAAGATTATTGTTACAATTATACTTTTTGGCGTATATATACCTTTTGGCTAGGTTTCCTTATCAGAAATTTAATGGAGAGAATTTTTTTGATATATATTATTTGTCGCTATGATCTACTATTAATGAGCTGTATACCTTTGAATGAAAAAAAAACAAAACCGATTCTGTTGTTGTTTTGCCAACATTTTTTAATTGTTGGGCTTTTTGACAGGCTCCTTGTTGGTGTTGCTCGGATGACAGTTTCCTCATCAAATGCAATAGATATAAAATCAGTAGGTTATAGATAGACATATCCATGATCTATTGTCTTTCCTAGTCAGGGAGAAATTGATTTCTCGACTTTTTTTAGACTTAGAAAATATAACATTAAAATTAATCATATAGGGATCGTGAAAAAATATGTGCAATACGTAAATAAATACATGTTAAAAAAAAAATTATACTGATACAAATAAGGTTCCTCAGTTTAAAAAAAGATTGATCCTATAACGACATGCCTACATATAGGCAAGTTATTAAAAGACACTTATCTTCTTTTAAGATTTGTTCATGGCAACATGTCATGTAAGAATAACGGAAATTCCTTGACAAGGCCATCCACAATTTGGATAACGGTACAGTTTGAAGTTTTTGCTAAATGGTGAAAGTAATCAACTTTTGGTCTGAACTACAACCATCTTTGGAAGATTAATTAAGTGATGAAGTTTGGATTTATTTTTAGACAATACTGCTGTGATCAATAAGACACTTACTTATTTGATAAATATAAAATATTTATTGCCATGTTAAATTATTTATAGAAATGTATAGGTTATATTTAGATTTAGTGATTATTAATAATTGCTTAATAAGTTGGATTATTTATTATTTATATATATGATTTATTATTTAAGTATATAATGTATATAATCTAGAGAATTAAAATAAAATTTTATAAATTATTTATCTATAACAGAACATTTTCAGCCTTCTAGTAATATGATTTTAGTTCGTTTGTGTTTGTATTTTTGTAGTTAATACATGAAACCATTACTTTGATTTTTGAATTTTCGGATTGATCAGCTCAAATTATAAAACTGAATTGAAGAAAATGATTTTGTTTGTGATTTTCGTTTTTAGAAAATAAAGCAGAGTTACAATGTGCTTCAATGAGGGTCAATAATTTATAGAGAATAGAATGATTGAATTTATACAATATGTACACAGAATTAATAAAAACTATCTCTGAACATACTAATTATAAAATAATATAAATAAAATAAGAAAATAACGAAAAATCAAGGGTAATGAAACTAAATTAAAAAAGAAACTAGAAGGTCATGTGAGAACGCTATAACCACAGACACTTGGGACTTGAGTAAAAAGCTGGCCATTGCCAGGAATCCCACATAAATAAGTATTAAACAAGGTCTCGTATAAATGCCATTTTAAGAGTGCTTTATGGATGCGAGGAACTGGATACTGTTTGTACCAAAATGTCGTGACCGTTAAAAAGGTTATTTAGTATGGTTATGTTAGGGACACTATATAGAGCATTTACAAAATCGGAGGACTTTGGACGGAAAGTATAGCCATTAGGATAAATGGATTTGGAGTTTGAAAAACCAGCTCTAGTGTCATATCCAAGCTTTGACTGAATGATTGGATGCTAAGACCTATTTTGCGAGTTCACCACGAAATAAAATAAACATTTTCTGTTGCAATCTAACCCACGCCATTATATAATAAGCTCTCCGAGACCGTTGGCAATTATGATCCTCTGTGTTGAAAAATTCAGATTGTCTATTGAAGTAAGGAAACATTTGGCTAATCTGATTTTATATTATACATACATACATATATATATATATATATATATATAATTTTTTATCATTTAAAAAAAGAAAACACTCGAATATTATAATAGTGTAATGGCACTGATTCCATCTATTGAATAACTACAAATCTCTGAAAACACAAATTAAATAATAATGTATTAAAAAATAAATAAAATTAAGCTAAAATCATAACATGCAAGAAAAATAATGTTATTACAGAGGAGATTTGTTGAAATAGTTTATAAAATGTTTCAATTTAGTAGAATTTTTTCAATATAATCCGCAAAACGACGCTGATTTGTTAACAATTAAAGGCCGTTATATTCTTTTGTGAAGTATAAAAATTAATAAGACAAATCTCATTATTGATATTATGTAAGCAAATTGTTGTTAATTCGACAAAATATGCATTAAAAAAAATTATAAAAGGCGCCAAACAAGACCTTGGGTACAAACCTTGGACTAAGGCAGGGTCTTTGTTGGTATTAGAATCATTTGCGGTTACTGTGTGTAAAGCTGAGTCACTGCCGGTTTGACCACAGATAGTTTATCAATTTTCAAATAACTTTGTCAATAATAATCATTCCAATGTTAAAAATTTTGTGTATCACTGAAGAGAAAGCTCTTATGACCTTCCGGACCACACCCGACCGGAAACACGGTCAAGGAGGTTGCCAGGAAACTTCTCGATCCCCTTGGAAACCGTCATCAATTTTGTCGCACGTCTCAGCATGCCGTTGGAGCCATCGATAAATCGAATTACCGAAATGAAATAGTACTAATTGAACAATCGGTTGACCATTCATTTACCCAATCTTTGTCACTTGCATGTGCAACCTTCAAGAGAAACCTGTAGTTCCCCTTGAAACTTGACTTCCTTATGAATAACATTGTGACTAATTACATTCCTTTCAAGTACATGTTATTTTATACTTCCCTAACTAATTTTACAAGGAATTCTATCGCTAAATTCCTTAGGGATCATTGAGAAATAGACCAGTCTGCATACCATTGTAAATTCAAAACAGTTACTGTTATTTTGCAATTAAAAATTGAACCTGGACTAATAACAAATGAAGGGCCATCAGTCCAAACTTTTTATCAATAAAAATGTTTTCAAGAATTTGCGATATATTTTTTTTCTAAATAAGCCGGGACATAACTACTTCTAGACACTTTGAGATGGGCCACTAGTGAGATAGTCACTAGACAACTAGCCGGCTGGCAAAAGTCGGCCAAGCCGATCATTGCTTCATTTGGAATTCGGGTGACATTGGACAGGGTTCGAGGCGCTTTGTTTTCAGCTTTATAGCCGCCTGTACATGTAGATACAGGTATTTGTTTATCTTATATTTTTTTTATATCTTCTGTCTTTTTTACAAACGGGCCGATGTGTAACGGAATGTTTTTTAGAAAAATAAAACAAAAATTGGCGACTCACTTTACTTAGCTTATAAGTTCATGGGGAAAATTTGGAATCCAATCAAGCCGAAACATATATCATGTTTATTGACTTCATTTCACGAATCTGTAATCTGTGTCTATCTAGCTTAAATGTAATCATAAATAAACACGTATGTAATTTGCTAAAATACCAGTTTCCTTTTCGTGTTTATATTGCATTTCAATTTACAATCAATGTTTTTTAATTATAAAACTAATCCAAAAAAAAAAAAAAAAAAAAAAAAAAAAAAAATAGTAGGTTACGTAAGTTATTTATTCAGTATTCTAGAAGTTATGAAATTTATTTTTTTTTTAGTATCTTTCTTTAAGTTTCATAATTAAATTAAAAAAAAAAGTTTCTATTCCTGAATTAAATAACCAACTGTGAGGATGAATCTAAAAAATTTAAATAAAAATAAAAATAATCAATAAAAGCCATGTTTTCATTTCATATCCTTCATAATAAAGGATTATATTTTAAGCGTAAAGGTTAGAGGATAAGGTGAACCAAACAGTATCTTTTTCAGGACTTTGTTTTAAATGATCTATGATGGTGAAGGCATTGGCAATTTAATTTCAGAACTGTTATATGCTATAACGGTTTGTTTCAGCTATTAAGTAGGTTCGGCAAGGCTGTTTTCATAATTATATAATATCTAATTACTAACACAGGGTAAAGAGAAAACCAGTCATTACTGTATTTCAGTTTGTAGAAAAACATTTATTTTTAGATAGAGTATTAATAAGTTGTTTGTTCTTTTATTTATTAATGTGGCTATGAGTGGAGTCACATATCTGAATCACTTAATCCAAAACCCAGCATGTTTCATACCGAAAATTATGCTAATTTTTTAAAAGCTAAAGTTATGCAAATACATTCTGGATAATTTCTAAATCAGTCTGGTCAATAATAGTGTTTTATTATTATAAGAAAAACAGATTATCACTGGAACCAAACTTTAATAATAATGATTTTACTAATAAAATGTATTTACCTATTTTGTACTTAAAAATGGAACATATATTGTATTACGAAAGATCTATCGTGCAGAATCTTTTAGCTTGGCACAACTGTTGTAGTCATATTTTGAATATAAGGTCAGACATTGTTACAAAGAGAAATAAAGCAAAGAGCTAATAGTACCGGTTGCTGAGTCATGAGTTACGATAGTCTTGAATTTAACCTAACCTAACTCACTTAGAGGAATCGACAGTAGTTGGGCAAAATTTAATCATAGCTATTTTACAACAAATAATTATTTGACTAAATGATTTAATCATTATTAAATCTGGTGATTGTTACAATTAGTTGTCAAAAAGCCATAATTAAATTTTGCACAACAGCCGCTTATCGAAAGAATGAAAAAAACTGACATTTTTGGTTGAAGTTGAGATTATTAAGAGTTATTTATTTTTTTGAATTTATTGTATTTTTTTATATTTCTACTTTTTAAGGAGAAGAAAAAAATAAACTTTATTCTGTGAAAACCTATCCCCCAAGAATAACAAAAAGATTCAACGGGCAATCGATGGTTTGTGGTTCGTGAATGTTTAATATTAGAGTGCTAAGGCGGTGAATTCAAGAAAAGTATTTCAATAATTGTTATTTTAATAGTTGTACCTTTTACCGTACAAAAATATTTGTAATTAACAAACATTATCTAAACAAAAAATGCTTTTATTACTTGGCACAACTATTCAGAAACTAATTAAATGCTTATTAAAAACGCTTTAAGTTTGCCGGAAAAAACAATTTTATTTATGTATACTTAACCCTGAGACCATTTTATTGGAGACTAACATAAGATTATGGAAGGTTTGGTCCAGAACAAAACATAAATTGGAGATATACGTAGTTAGTGTATGCAATCATCGATACAAAATTAAAAAATACATTTAATTTATATTTTTTCGACGTTTCGGCTTACAATAAAAGACTTCATCAGGGCTAGAGGAAAGACTTACAAAAACATACGAAAAAATGAGGGAGTGGATGTTAAAAAGATAAGAAAAGAAAAACTGTATTGAAAAAAAAACAAAAAAAAAAAAAAAAAAAAAAAAAACAGAAATAAATAAATTAAATATTTTGTTTTCACAAATATTACGACAAATTAATTTTATAATTAAATTCTTGCTTTCATTTCCCGCTCATTACTCTCGATTCATCAAATAAAGTTCATCTTTATGTTCATGTTACACTTTATTTTCGTTTGTTTTTCTTCTAGACCTGATGAAGTCTTACATTGTACGCCGAAACGTCGGAACGTTAAATTAAAATTTATTTTTTAATTACGTATCTATAACAGCATACTCTGTAGATGTATGGTATATGAAGAACTGTCTGGTGAGCTCGGAACGAGATGATGAGACAAATGAACTGCTTTATGAGATTTATTTTCGTGATTCCCTAAGCGTTCTCACATACCTTACCGGTATTCTGAGATTGGTTGGCTTTACTGACAAAACTCCCTAGGTGTATCCGTATTTCAATTCCTATATAATATTCGTTAACTTCTTACTCTGCGCTCCTCCTTCAACCTCTGTAACACTAAACCTTCCATGACAGGTCAAATGACCCTTTTCGTACTTTTTGGCAGAAGTTCTTGGAAACAACATTCATTTTCTTATTCTCCTTTTTTCTAATTTCAACCCAGAAAGATACTCCCAATTCACTGTTACAAATCTCACGCTCTGCAAAGAAACTTTTCATTCCTATTAATTTTTATTTTTTTAGGCTATTATTGTCTGTTTTTGTTCGTATTATTTCTATTTGACGTAATGATATGACTGTAAAATACCATAACTGTTCCTAATGGAGATTAACGGAATCGACCATTCCCTATGGATTTTTCATTAATGAAAACAATTAATCAGATTCTATAGCCGAGGTTTAAATAATTACTGTAGGCATAATGACCTCCGAAGTGTCCCCAATAAGAGAAATTAGGCTGGGGTCGAGAAATTACTTGATGAGGGTATTTAGCTGTTCCGGGTAATCGAGGCTAACTAGTTTCTGCCATAACAATTCTGTGACAGTGGTTCGAAAAATTCGGTCCTGCCCAATGAGATCATAACATTTTCGAAATCACAAACAATCGGAAACACTAATTTTTTTTATCTTATAAATAAAAATAAATTGATATGTATTTCAATGAAAAAAGTACCAATGCAATAGTGGTTAATATAAATAAATGGTTTAATTTTATTTTGAAGTTTTGTATTTAAACCTCACAATTCTTCTTGTATTGAATCCTTACAATCCAAAATCCTTCGTAAAATCTTCATTGCTTCTTATTATGCCACAAATAAACATATTCATAACGATCTAAATGATCCATATGTTACAGATTGGGTCAAATAAGATACACGCAGGGTCAAAATGTTAGACACACCCATGTAATATTAAAAAACTTTTACTAGCAGAGGCAATCGCTGAGGAAGACGGGAGTTCAAACGAAACTTAGGAATGTTCATATATTATTAAAAATTTCAAAAACACCAGTTAGAAAAAAAGAAAGTAAGTTTTTTAGCAGTCAAGGGCACTCTTCTTTTGAAAAACCTTAATTTCCCCCTATAATTGACGAGTTTAGTTATGTCTACTTTCGTACAAATTCAACACAGCTCTAATGTAGAAATAGTATTTATTGGCCTCAACATCAAGAAGATTAAGAAAATCGTAAAAAACGACAGTTTGTCTATCATTTGATTCAACTATTTAACAAGGTCTGATAATTCCGTCTCCTTTTCAAATATCTTAACTTATACTTCAAGCTGTGTTAAAAAACTAATATCAATCGAAAATGAAGAAACCATAAAACGTTTTTCTTATTTACAAGGGTGTGTCTAACTTTTTGATATGAGTGTACCTATCCTTCCATCACAAACTACATAACAATTACCAGAGTTCCAATTTGCTTATCACTCGATTTCCTACGACCCTGCGAGGCCTCTGAAAAGAAGATGGCCTAGGGACTTTCTAATGTAGAGCATTTATTAAAGTGCTACTAAAGGGTAATTTTGAAGTTACCGAAGCCAATGCAACCATTTTACAGCGCATTTACTTATAAATGATATTATATAGAAAGGACAAGCCATTTTTCGTTTGCGATTACTAGCCGCGAATACACTGAACCAATCGGTACCAAATTTTAACCATATTTCCAGGAAGGTTTTGCAATAATAAAATCTACTGATTCCACAAGAACAGCACATAGATACAATTCAAAGGGCAATCGCCTGAATATGAAAATGGATTATAACTAATGCTATTTTTATATTTTCTCGGAAGATTGATAATTGACGTGGTGAAGGAATAGCGTTTAAAGGAAGTTAGGCAAGGGGTATTTTCGAACCGAGATGGGCAAGGCATTCCAAAAGGAGGAAGCACGAATAATGAATTTTTCAGGAGTTTACAAATTGATGGTTTGGTTATAGGATTTAAAACGGTGGTCATGACTATAGGTGGGCATTATTATTTTTGAGGATTCTATTATGAATGTGCCTAAAAAGTATTGGTACCAGACATTAGGATAAGGCCTTCAGATTTCATAATACAATAGAATAAATCTGATAAAACGGCTCTTCATTCATAGCTTTGGTTTTTTCGCATGACATTCCTTGAATTATGCACAATAATGAGTCTTCACCACTTAATGCCTGCTAATAGTGTTTCTTTAATTTTGAACATTTGTGATATAAAACCAAGATTGTGAAGCATCATGAGAGATTCTTTAAAGTATTTTAATCGAAAAGATGGGGGAAGGGGGGAGAGTGTTGCTACTGAGGCCAGAACTGAAAAATTGAAAATTTAGCCACAAAAGTAAACCGCATCTATTAAATGGGGATCTAATTCTCGGCTTAAGGCATATTACAATAATAATTTAAATATGAAGACAGTATTCACTTCAGATAAAATAAAAAAAAAATGATGAACGACGAAACTACCTAGTCTTCAGGCATACAGATCTTCACTTATGTTATGAAACAAGAAACGTGTTCAACACTGTACTAAAACCTATCAGGACATATGAAACACGTACAGTAAAAAACGTAAACATAAATAAAATACTAGTTCTTCGAATACAAATCGTTCGTAAAATAGTGAATTTATATGAAAGGGCAAGAAGAACTTAGGGGACTTTATGAAAATGCCTTCAATTACAATTTTAAAGATAAATTCTATATATTTCACTCTTCCACCCGAAATCACTTCATTCCATTATAGTCCAGTCAATAAACACATTGTAGAGTGCATGGAATATGCGATATTTTTTGACTTCATAGCTTCGTTAGGAATAGTTGGAAGGTAAACATACTAAAAGTCCCCGCCGCTGGGGGGTGAGCTAACGGTGGGGGGAGGGGAGAAGTTCCATTTTTTGGTTTTTCGATAATATCTCGAAAACTGTTGGCTCTAGAAAAATATGTTTCAAATAAACATAAAAGGTGATTAAATTTACTATAAAATTTATTATATATAAATGTGTCGTAATTCTAACCGTTTACGAGATATACGTTATTGAAAATAGGTGATTTTCGGGAAAAAACAAATGTAACCTCACTTTTTGTCAAACTTTTGCTTTTATCACGTTCCACAATCGTTTCTCAGAAAAAAACGTCAGAATCAAACTTGTAAAGCATTAAATGTACTTTCATTTCATATAAACGTTTTTGGTATTTGCTTCAAATGTTTAACAAAAAGTGGGGTAAAAATTTTTTTTATTTCTAAAATTGTCGATTTTTAATAACGTATATCTCGAAAACCGTTGGAATTTCTACAAATACGTATATAATTAATTCTATAGGAAATTTAATGAGCTTTAATTTAGATCTGCTACATATTTTTCTGGAGTCCACCGTTTTCGAGATATGATTGAAAAACAAAATTGGGACCTTCTCCCCTCCCCCCACCTTAAGCTCACCCCCCAGGGGCGGGGACTTTTAATATGTTTACCTTCTAACTACTCCTAACAAAGCTGTGAAGTCAAACATTGTCACATATTCCATGCACTCTACACCTCTCATTTCGACACTCTTTATCTTGGGTCGCACTTCTCTGAAAAAACAAGTTTATTGATACTCATGCCGAAACTAATTTTTCGATCTAAAATTTCTTTTTTTTTATCTGAAAGCTCCTTAAATTTACTATAAGAACCTATATATGAATTTGATTAAGTCCCCTCAAATACCCATACCAGCACGTTAAAAACCGCTTACTATTTTAAGTCCAAGTTTTTTTGGCATAGTTTTCACCATAACGCCGAAACTGTCAGATCTGAAATTTATTTTTTTCAATTGAAATCTGGTAAAATTTAATATCAGGCCTTATTTATGAAATTTTGATTATGTCACGTAATATACCCAAACCTGAACGCTAAATATGTATGTTTTAGCAAAGGATGACGATATTCACAAATTCAGTGGGCTGGTTTGAGTGTATAACGTGACATAATCAAAATTTCATATATAGGTTCAATTAACGAAGCTATGAAGTCAAATATTATCGCATATTCCATGCACTCTACACCCCTCATTTCAGCACTCATTGACTGGACTATTACCCTGATCTCTTTATAACCCCCATCACATGCAGCAAATTAAAAAATAAAATGGTCAAGTAATCTTTCCTAATTAATCTCTAGTATCACATTTTTATTTTCTTTCAAAGATTTCACACACAAAAAAAAAAAAAAAAAAAAAAGATTTGTCAAATTCAATCGATTGATTTTCTATTATATTTATTTGTACGTGCATCGTTGTTCTTGTTTCGTTTGTCTAGATAGGTTTGAGTATAGATTTATATATGTCTCTTGAAGGAGGAGTAGTCGAAATCCCCTGGATCATCTTAGTAATTTCTTTCAATTATTTTTGAAAGATAAAAAAAAAATAATAACAATAAAAAAAAAAAAAAAGATTGAATAAATAAAATTAGTTTTATTTTACCTAATAAGTTCGCATAATTGTACATCTGACTTTACACTTTAAAATGGAAAAAATAAAATGACCACGTAATCTACAACAAATAATCTTCTGAATCACATTATTTTTTTTTCAATAAATTAAAAAAAATAAATAAAAAAACTTGGATTGATGAGTTGAATGCTGCTGGAAATATATAATGATTAAATAAATAAAATTACTTATATTTTTCTTAATACGTTCGCATAGTTAAATATTATCTAACGATCATACTGCCTATTTGTGTCTTATGAAAGAAGAATATAACCCTTAAATTTAAATAATTAAAATCTTGAGTATGAACAATTATAAATGGATAAGTATCAATTGAGAGGTTTATATTGTAGTCCCTTTAGAATGGAACTCGAGACAGTTTCAACTTGAAGAGACAATTTTTTTTTTGTAACCATAACTAATCTAGATGTCATGGGAGTTAACGACCTCCATACCCCACGGCTCTGATGATGCTTTCATAAACATAAACTATTATTATTTCATTCTCAATTCTCAATTGTTTCCTTATGAAAAAAAAAACCTTTTGTGATGGATTGATAAAATGTTTATTAAATTCAATCAAAGAAGATGGCCTCGGGACCTAACTGTTATTGTAGCGCTATGAATGGATACTTTTTTCACTTGTCACTATATGATAACTATTTACTTGAAATGAAATTAATATACCAAATAAATTTTAAACTTCTTAAAAAATAATAATTAAATATAATTGATTTTTTTTTTATAAATATCACAAATTAATTAACAACTTTTATTGAAATAGTTTTAAATAAGCCAATAGAGAACTGTCTAGTCTTGACAAAATTATTCTGATAGTAAAATGATTAAAACATTCTGAGAAGTAATCATAAGAGTTTGTCCATGTTTCATTCGATCATTGTATAGGATACTTTCTATTACTATTACTGCATCGTATTATGATTAAATTATTTAGGGAACTGACGGTTTTAAAATTTGAAGAATAAATAAATTATCTTTGAAGGTGGCATTCCAATTTATTAACTATTTATTGATATTTACAACTATATACATTGTATAAAAGTAAATATGAGGAAAATGATCACAATAACATGTCAATAGAATGTAAAGAAGTACTCGCTAGAGGCACTTAATAAAATTTCTACATCAGAAGGTCTCTTGGCATCTTCTTTTCAGACACCACTTAGAGTTATCTGGAATCGAGTTAGAAGCAAGTTGGGAGACTAGTGGATTCGAGTGGGTATGGAGTTTACTATGAAAGAATCTGGTTTGGGCCAAAACAGCAACATGTGGAACATATATTTTTGGATAGAAAGGGTTGGATACAAGAAGAATCGGAAGGTTTAGTTGAGCCCCAAAGCTTCACTTCGCACGTCCAAATGGGTCTAATTACTGTCATGTTGATCAGTCATTCGCAATTTATTGGATGCTTTAAACTCTTGTTTAGTAAATAGTTGGAAACGATGAGCAGATTCTTGTCTTTTAAGTCTCGTATAATTTATTAAAATATCATTTCTTAAAAATTAACCAAACTTTGGGAGTGACAGGTTACGAGTTATCTCACTACAGTTCTTGTGATAGCTGCTAGTTTGCGAGTAAATCGTGCATTATTTGTTCATTGTTATTTTTAAATATTACAATTTGTCAGCCAAAAGTTGGTAAAGCTTTTGGCTGATAAATAGCGCTGTGGCATCTTTAAATAAAAATCGCTTATTTGAGAATTTTATGAAAAGATCTTCCTCGGTGGGGAAAGAAAGAAAGCAAGTCAAACCTTATTAGTAGTAATTATTTGAGACAATATCAGACATATTAATTCATTATATCCATGGCACTTGAAATTTGTAATTTTATGTTTTATTGTGGGATACTATATTTCTTAGAATTTCGTTGATAAACTTGAGTTCTTGCTTTTCTAGATGCATAGGGGAGACTTCACAGTCTCCAGAAAAAAAAATTATAATTATATATTAAATTATAAGTATATAGATATATACATATATTGATTTATTTTTTTTGGGAGGGGGGTTTCTCTGACACATTATTAGATTTATTTCAAAAAATAAATTTTGAAAATTACTAAGGAACTATAAAATATTTCGTGAAAATAATATATATGAAAATGGAACAGGCAGGTTTGACATTTGCCTAAGGCAGAAAAAAGTTCTTAGCCTTGGTCAGGGCGTTGTACTCGAAGTCTTTGCCAGTCTCACTGTCGTCTCATACTGGATTAGGTTCTCACGCTGCTTAGTAACTTAGGAAAGTATCTTGCTAACGCTTTTGCTACTGATTTCGGGTGCACCCCTCGCACTTTGGTGAAAACTTTAGTTGGCCGCTGTACAAGAGATTACATGAGAAAAAGCTCACTTCAGACAAGCGACCTTTTCTAGTTTGAATGAGTCAGAGATCAGTGAAAAGGAGTGTATTTTAAAGCCTTTGGAATATGAAAAAAAAAAAAGGAAAAGAGTGTAGTGATAAATGGCTAAATAAGTTTTAAATGTTTAAAATTCGTTTTCAATTCTAAATACATTTCAACATTAATAACATTAAAAATAATTATATACAGGTTATATTTATTAGATTAATATAAACATGTAAGACAAAAAATCAAATGCATATTGGTACTCATCAAGTAAAGGAAGAGACTAGCAGAACTCTGTCATGTATTATGTAAAAGTAGACATTTTTTCTGTCTCTAACAAAGTAAATACTTATAATGCCAATTCTAATAAACTAAAATAATACACAAGAGGTTAAAAATAACAACAATTATATATTCCACATAATCAATATACTGAGAATACTTTGTATATCTAATTGCTAATATTTTGAATATTTGAATTTTTTTAAAGTCGAAGGTGGATGTCTAGCATTTGAAATAAGTCTCCTAATAAACTAAATACAATAGAAGTGGCAAATACTTAATAAATAATTGTATTAATCCTTCTACACTATATTGCGCACCTCAACTTATTCAAATTGTGGTTATTCGAATTGAATATGAAGAACTAATTGAAGTTATAATGTTTCAAATATTCATGAGAGTGTTGTATAAAATTATCCATCTATTACTCAATGACGTTAAATGTTGATCGTAATTAATATACTAAAAAAAAGTTTAATTTTTGAACAAATTTTTATATTTATTTATTTTCTGTGTATAATATAAACATAAACAAATTCGTATACTGCAATGATAAGTAGCATAAATGTAAGTGTGTACTCTACATACTAAATCCCCACATTGATAATTTTAATGAATAAATAAAACTATATAAATAATACCAATTGCAATAGAACTTCTCTGGATCTGGTCCTACACCTGAATCTGATTATTTAACCGTTTGGCCGGTTAATCCGAGGCTCCTGGATCATAAATGTTAAAAAACACGAAATTAGATGCTACTGCGAATAGTATCGTATATTCATACACACAACTAAACCTGTACCACTTACAACCCATGAAGGGTCTCGGGTTCAGTACTTAGGTAGGCTGTAAGTACTACTTTACTACTGGGCACAAAAGTTATACACTCTCCTGATGTGGTGAAGAACGTTAACGCAAAATTGACGAGTGTATTAGACAATAAGCTGATTGTCAAAATATAATTCACAAGTGACATTAATTTAAGAAACCAATCACTCAAAAATGAACTATACTTTGTTGGGCAAAGCGGAAATCCACCACAGAAACTTTTCAAGCTCATAAAAATCTGATATGATATGAAATGGTAAAATTTATGAGACGTATTAACGTCTTGATTAGGATAAAGAGGAGTAAATTAGGAATTCCTATTTCTAAAACAAATAATTTCACTAAAAATATAAGAATCTTCTAACATATTTAAGGTCTAATATAATTTTTTAATTTTTAATACAGTTTTCTTTTGTAACTTCCAATATAGCTTCTGGGTTATTGCAACTTCTGTAACTTATTGTTAGAAAAAAATTCATACCATAAAATTCAATATACATAAATACCTACAAATTATACTTCTATTTTCTACTTGTTATGTGCTATTATTCTTATCTAAGGTTAAATGATACGCATTGAGAGTAACGTATTTAGGCTCGACTTTGGTCAAAATTCACAACGCAATACAAAATATAAGTAAGGTCTAGTTGAAATAGACAATTTGAAAAGGAGAGAACAATTGAGAGAAAATAGTTTTAACTAGTGAATATAAAGGAGTAAAAGTGAAATTAGCAACAACTAGAGGCGACTCTCTACCCTGAAAGCTAACCGCATTCTGGCTGTCACGCTTAACCATAGTTGGACCAATAGGCAGCACATATGCGGATTCCAGAGTTTGAAAATCGACCGATAGGTTTTACACAAGTTACAATGGTACGTAAGAGAATTGGAATTACTTCCAATTGGAATTGGATTGGAATTACTATTTTTAATTTTAATGAATAAGTTGGTAATTCAGATGGACGTAGAATATTTACTATATTATTAGTGACATATCAGTCGATTTTTATATCTCACTGAGATCCACAAATCGAACCACATATCTTTTTTATCCAATAATGGTTATCCAAAAAGCTTTAAATATGTGGTGCGATTTGTGGATCTCAGTGGGATATAAAAATCGACTGTTACGTATATCACTAATAATATAGTAAATATTCTATGTCAGTCTGAATTACCAATTTATTCATTTAAATTAAAAACAGTATTTCCAATTATGCTCTTAAATACTCTCTGACCACCTAATCAGTGCAATGGTGCTAGGTTAAAAATTATAGCTAGGGGTGAAAATATCATTGATCCAATAATTCTCACTGGAACAGCGACTGGAGAGCTCGCATTTATTCCTTGATTCTTAACAATTTCTACTAATCCACCATTTCAATTCAGATTATTAAAATTTCCAATCAAAGATTCTTTTGCTTAAGTATCCTCAAATGTTTCTCTAACGTTCAATTATATGTAGGTATTTCCAGAGCTGGACACAATTAAATCATTTAATTTAATTTTAAATTAGACAATTAAATCATTCTCATAGCAACGGGAGATAAAACTAGAAATGTACGCATTTTCGGATGAATCTTTTATAAAAATCTTTTTGAAGAAGAATAGCGTCCTTATTTGTTCCGTAGAATTCTTAACACCCTTATATATATATATATTTCATGACTGTTATCATTATATGTTGTTGTTGTTGTTTTGGGTGCTTAACGTCCTTATATACTCCAACTAGGGAAGAAAGGACGGGTTATCTATCCTATAGGATTTTGAGACTATGTTGTTCTCATAATCATCCCTACAGTGAATAACTTATATAATTTTATTTTATTTATTTATTTTATTTTATTTATTTTATTTTAACCTTTACGGCATGGTTATGAGAACAATATTGTCTCGAAACGTCACCAAAATAGTTGTTTTTATTTATTTACTGAACCTCAAGAACCTTATTAAACATATATATATATATATATATATATATATATATATATATATATATATATATATATTTGCTTCATAAGATTTATCTTTGGTGTAGACAGACGGTCTCACGTATCTTGCCGGTACAATGAGCTAGGGTGGCTTCTCTCCGATTTTCGACGGCAATACTTCCTCGGAAATTTCCAATTCCAGTCAATAAAAACCAATAAATCTTCCTATATCCTAGACCTACTTACTCTGCGTTCCTCCATTCACCACCTGAATACAAGATCCCAACTTTCCAACCTATATACCCCCTCACATAGAACTGCCTCCTTTAAAAAATCCTTCGTCATCCTTGCTACCTCTTTTTGGATTTCCTTACCTATCCATATTCGCAAAGCCTCTTCCTTAACTTCTTTTAAACATCTTTTATTTATCCATCTCCTCGAACTTCAATCTTCCACAAAAATGTAAATGTACATAAGTGTGCTAAAATTTTTACTGCTGATTGTTTTTTATTTTGTTTTTTACTCAACTTTAATTTTTAATTTTATTTAATTGTTTCTTCTATCTTCTTTTCTTTTTAGTTTTTTTTTCTCTCAATTTAATTTTTACCACCGATGTGCTGAGTTTTAACTAATCTCAGTCAGACAATTGTACCTATTATAGTGCACTTTAATTATTCTTAGAGGACAGTCTGTCCCAGAATAATATTTTATTTCATTTTATCATATTATGTAAATGAATAATTCATATTCATCACATTCATAGCACTAAAAGGAAGACTAATAAGCTTTGATCAGTCAATGTTGAGAATTGATGTTTCCTCTTGTTGAGACGATCCCATCGGTGCCCCTATCTTAAACCTGGCACTTAACATACAATAAGAGCCTTCACCGAGGCTCCTCAGCGGTAATTCAGATCAGTGAGTACCAGGAACTGAAAGGGAAAGTGCACCTTCAGCAGCTTTCGATCACTTGTTTGTCTCACGAAACCACAAATTGGTTGGTGAAGAGGTCTACGCACTTGGCATTGAACCGGACACAATTAACTTAATGTTCGTAGCATATTCTTAGCCTTTGTGGTTACCAAAGATATTTCTCAAGATATCTAATAATAGTGCATATATCTTTCAGCATCTTGCTGAGAGAATAATATAAATTGTTACAACTGAGCGCTATGTTGTAATCAACAATGAATGAATATTATGTAATATTCTTATGTTTTATGTTCCATTTGAAATTGACTATTTCGATTCGAGCAAGAATAACTCAAAAGTAATTTTTTATATAGTTTTGAAATGTGGTATTTCCTATTTTGTTTTAGATACGACTCTTTTTCAAGAAAGTAATTTGGCATATTTGGACATAACTCAAGATTATGGCGGTTGAGCAACTTATCCATAATTGATATTACGGGCAGAGAGAGTACCCTATAATATATTATTCTTTCATTTCAATATACGAGACATTTGTTCATTTCTCACGCCATCAACGATTAGTTTATCGCAGGGTTTGAAATCGATAATTAAAAAACATAAAAATAAAAATCAAATCCGATCAAAATTTTTATCAGGAATTTTAAAAATCATTTGATGATTTTTATTATGATCGATTTTTATTTTTGATCACATGTTATAAAAATCAAATTCTGATCATTATTTTTGAACAAAATTTTTTCAATCAACAATAATAATTATTTTTGAGTAATTCCTTTCTAAATCAGAAAGTTAAATTTTTTGAATTATATCCATGATATTTTTTGAGTCTGGAGTAGTAGGTGGAGAATAATATAGTCAACTATTAGCCACAGAACATCTTTATTTTTGAAATCCATTACAAATTTTGGCTTACAAATGTATTATGAATTATATGTATATATATGATTATATGTATGTATTTGTATTATGTATTATGAATACATTCAATTAAAAATATTTAAAAAAAAACTGCCTGACTAGAGCTGGAAGAGTTAAGTTTTAAAATCAGAATTTTTTTCCAAGTGCTCAGGTGTAGTTATACTATTATTATAATTATTTAATTAGATTATACACTGTTTTACAGATCTGCCAGGATCTGACGTTTTTTCGAGGCCGAAGGACATCCTTGGCCACTCTCTCTATCCACAATTAGAGTAAGCTTTTTCGTCCTTAAGGATAATATGTTTTTAAAGGGTTTAAATATTAGACTATTTAACTGTTTTAAGATGGCGGAATGATATTTAAATCATTATGATATTAAATGGAGGATGAGGGGAAAAAAAAAAAAAAAAAAAAAAATTCCTTCCTCTCTCTCTCTCTCTCTCTCTCTCTCTCTCTCTCTCCTCCCCTCCCTCCCTCCCTCCCTCCCTCCCTCCCTCCCTCCCCTCTCTCCCCTCTCTCCCTCCCTCCCTCCCTCCCTCCCTCCCTCCCTCCCTCCCTCCCTCCCTCCCTCCCTCCCTCCCTCCCTCCCTCCCTCCCTCCCTCCCTCCCTCCCTCCCCCCCTCCCTCCCTCCCTCCCTCCCCCCTCCCTCCTCTCCTCTCTCTCTCTCTCTCTCTCTCTCTCTCTCTCTCTCTCTCTCTCTCTCTCTCTCTCTCTCTCTCTCTCTCTCTCTCTCTCTCTCTCTCTCTCTCTCTCTCTCTCTCTCTCTCTCTTTCTCTCTCTCTCTCTCTCTCTCTCTCTCTCTCTCTCTCTCTCTCTCTCTCTCTCTCTCTCTCTCTCTCTCTCTCTCTCTCTCTCTCTCT
This sequence comes from Euschistus heros, assembly GCA_003667255.2. Taxonomy (NCBI): domain Eukaryota; kingdom Metazoa; phylum Arthropoda; class Insecta; order Hemiptera; family Pentatomidae; genus Euschistus; species Euschistus heros. The sequence goes on from RCWM02000060.1 coordinate 3,330,905, forward strand.
CTCTCTCTCTCTCTCTCTCTCTCTCTCTCTCTCTCTCTCTCTCTCTCTCTCTCTCTCTCTCTCTCTCTCTCTCTCTCTCTCTCTCTCTCTCTCTCTCTCTCTCTGTCCGATTTTAATGAAATTTGATAATTATGTTTCTATCGTACTTATTAGCATATATTTATGATTTTAAAAGTTTTATTAATTAGTGGGTTGGGGAGGAAATATAGCCCCCCTCCGCCCGAATTAATAAAAATGTTAAAACCCTAAATATACGCTAATAAGTACGAAAGAATCATAATTATCAAATTTTATTAAAATCGGTTAATTGGTCACATAACATATTAATTGGTCACATATATATATATATATATATATATATATATATATATATATATATATATATATATATATATATATATATATATATATAATATTGAAATTGTGTACATTAATATTGTATACAAACATATTAATCAATTTTTGTGTAAAAGGTGATTTTTATTTTCTGATCAAAATTTTTTTGATCGCAAATTAATCATTATTATTAATGCAATACCATTTCACTCAGTGAGTAATCATAATTTTTAATCAAATCAATAAACATCAAAAATCAATTAAATTTTTATTTATAAATCAGGAATGATTTTTAAATTAAAAATCAAATATAATAATTATTATATGATTTTTTGGAAAAAATAATTATTGATTTCAAACCCTGGTTTATCGGATTGAAGGAGAAATTGAAAAATAGAAGATATATAAATAGGACAAATCCAAAAAAAGTATTCATCAGTTAGTAGCTCCACTAGACCATTCAATGCTTACAATTTAAAATCCTTTGAAAAATGCTCGATGCTCCTCATTATATCACTAATATAATATAAACAATAAGCTTCATATCCACTAGAATCCATTAGTCTCCCAACTTGCTACCTACTCGGTTCCCATTAATCCTCCGTGACCTGAAAAGAGGCCTTCTAATGTAGAACATTTAGGTATTGAAGTTCAACTAATGAGTAGTTCCTGGAATTGGGAAGAAGTACCTAATTGAATATTTATAATTTATTACATTTTATAGAGATGTCTGAAAGTCCTGGCCGGATACACTCCCACGCTGAAAGACACTAAGGGAGGTTGCGAAAGAAGAAGAACTGTATTTCGAAAAGCCTGAGTTAGAGGTGAGTAAACGTCTTTGTTTATGACTTAATATGCCAATTGTTGATTGATGAAGTATCTGTGGCAAACATAATTTGTTATTTGATTAAATAAAATTATTGCCAGCATACTTTGAGAAACAAGAAAAATAAAATAAAATATAGAAATTATGGTTGAAAAGGACAACGATGTAAAATAGTGAATTCCTAGTTTCGCTTGATGAGAAAGCTGATCTTGTAGAACAAGGTGCGGATTGACACCAACCTACGATCTAAAGTTTCATTAGCATCGACCTACTCAAGAATAAATATCGATTATGAAACAGCATTTATCAAGAGCGCAATAACAAAAGAAGAAAGTGAAGTGTTTTGTTTATGGTATCTCGTTGCTGAATAGTGCACTCTTGGTGTTCATTTGAATTTAAATTCTAGTTATTTTCCGAAGACTTACCGAAGCCATAGAATCGTACATTGGTTAGGGGCAATACATTCAGAGTCAGAACGATTTATTCAAACAAGGACGCTTTCATCAAAGCTATTCATTCTGTGGAGATTATTTAAAAAATTTAATGGATTAAGAGACATCAAATGTAACATTTGATGTGATCGGAAGATGGATTAATAAGTAATGAATAAAATTATTTCTAGAAAAAATTAATCTATTCATGAAACTCTGTTATATTTACTTTTAGGTTGCAACTTATAGTCGAAGCCATTGTTGGAAGAAGGTGTTAACTCACTTAAGAAGCATTTTCGCGTTACTGTTTGGAACATTTACGGACTTTGGTGTTTTCTTTATAAAATGTATTCTATTTATCATCATCTTTCGTGTACTAAAAAAATAGCTGCAGGTGAGGAAATCGCTAATAAAAAAAAACAACTGATTTTTGAAGAAAACTGTTAGATGGTTAATTATAAGGTAGGTAAATCATAGATGACATAAAGCAATTAAATAAAAAGTACGGAGCTGCAACTTGCTTAAGAATATTTCTATGTAATCGTTTGGAGAGGTGGTAACTTTAAGGATCTTAACCTACTGGTCGTAACCCAAGATTCGCAAGCTCCTTCTATGCCTTAAATAGGTTAATAATTTTCATTTACCACAATAGAATGAATGAAGATTTAATAGGCTATAAATAGAAAATAAAATATGTAAAACATGGAATAGAATAGGATTGAATTTAGATAAATGTGTGAGTAGTTTTAATCAATTGAATGGGATAATTATGAAGGAACTAAGACCAAATATTTTATTAAACCTATTAAAATAGATTAGTTACTTGCAATTACAAGACTCCATTTTGGAAATTTTAAAAGTCGGATATTTCTTTGGGACTGGGAGACTTGCACATTGGTATTCCCCAAAGAATCTGAATGTAAACTGACACCACTTGCTATTCTTGGAATCTCGATTTGGTAATTTAACTTTCGTTTCTAATAGAATATTGCACATCATGTATCATCAATTCTATTTAAAAAAAATTGTTTTAATGAAATTATCAATCTCTCTTGAATTTTTATAAGACGAAGTAAGGATCCTGTTAACATTTTCAAAAGTCTTCATAAAAAACTGAAAGACAATTGGTCAAAAGAGAAGATAAAAATCGGTAATTTCGGTGCAGCGAACATCATTATTTTATTTAAGCCCATCTTCCTCCTTCTCATAACGAATTAACTGTTATATATAATTAACAAAATATGGTTTTAGAGACGTATTAAAAAAAATGAATTGCTCATTATTATTTTGATATTATGATGAACTACATCCTGACTGACAATTCATTTATATATCACTCAATAAAATGTTTATTTCCGTTCTTGTTCCTAATTTAAAGAAGAAAAAAACTTGATGATTATATTCCGGTCATTTGAACGAAAAGTAATCCTTCGGTATCAATAATGCCATAATTCAATATTTTGTACGTTACAATTATATTGTAAAATATTATTGATAATTGTAACTTTATTTCCTATTTTTATTTTCTATTGCATCCTTACTGTACTAAACTAGATAAAAAAAAAAAAATAGAATATTAACAGAGAAACTGTTTCAAAGAGAGAGTGATACCATAAAAAATCATGAACCTCTATCACCACATTCGTCATTTCAATTAGTTTAAGTATAAATATCAGCATGATCAGCTGTTTGGGCTCCATGTGAAGAAGACACGCTTCAGGTCAGTCCCAAAGATTTATATATTTCGAGTGCTATTTATGCATTTATTGACTTTATTTTGTGCACTTTGAACAATATTAGTGCGCGTGTACCATTATTAAAAAAAAAAGTGATATATATAGTCAGTCAATTTATTTAACGCCTTTTACAGGCGTACAGAGCTTTGGCTCTGGTACAATATGGCAACAGTTCTGAATACCTCAAAAATGTCTCAGAATGTTTTGAAACCAACAAATCAAAAACAGAAAGAAATGGAACTAATCCAAAGAAATAATTACTCGAAAATCCAGTCTAACCTCAACGCAACTGAAACCACATATGCTAAAGCCACCGCTTCAGACCGTTTTTCAAAACGAGAAAATGCTATCATTTACCATACATTACCAGGCATAAAACAAAAAGAATATGTTCTCAAAATTGCAGAATTAATAGACCCAAAATTTATAAGATACACCTCTAGAATATACAATTCAAGATTTTGTATCCATTTTAGCAATAAGGAAGCAATCGATAACCTCCTAAAAAAACATCAATCGATAACCATCGACAACAAACAAATAATTATAAAACGTCTAATTAACCCAGGCAAACGTATATTAATTTTTAATGCTTGCCCTTCAATTCCACACGAAGCAATAGAAAATGAACTCAAAAGCCTAGGTATTAAATTAGTCTCTCCCATGCATTTTCTAAGAGCTGGTTACCAAGACCCAAGGCTGGCGCACGTTCTAAGTTTTAGACGGCAAGTGTACACTCCACCCGAAGATTTGAATAAACTTCCAACGTCTTTACTTATAAAACATGACAATGTATCATATCGAATTTTTTTCAGTGAAGACATTGTCACTTGTTTTTTTTGTAAACAACCGGGTCATATATCTACAGATTGCCCTGAGTGCGATAATGATAACAATATTTAGGAGGCATCTAACGGGAAAGAAAACCTATTAATACATTTTGATCAAGAGATTAAAAATAATTGTGAAACAATAACCAATTCTTCAATATTAGACACACCAAATCATATGGTTGATAAGGCTTAGTTGACCAACTCCCAAGACCTCTAATCATGGTCGGAGATATGAATGGTCACAATAAATTGTGGGGTTCAACTTTATCAGACTACAAGAATAGAGGAAGAGAAATAGAGAAATTTTTAGATCTCAATAGTTTTTTAATTCTGCTTAATGATGGTTCCCCTACTCAATTTTGTGCCAATGGATCCTTTTCCGCAATCGACTTGTCATTCATAGACGTTAAACTTTTACATAAAGTTCAGTGGAGCGTAAAGGACACCTTGTATGGAAGTGATCATTTTCCTGTGACTGTTAAATTTTATGATATTTCAAATGCTACATTACATAGAGTTCCGAGATGGTCAATTTAAAGAGCGAATTGGAAAAAGTTTTCATTGTTAATAGAATCAGAAATGGTAATGAAAAAAGAATCATATGTCAATCTGGAGAACAAAATTACTTTCTTTAACCAAAGTGTCATAGAGTCAGCAAACAAGATTATTCCACACAAATTAACTATAATGACAGACGTCTAGTTCCTTGGTGGAATGAAGACTGCCGGATCGCAATTATGAATAAAAAAAAAAACACTGAACCGATACAAAAAAACAAGATCGCTGGAAGATTTAATTGAATTTAAAAAAATGAGATCAATTGCTCACAAGATATTGAGGGCCAGCAAAAAAATTCATGAATGACTTACGTCAATTCTATCAACAATAATACTACCATAACAGAAGTATGGAAAAAAGTTAATGCCATCCAAGGATCCAAAAATTTAGATATCCTCTTTCCTTGACCAACGCCTTAATCCTTTTCAGTCCGGGTTTAGGACTGGCTATTTCACTCAATCAGCCCTTGCAAAAATTACTTCAGATATCCACCTTGCCATGGACCATCACAAAATTACCATTCTCATTCTCCTTGATTTCAGTAAAGCCTTCAACACCATCGATCACAATCTACTCCTATCTAAACTATCCAACTTTTCCTTTTCCAATAGTGCGATTAGATGGATCCAATCATTTATTTCTGACCGCACTCAAGTAGTCCAAATCCCTAACTTTCCGCCTTCCTCTCCTCTTCCAATCAACTCTGGTGTAGTTCAGGGCTCCTCTATATCACCCTCACTATTTAGCGCATACATTAATGACCTTTATCCCCTCAATAAACATTGTTCCTCTCACTACTACGCCGATGATTCCCAAATTTACTTTTCTTTTTTCCCCAATGAACTACAAACCGCCATCACAAATATCCAAGCAGATCTCGACACGATAGCCTCTTGGGCCTCTAATAATAAATTGAACTTAAACGCAGACAAATCAAAGGCTATTGTGTTGGGTTCTAAAGTCCTTCTTAACTCCCTGCCCTCAATTCCTAACTTTTCCATAGATTCCTATCCCATAAACTTCTATCCATCCGTTACGAACCTTGGCATTGTCCTAGACCAAACCCTTTCCTGGAAAGACCATATTTCCCTTATTACCCGACGATCAATCTCTTCCCTTCGACTCCTAAACCGATCCCGTAATTTCCTTCCACAGTCAATCCGCCAACTGTTAATTACATCCCTCATATTCCCCCATTTTGATTATGGTAGTGTGGTGTATGGAGGTATCTCGAAATCTCAAGAGGCAAGACTAAAGAAAATAATGAACTGCTGTCTGAGATTCGTTCTGAGAATACCACGGCACGAACATATTTCCCACCACTACACCAAATTAAAATGGTTATTCCCTTCCTTCCGTCGATAGTACTTTCTTGGTTCGTTCCTTTACAAATCTCTTTCCTCACAGACTCCTTCCTATATCCTGAAAGCTTTAACATTAAAATCGTCAGTGAGTTCCCGCAAAACCAGAGCCCGTTCCTCAGACCTCTACCTAACTCCTTTCAACACAACATCCTTCAAACGTTCCTTTATATCCAGAGCTTCCAACTTCTGGAATTCCCTCCCTTCCATCATTCGCCATTCCTCTTCTCATAACAGCTTCAAATCCCGACTTTTCAGTTACCTGTTAGATATTCAGTCAAATAGTCATATAGATGTAGAAAATATCTCTTAAAATGAAATATGAACAATCAGAATGTAATATTGATTTTTACAGTATTAGTCTAGTGCTATTGCACTGAATTGGTTTTGGCATAATTTATATTATTTATCAGAGGAGACACATTATCTTTCCAGATAATTTATATTTGCTTTGATTATTGTATTTGATTTCATTAAGTTTTGTTTAATTTTCGCAATTTTTGTTTTGGTAACTTATCTTAGATTCTAACCTCAAGATATAATTTGTTTTTTGTGTGATATTTGAAAATATGTAACAATACTTTTATATTGTAATTTGAATTTCGTTTAAATTCCTAATTTAATTTTATTATATTTTCTTGGCTTTTATCATATTTCTTAATTATATATACGGTATGCTAGGTAGCCATTAATTGTTCATTGTAATTATTCTTAAGGGGCAAAGGCCCCAGAATAAAATTTATTTTCATTCATTCAAAAAACTTGACTCTGTTTCTTCGATTTCAGTAGATAATCAAATCATAACTGACCCTGGTAAAATAGTTGAGCATTTTGGAAATCACTTTTCTACTATGTCGAAAACTGATAATTATAACGAAGATTTTCTGCAGCATAAATGTGAACAAGAAAAAAACTCGATTGAATTTCATACACATGGCTCAGAAATTTTTAATCAGCCATTTACTCTAGCTGAAATAAATTTTATCTTAAACACATGCAAAGATAAATCTACTGCAGGCCCCAATCAGATCCCATATATTTTTTTGAAGAAACTACCGTCAATTGCACAATCATTTCTCCTTTCAATTTATAATGAAATCTGGACGACAGGGATGTTCCCCGAAGCCTGGAGGAAGGCCATTGTTATTCCAATCAGGAAAACTACAAAAGATATAAACATCGATAACTATAGGCCTATTTCACTACTTTCTTGTGTTTCTAAACTTCTCGAAAAGATGGTTAATAATAGACTAATTTATTTCTTGGACTCAAAAACCTTCATTTCAACTTCCCAGTGTGGATTCAGAAAACACCGCTCTGCTATCGACCAAATCACGAAGCTTGAAAACGAAATTCAAAGGGCTTTTTCAAACAAAGTACACCTGGTAGCTGTCTTCATAGATATCACAAAAGCATATGACATGATGTGGCGCTATAATGTTGTCAGTACACTATCCAAACTAGGTCTCTCAGGGCAGCTATTGACATTTATTAACAATTTTCTTAAAGATAGGTCGTTTCAAGTTAAGGTTGGATCTAACCTTTCTCAATCATTCCATCAGGAAAACGGAACGCCCCAAGGATCTCCGCTAAGCGTAACATTATTTTTAATAGCCATAAATAGCATTGTAAATACAACGCCTGCAGAAGTAAATTGTTCTTTGTTTGCTGACGACTTTGCTATTTATATAAGAAGCAAGTCAATAGAATATATCGAGTGGAAATTAAGAACAACTCTAGGGAATCTCGAATCATGGTCTAAAAATACTGGTTTCAACTTTTCAAGTTCCAAAACGGTGGCCATCCATTTTTGTAAAAGGAGAAAATGCCAAACGCACCTGTCATTAAGTTTGTTTCAACAACCTATTATGTTTGAAGAAGTTTTCAAATTCCTAGGAATCTACTTTGATAAAAAGCTAACATGGTCTGAACATATTCGTCAAATAAAAGCAAAATGCCAGAAAGGGCTAAATTTATTAAAAGTTCTGTCCAGCACTCAGTGGGGATCAGATCAGAGACGAACTTTATTAATGATGTACCGTACTCTGATCAGGCCTATCATTGATTATGGAGCTGTTGCCTTCAGTTCTGCTAGTGTTTCAACACTGAAATCACTAGATACTATACATAATCAGGGACTTCGTCTTTGTATTGGTGCATTCAGAACCACACCCGCCCAAAGTTTGTACATAGAGAGTGGTGAGCCATATTTAGAATTAAGGAGAAAATATTTGAGTTTAGCATACTTCGGCCAAATTATGTCAAGAAAACACCTCCTCGCTTACGATCCTACAACACATACGATTTTGAATGAAGAGCATAGGCGATCCTGCAAATGTTTCCATTGTAGATGCAAAATATGGGCAAATGATTTACAATTATCTTTCCCTAATTATTTTAAATTCCCAGGCAATCCAATACCTAACTGGATAGAAACAGAAAGTCCGATTGATTACAGTCTATCATTTTTTTCAAAACCCACGACTCCTCATCACATTTACCGAAAAATGTTTAATGAACGAAAAGAACTTTTTCAACTACTGTTTTTGGTTTACCGATGCTTCAAAATCCAGCTCTGAAGTTGGATGTGCCATTATTACGGACTCTGTTTGTTACAAATTTCTTCTACCAGAATCGAATAGTGTTTACACCGGTGAGCTCTATTCAATCTGGAAATCGCTGACATCCATTATGAATAGTCAATGCAAATATCATCTGATTGTATCCGATTCATTAAGCTCACTGAAATCACTGGAAAACAGGAACTCAAAAGACGTTTTGGTGATAAAAATCCAACTTCTTGAGAAGGAATGTCTACGTTCAGGCAAAGTGGTAAGATTTCTTTGGGTTCCTTCTCATCTGAGCATCGGAAGAAAGAAAGAAACGAAGAAGCAGATCAAGCTGCAAATGCTGCAAGATTGAAACCCAATTAAGACGTCATATACATCAATAAAACGACTGCATCGGATTGGCGTATTCATATAAAAAAAAGAATTTATGAATCATGGATTACAGAGTGGAACAAAACAGCTGAAAAATTAGGCAAAATTAAAAGTAGTCCTGACGTATGGAGAACATCAGAAAGGAGAAATCGCCGCGAAGAAGCTGTCTTGGCAAGGATACGAATGGGACACACAGCTATAACGCACACGTATCTTCTAAAGGGACTCTACCCACCGACCTGCAGGACCTGCAATGTACCCATGACGGTGGAGCACATCTTAATGGACTCCGAGGAACACAAGGATGTAAGGAAAGATTGTGGAATGGCCAACCGGATTGACTTCGCTCTTGGTGACAAGGAAACGTCTGTGCAAAGTTTATTTAAATTTTTGAAAATATCCAATGTTTATAACTTTGTATAATTATGTTTACTTTTAAAATATCACATACCAATAATGTTTGAATTAACTGAATGTTAAAAAACACATATATTTTTTGTTGCTAATGACCCTCTAGGGTAGATGCTTGTAAAATAAATAAATAAATAAATAAATATCAGCATATTGTTATTTAAATATTCATAATTAAACAAAAGTAAACAAAAATATTTCATCTTGGAATATTTTACTCACTTATATATTCCTTATGTTTTTAACAAATTATTTTATTATTTAAATCTTTTATTGAAGTATTAAAATCTATGGATGACTTTATAGATCCATTCATAGAATATATACAATGAAATTAAAATAAAAAAAATATTTAACCTTATAATATATAATACAATAAATAAAGTGAAAAATAAAATAAAATAAATAAAGAATCTCAAACTATAAAACAAATAAAGTGAAAAAAAAAATTACAAAAATAAAAATATAAAAGAAACAATAATAATAGTGAAAATAAAAAGACAAATTAAATTTAAAATTATAAAATATAACCATTCTTATTTACAATATACACATATCCAAGGCATCCCCCAACCAGATTTGCCTCTGCACTTAAGGATAGACTAGCCAGATCAAAAAACTTCCCCTAATAATTAAACCAACCAAAATAGTCAAAATGTAATATATAAAAATTTTAATAGTTAAAAAAAACTGCACCATTAGAACACGTGAGACTTTTGAGTTTAGTTCTCCATAAGGTTGTACTGTTTTTGGCCAAAGCTAATTCAATAAGATTTGCCGGAATCACAATCAACTCTCCTGCCTAAGAAGGGCCTAGACGGTCAATCTGCTGGATCAAACAATTGAGTCAATAGATTGACGCGCGCTTCAATCATCCTCAATCAGCCCTTCAATCTTCAATTTTGATCGAAACTCCCTCTTCATGAATTGGAGCAGTTCACATGTGTCGTTGATTTCGGTGGTGAACAATGGTTTCGAATACAGATTTGGGCTTTTGATTTCAATTGCACAGTCAAATCAGGTTTCAGTACTTTCAACGCCCACACGATTTTCTCTAGTGCCGCATTTTTTAAAATTTCTATTGTAATAATGTTTGCTTTTGACTTTCCACAATTCCGGACAATCACGAAATAAAAAAATTAAAAGGCTCACGTATTCCCGCTCCGAGTTTCCGGAAAGCTGGATTTCGGTAGTGGACGTTATGGTTTCCACAGAGTGACTGATGCAATGCTTGACAGAAATCGCTCTAGACCAGTGATGGGCAAACTACGGCCCGCGGGCCAAGTGCGGCCCTTCGGGCTAGTCAATCCGGCCCGCGACATGGTCACACACAATTATACATAAGACAAAATTTATTTTATGCAAAGCTAGAATAGAATTATTGTTTTCATTTCGTTACGTTCCGGATCTTCTACCGTTGTACCATATAAGTTGAGTGTAATGAGATAAAGTCAAAAATAAAGCCTAGATGTTTCTCTATTTCATCCGGCCCTCCCCTTAAAAAGTTGGCCCGGCCCATCTCTGCTCTAGAATATCAAGTGTCCTCTTCAACCGCTTGAGTCATTTAAACATTATATCAATCACCGTCAATGATTGTTCGAAGTGTCAAACGGGTTTCTAAACGGTCAATCACGCTTGAGTCAATCGATTGACTCAGGCTTTTGATAAAAATGGTTAACCGTCTAGAGCCTCCTTTAGTTTTCCCAATTTAAAGGCACCCATTATATAGAAGCTGGGTGTGCCCCAGCGGGTCTCACTTTTAAAAGATTTAAAATAGAATAAATACAAATTTATTGACATGGATATCTCTTTTGGTTATTTTGTTTTTTTTGGGTAACATTTTTTTCGCCCTCAAAATATGTAATGTTATTCACACTCAAAAATGTAACGTTTTAACACGCTCTAGCTCTGTTGTTGATTGGATCGAAAATTTTATAACGGTATCCTGATCGGAAATCATTTGGAAAATATATTTTGTTGTATAACATTTATGATTAGGACCTACTGCCTAGAAGCTATATTGGTTTGAATGAAAAAAGTGACGTTTTGTATGTGTTGGGGCTTTTTTGACATGCTATAGCTATGTTGGTGTAGATTGGATCGAAAATTCGCAGCAGTTTCCTTACCAGAAGGAGTTGCTATAAAAACAGTAGATTATAGACAGTCATATCCATGATCTATTGCTATCTCCAGAAAGCAGAGAGAAATTGAGTTTTATATATAAACAAAGTCAGTTTAACTTTTTTTTTTTTTTTTTTTTATATTTTTTTTTTTTTTTTTTATTTTTATAAATAATGGAAGAAAATTCATTAAATTTAAAATACGCTCATAAATTAGAATATAGGTAGTTCAAGAAAAAAGAAAATTAAAAACATTTTGTAAATAGAAATTTAAATTACCGTATAGAGTAAAATTGTTCAAACTATATTCAACTATTTTGAACGGAGTTGCTATACAAAGAAATGAATCTCAGGTTCAGTCTGTTTTTCACACTCCTTGGTCATGCAGGATGCGTAGCTTCTACAATCCGTTAGACTTGTAGCGTCGCGTGCATTCCTAATACGTTGTCGTAATTTGCTTTCCATTCGCATTTCCTTTTTGTATTTTTATTCTATACGGTTATTAATTCAATCACAATCATTTAAATGTCCACGCATATTTCCGCAAGCAGGATGTAAGTCATTGACTGTAATTAATTTTGGTATTGTAAAGGAAGTATTTTTAATAAAAGTTTTAAAACACATAAAAAATAACTCTCATTCTAAAAATAAAAAATAAAAAATAAAAAATAAAAAATAAAAATAAAAATTCCAAAGCATAATGAATAAGCTTTAAAATAAGCATATTTAGTTTCCATATAATCTTTTACACAAGATGTTTTAGTTTTATTCATTCCTAGATTCCACAAATTCATTTAATTATAGATTTAAATTATTATTTTAAAATATATAAAATAAACAATAGCAACATTAGTTGGTACTATATATCTACCAAGATTCTATATTCACAGCGTTCCGTTATCCAGCAACCTTGCATCCACGATTCCTGCAATTCCTACTATGGGGTTAATGGTATTAAAAGAAAATGGCTATGGCCTTTGTTGCAAGGAATAATCATTGAATTTTCTACATATTTTTTAAATTCCGTACAAATATTTTGTGTAAAATGTACATATAATATCAAATTATTTATAACTGTGAATAATATCATGCTGTGCATGAAGCAGTAATGGTTCATTCACATCGTTTTAATCATTCATTACAGTCCTTTTGTAATTGCATGACAACAATTATTGTAAGCTTCTTCAACCAATAAAAGTGGTCATTAAAAGCACATTATGTTTGCTTCCTAGCATTATTTACTCGTCTCTTTGACTTACACTAGTTATTTTATAAGTTTCTGTTTTTATAAATTTACTCAATCATTCGAAAATTTCGTTAAAAGAAAACGAAAAAAAAAGTTGAGCAGCATTGTTGCCAACCTTTCTGTGCTCTCAATATTAGTTATAATAAAATGTCATCGACACTCGTCTGATATTGTAATTTGTTTAATGAGCTAAAATTAATATAAAATATGTTTAGGTAAATATTAAAAAAAATTATAATAACATTCATTATTGAAGGGTTTATTAGTATTTGTTATACTTATGCATTTTTCTTCTTTTATTTTATTGTTGAACAACTATTTTAACATGTTTCGAAAAATATTTTTCTCATCATAAGGAACAAACATTAGTTTGGAGTTGTTTTAGATGATGAATCAGTGTTCAGATTTTGAAGAAGATATATATGAATCGTCTAAAACAACTCTAAACTGATATTTGGTCCTGATGTTGGAAAATATACTTCCTGAAACATGTTAAAGTAATTGTTGAAAATTTTTTTTTTTTTTAATATCAATATTGTACCACAATCTGCCTCAAAGAGGAAAATAAGTAATATGTATGACTTAGTGGACCCATCTACACAAAATGTACTATAAGAAATAAATGAAAAGAAGAGACAAGCAAAAAGTAAAATAAAATAAAGAACTTCATAATATATAATACGATAAAAAAGTGAAACAAATTAAATAAATAAATAAAGAACATCAAACTATAGGTCTGTACTATACTTTGAGGTACAGGTAGTTCACAATAGGTACTCCACTTATTGACGGACAAGCCATGTCCAAAGGGATCCCAGAGCTTCTCTCTCAGCTGCGTCACTGGTGTAGAAAAAAACAACAGAAATAATTGATAAAATGTGAAAAATGCTAATGTATACAAATTTATACAAAGTATAAAAATATTTATTTGTTATATCATGTTATACGGTTTATTATATTATAGAGTACTTGGAAGGATGTTCAAGATAGAAGTCCTATTTTTTAAAATTACCGACGTTTCTCACAACAGTATAAAAGTGTAGATTTGATTTTTTTTTTTTTTTATTGTATAAGAAAATACTTTAGTAAATGTAAATATCGAAATAGCGCAATCAGACAGCACTACACTGTGGTATCTGCTCCAAATATAAATTTAAACATTGTTATTGCTGAATGAGACCCTTTCTCCATCTCCTTAGAATGTTACAGCCATGCCTAATGCCTGTCTTGTGCTATTTCAAAGTGATTTGTCGTGAAATTGTTTTTGTTTGTCAGCATACAACCATTGTGTGATTATTATTGTTAACCGTTGTCTATGCCTTGCCTACATTTGGTAATGAAGTAGTGGTTGTAAACTTATCTTGATAAACAACTTTTTTTTTTGTAATAATTCTATTCATCAGGTTATTAATTCTTAGAAGTTACTTGAAAGTATTTTATTTATATAAAAATGAGATTGAATTTTTTAAAATTGGGTATGGTTATATATTTTTTCCAGTGTTACGAAGTTAACAATTAACTTAAATTTTAAAAGTTAACTTAAATTTTAATTTAAAAAGTTTTTATTAAATTACTCACAATCAGATTAACGTTTTGATCAGATTTTTTTTATATGTGCTTATATCCCCATGCTTATGCCCAGAATACCTTTTATCGATTCAATCCTTGCTCCGATTTATTTCGATGTTTTAGTCGCTACTTTTCGAGGGGGGAGTTTATTCTCCTCCATTTACACAATAACTCTAAGTCCATTATCAAACTAATATTAACTAATGTAATACCTTCTAAATTAAAATGATAAATAAGCAAATAATTATGTGAAATAAGAAAATCAATGCTGAATTAATATTATAGTAAACCAGAATCAATATAAAACTAAATCACAAGTAATGTAAACTTCTGATAAACTTTCTCATGGTGAAGTGAAAATAGCAAATAATAAATACGTAAAACACAAAATCCATGTTGAAAGATATGTTGTTAATTTCTGCTATATTTTTTCACATCAGGGAAACGAAAATAAGAAAATATGAAACTTCATATATATTTTCCCACATTTCATTTTGAGTAATGTAAATGGATGTTTACATGTGGGGTTATACGAAAGAACTACAGATAAACAAATAATTCGAAGTGAAGCGCCGGGATCGATCTCTTAGTGCATTGCAGGCTGGACCAATTTGGTGGAGCGCCTCGTCGATACAGATACCTTTTTTATTTATTTAATTTTTCAATAGTTGGGTTTACCGAAAGAAAAAAAAAACAATCCTATTTTATACATTTTTTTAATTTTAAAGCTCATAAAATCTTCATTCATTCTATTATAGTAAATTTGTTAGTGCATATTATTAACCCATTTAAGGCATAGAAGAAGCTTGCGAATCTTGGGTCGCGACCCGTAGGTTAAGAACCTTAAGGTTATCACCTCTCCGAACGATTACGTAGAAATATTCTTAAGCAAGTAGCAGCTCCGTAATAGTTATTTTTTATTTATTTGCTTGATGTCATTTATGACTTACCTACCTTATAATTATATTTCTAAAAATATCACAATTCTGGTATTCTCATAATCATGTGTTCAAACTCAATTAATGAGGAATTTATTTATTTTTGAAGCGAGGGGAAAGAAGGAAGAGGAGAGATAATCATGCTCCAAGATAAGTTTATTAGGATCCGATCGTGGTTCGGATTGCGCAGTGTATTCTGCAAATTATAAAGGTCGCCTCTTCCAACGAAAGAAATGTCAATATCTTAAAGTTCAAGTCCCAAGCAGAAATAATTTTTCCAATATTCAATCACGACAGGCAATTAGCAGTTAGAAAATTCATTGTTGTTACAATTCAATGTAATATTATAATTATATATACTATTTATGAAAAATTTAGTTCTAAAGCAACAAAAAGAACCTTGGAAAATCCTTCGTTTGGAAAAAGTTTATAAACTATTTACTTTTTGTATTTTATCCACCATGAGCAATAATAGTATGATGATGATATCATTGAAAAAAAAAAATCATTTCAAATGTATTCAAGACAGATCGATAGATCATAACAATCAAAAACTAGATAAAAATATTCAATTTTCCTCTAGTTTTGATCCTTTAAAAGTTACTCAAACGTGAATAAATACCAGTTAAAATATTTGAAAATAAAAAAAAAAAAAAAAAAATGAAATATAAACTTAATACAATAATAAAACTAAAATAATAAAAGTCTTAAACTCGAAGGCTCGATGCCGAAAACTCCTCTGACCACACATCTTCCTCCAACCCATCTTAGCAAAAACAAAGTCCCCTAGATCATCTCTGATTTAATCCTCCCATCTACGTCTCAATCTACTCCTCGGACGTTTATCTGACAGCTCAAAACTGATTACCTTTCTTTGGTATCCTGCCCTTATTAAATCATACGACTTTACATGCCCATTTTAACCATTGTGCTGCTATTACCTGAATAATATTTAAGGGTTGAAATTTCCGCAGTTCCGTATAAAAGAGCTATCTAAATATTCTCTTAAGTTCATTATTTTCTGAGCCAAAGATTCTACGCAGTAGTTTATTTTCTGCAACTTAAAGGCGTTGTTCTTACATTAACAACCTAAGACATCTATAGAGAACTGGTGTTAGTATAATATTCTTATATATTTTTAAATTTGTAGAAATTAAACGCGAATTGAGTAATTTTGCAACCGAAAAATAACAAGGAGTTCCGGCTTTTAATTTTGTAAAAAACAAAAACAAATACCATTAATTTAACAAATAAATATCCGAAATAAGAAAAAATATTTCGTAAAACCTCCCTCATGTACCTAATGGGATTAAGATTAGTATATTCAGATTTTAAAAAATATTGATCCGTAACTAAACAATAATGCGTAAGAAATGTTTAATAACGTAGTTGAAATTTGTTTTTTCTTTAACGGAGGAATATATGAATATAATCTAATTTTAAATACATTTATATTATTCGATAATATATAATTGAACAATAATCAGATTTTATTCTAGAAAGGGAAAGTATTTTCAAAATCATAATTTCACCTCTTTCTGTTTCTTATACGTACTTCACAACCAAAACGAACTCTTTACAATTCTTTATTTTCTATTTGTTCACAAAAACCTTCTAAAAGCACCATGAGCAGATAATATTATTTTTCCTTCCACTAGAAATAACAGCTAAAACAAAATAGCAATGCTAATTATTATCAAACAAATTCGTATTAATTTATCAACTGATTTTCCTTGTACGTTTCAAACACGTTTGTCACTGGTCCAAGTAACAGTACAGTTGCCTCCTGTGTCGGCATTGTTATATAATATATGGATATTATTCAGGCAGGGATCGGACTGTGGAGGGGGTTTGGAATTCGAACTTTCTTTTTCGAAATTTATATCAAAAAAAGGGAATATTGATTTCTCAAATAGCAATGGCATATTATTTCCTATGTCCGGCATGTTTTTTTAATTACTACAATCCATTCACAGTTATGGTGCATTTCCTAGTTGGCAGGTATTTTTCCAATTAAACTTCACATTGACAATTTTTTACTGTTGATTTAACTTTTTGAGTCGATGAAATATTGAGTGAAAACGCCCAAAATTGATCATTTCTATTTTCATATTCATACAGTATAGTCTTGTTCTAGGATAGCTAAGCTTTGTTTTAATTTATTCTTCCATCTTTCGCAAAAAGAATTTTCGTCAATATTCGCAGTGAAAACATTGAATTTTGGTTTTAATAGTTATAAAATTTACTTATAGTTTACCTTGCATTTATTTTTTTCCCCATTCAAGTTTAAAGGCTCTGATATGATAGGAAAAATCTGTGATGCAGCCGGAGTAAGAAAAAACACGTCCAAGTTTTACTCTCTACTTCCTATTCATTAGTAAAAAAACATTTTTTCTTAATTTTTATTAATAAAATTTGAAAACAGATAGTCTTTGTTAAAAAGAATTAATTTCCTTAAAACTAAAATTTATTTATTTTAAATTAAAAAATCATATTGAGCATCGAACTAGGGTCTACATGGCAAAGAATCAAAGATCTTACTTATTTACGTAAGCAACTTTGTTCCGAACAAATACTATAAGGAATCAAGACCAACTTATAATAGTGAAATATATACATGTTCGCAAAAAATTATGAAATTAAAAATTGTAATGTAAGTAAAATTAAGGAGTTATCTTTCAAAACTGAACATGCCCATTTCAGAAAATGGCCAAAAAAGAGAAAAAAAAACCTACGCCAGTCCTCCCTCTGCTGTTAAATCCAAAAAAAATGAAAATAGAAACCAAATGGTCGAAAGATATGAAGAAAGCACAGTGAAAAAATGAAAGAGATATGGAAGATCACAAAGGCTCTAAAGAAGTGCATGCTTTGCGTAGTCCTCAGAGGCTCATTCAAATGAAATAAGTAAAATTGAATAAAACAGATAAGGTTTACCAATATCATTTATTTCAAATGCCAATTCTTCTCGTGTACAATCCTAACAATCCAAAATCCTTCCTAAACACGAGAATGAATATAAAATCAGAAATCAATATGATTCACTCATAAATACGAACTTCTGACGTAGTGACTGGTTGAAGACCAATATAAGAATAAAATAAGTCCCAAATGAAAAAGTAAACAAATGATTAAATTCTGTTTTCCAAGCCATAAACAATCAGGATTTAATTCGTCTTTAGATTTGTTCGAATATAATAGTATTTAAATGAGTTAAAAGTATTTTTCTATGACCCCATAATTCTTTATAATATAAAATCTATACAATATAAAAAAAAGCCATTTTTCGTTTGTGATCACTAACCAAGACAACTACTGAACCGATCTACACTAAATATTAACCAAATCATCTTTACAGTTCCAGGAAGGTTTAGGAATAATAAAATCTACTAATTTTTAATCAGTCGGTTATTAAAAAACTGATAATATGTTGATAACAATGAAGTTTGAAAATTGACCGCTAGGTGGCGAGCGCCATTCTATTTGAGATATTAAAAAGGTATTTCTGTATTAGAGTTAACAATGGTAAAACTACTGAACCCATTGGTACCAAATTTTAACAACATTTTCTTAGTTCTAGGAAGGGAAGTAATAACGACATTTACTCTAATAATAATTTAAATTTACAATGTTGACTGGGAGAAACAATGTTTGCCACACTGTCATAAAATTTTATGATAAGAAATTACCAGATGAAATCGGCAAAATTAATTCTGCCAAATTCAAATTATTACAAAATTAAAATGTCGATCTTTTGTTTTGTTTTTTTATATTGCATGAGAAAATTTGATTCAATCCAGTTTTAAGCACTGACAATGCAATTCATTATCAGCAAGAGGTTTTTAATATTCTCAAAATTTAAATTTTAAAAATGATCAAAATTAAAAGCCGCGAGGAGGGATGCTAGTAGAATATAAAAGATAACATTTGTTATCTTCTAGACCTCCTAAGAACTGACAATGAATGTTTAGCATTCGAAACAAGTTTTCTGATAAAATTGTGCTTTCCAAAAAAAATAAATAAATTGACTCTCTAGATTGCAATGCTGAACCACCGTGCGACGTGAGGTAAGTAACTTAAAAACATTTTCTTAGAACACTCCTCACATTATTGCATAGTATGCAATACAATATTTAATAATAAAATCATCGTATTCATAACATGTTGTATATGAAGAAATTCAGACTGTTTTTTTTTCCTGCTGCTGAGACAGTAAGTTAAGAGCTGTAACCTACAGCGCAGCCCGGATGATTACCTAATTTGTGCAATAACTATGCCAGTAATACCAGCATGGCCGGTTTGGACGGACCTCGCCTCCCAGGACTGGTCAGTCCGGCTGTTCGAGATAGCCTCCTGAACTATATACAGTCCTATATACTCTCCGCTCTGAGGCTGATTTATTTACTTGTAGCATTTCCTTAATTATATGGCGAGACATATGTAAACTTACAGAGGTGCTTGCAGAAGTAGTTGCAAAACATCATTTTTAACTACGTATCATTCTTCATACTATTTTTCATACTGTGAAAATGATCAACAAAATGAAGTATTGCACATCTTTTGAACTCATCAACATCCCAATAACAACCCTGTTAAAAACAAGAGACGGGCTGTAAATCACTGTGAATTTTGTGAATGAATTTAATGGTATTTAATTTTTTGGAATAATTACAAATACCAAATACCAAAAAGGTATCTCAGGTAGGGAGGTTCATTTTGAACCTATTTAAGGTCACATACCTATATACAAAGTCTTACGGTTTTTGTTTTAATGAATTTTTTTGTAAAAATGGCCAAATCCAAACACTTATGCCTTATATATCAATGCCGCGTTTACCATAATGAAGGAAGAATTTATTTTAAGAACAACCACCACAGAAATAAGAAAAAGAGATCGTGCTTGTGTTAGAAATAGTGGAGATCATTTTGAGCAATACCTGTGATACTCTACAAATTAAATTTATGAATAATTTAAAATTTGTTTAATTTTTTTTACAAAAATGTAGATAAAGTTTACTCTGATAAAATCACATTCCGAGAAAGAAAGAGAAGATATGCAGTTCAACCTATGCTATAAAGAAAGACAACTATTTGTTACATTTTGCATAAAAAATATGATTCGATTCATTATTATTGTCAGTGTGCGCTGGCAGCGCCCTTTTTTACTTTATAAAAAAACAATTGGCTGTTGCGCTTACTTTTTTTTTTTTGAACCTAAACTTAACGATCACCCGTTTTTTTGGTATTTGTTTTTTTGCATCATATATTTTTTATTTTACATGGACGATGTATTAGTAACTACAGCAAAAAAAAAAAAAAAAAAAAAAAAAAAAAAAAAGGCGTTGATATATCGGTAAACAACGGAGTTATAAGGCATAAATGTTTGGATTTGACCATTTTTACAAAAAAATTCATTAAAAAAACCCGTAAGACTTTGTATATAGGTAAGTGAACTTAAATAGGTTCAAAATGAACCGCCCTATCCGAGATACCTTTTTGGCAAACGATCTTCCGAATACAAGTAAACATTATATACAAGTAAATTTTACTTGTATAAATTTTGAGGAAAATGATTAAAATGGCATGTCCATAACGTAAACAACTACCTACTAGTAGCACTTAAAAAAAAAGTTCTACATTTGGAGGTCTCTATGCCGTCTTCTTTCCAGACGCCTTAGAGGATTATCGGGAATTGAGAGTGAAGCAAGTCGGGAGATTAGTGGATTCGAGTGGGTTTGGAGTTTATTGTAGAAGGATAGGTATCTGGAACAGATGGAATATTCAGATCCTAATGGATAAGTTCGTTTGATACATAATAAGGGGCAGTGAGGGTTTTGGATTGTAAGGACTGGGATACGAGAAGAATTGGCATTTAAAACATAGGCGAATCTTATTCGTTTTATTAAAAACACCATATGTACAAATTGGCCTGATTATTGCCATGTAAATATGTCTTTTGTATAAAAGAAAACATTTAAAATTACTTGATAATAAAATGATGCTTATTATCTTCATGTACTCAATAGTATTTTATGTACATATCAAAACGATTGATCTTTTTGAGGAGGTACTGTGATAATGCAATTATCAGTCATTTCTCATTTTTGAAAACTTTTATAAGATTATTATGAGGGAAATTTTTGTTAATTGACCTAAACACTATTTATTACATTACATACGAATTAAGTTGGCATTACAAAAACAATTTTTAAACTATGAATCCAACAATAACCACTTATTTATTTGATTGAATACAATCATTTAGTGAATTTTATTTTTAATAGATTCTTACACATGTACCAATTCCTTAATGAAAATATTATAAAAATATGTTGAATGACCAAAGCATTCATCGACCATAATCTCAGTTTCATATAATAATAGTACTAATAAATTTAATAATTCAAATATATATAAGTGACATATTATAAATAGAAATATGAGATTAGAAGGTACTCATTAATTTAATGGGCACAACTGTGCTCCGTATAACTGGTTTCAGTAAACATTTATAAATTATTTTTTTATTTTGTTGGTTTAGTATCGCTTGTGTATCAAGTTTAACAATACTTATGGTTATCATATTCTTTTGAAAGAGTTTTTAGTTGGTACTGTTTTATTGCAAAGTAGAAATGTTGGACAGACTTTTCCTAAGACATAAATGTGGTCTTTGAGAGCGGAAGAAGAAATTTGCAGTAGTATCGTCGGAAAAGTATAGAAGGGTGTGAGAGCGTGTTGAGGAATATCTGCAGAGTTTAGAGAATAAGAAAGTGGTCAATACGCTACCTAAAAGACCATTGTGGACGGAGTAAAATAGAATCTTGTGATATAAAGATGATTTTGTAGGTGAGAAAAGATTTTAACTTAAGATTTATTTTAATCTTTAAAGGGAAGTTAATAGTTAATATAGACAGCCAAAATTTCACGCGATTGATTTTTTCATTTCCTTGGGCCCTATAAACTTTATCCAGGGCATATGAAACGTACTATGATTATTTACAAAAATAAATAATAAAAGCATGGATTGTGTTGGGTTCATTGCTTAGGTAAGGTTGTACTGTTACTAGATCAACGGTTGTGAAAGGAGGAGATATGGCCTAAATCACGATCAATCGCCAGGTTTTCCCTCATTAAGGATACCCACTTTGTAGAGGCTGGGTGTGCCCCAGGAGGGTCTCCCGACCTCGAAGTTGAACAACGATTGAAATGGCAGAAATCAATTTTCTGCCTTCAGTCGGACTCGAACTCATTTAAAACTAAATTAAATAATATTAATTTAAAATTTCGTAATTTCCAACTTCTAAATTTTCTAATTTTTTTCAAATATATCTCTCATAACTGGTACCAGTGCAATATTATGATAAGAAGTAGGAACGTTAAGAGGAATAGATGGTTTCGGAATCCTTTTGACTGCAGGCAGTTTCCAAATAGAAGGAAAAAGGTGGTACGTAAATTTGCATATTACAAATGAGTGAGAAATAGAAGAGCTTTCTAAGTGATTGGCGAAGGATAGTTGGTGTGATAAGATCATGACCAGTGGTTCTTCAATGGGGAAGAAGTTTGATTTCATTGGCTACCTCATTAGGAAGAGTTGCTATATAACCCTATGGTTAAGGTAGGGAAAGAGCAGTGTTGAGAATGCCCTCAATTTGTTGCAAGTATAGTCATCACGGAACAAATAATCAACAAATATAGCTGCTTTTTCTTCACTGGTAATCGCCGAAGTGTGGTCTGGACATTAAAGAGGATGTCTGCAGGCTTTATGTAGGAGTATTCCCCATATATAATTATAATATAATACTAATATCACATAAAAATGGTAAGAACAGCACGCAGAAGTTTGGGAGAAATTCGAACTAACATCATCAAAACAGCAAAAGATCTGATCCCTCTTTACAGAGGGCCAAAACATCCTTGGTGGAATCAAGAATGGTAAAATGCACTCGAAGAAAGAAAGAAGGCATTCCAAAATTACAACTGCAACAAATGAGAAGAAACAAAAGAAATTTTTCGAACTTCGCAAACAGACGTCTAAGATTTTAAGACAAATTAAACGAAAATATGTCAATGAGCAACTGTAGTTAATTGAAGAAAACTTCAAAAACTACAAGACACAAGGTCCTATACTTTACAATCCAAGAAATCATTGTAGTAAGACCTGTCATGGGTGCGTTTGAGGATTGTCCTGAAATGGTATGGGCATGTTTGTAGAATGGGAGATAATCGAAATACCAGGTGGTTGGTGGAAGCACTATGACAAACCTATGATGGATAAAATGAAAGACTGGGAAGCAATCAGAGCTCCTCAGTTGAAGAAATAAGAAGAATGATCTAGGATAGAGATGAATAAAGGAAATAACGAAAGAAGACAGCAAAATGTACAACTGCATTAGTTGTATCGAGCAGAACAATTACCACTGTATTTTCTGATATAAAAGGTATTTATGAGATAATAAAGTTATTGAAAATCAATGTTTAGTTAAGAGAAAGACCTACCCAAGACGGTTACAGGCTACAAACAGAAAGGTTTTCAAACATAAAAATTGATATTAGGATAGGGAGAATGGAATCCTTCGGTGATCTCAGCCGACTACCAGAAGATCGACTGACGAAAAGAATAATAGATTATGTAACTTCACTTAAGAATTCCACACCTTGGCTACATGAAATTCGAAAGGACTTCAAAAATACAAACATAAGACCAGCCGAGATTTTAGGAAGAAACATCTTCAGACACAAAGTAGACAAATGGAAAGTTGTACCAGAGCAACCAAAACAAAAACAGACCAAAGTGGTCATAAAAGCGTAAACAATCCTTTTCGGAAAGAATGAAAACCTATTGGAAGAACAAGAAATACCCAAAGAAAAATTTATCCAGTTAATTGCTTAAGGTCTTCCATTTTTGGGGAGAATTCGCTAAAAAATAATACTAATATTTATTTGTACAGCGATTAACAATAATTATAATCACAACAAACTAATTCTTTTAAATATATACACGCATTTACTCAGAAAATATCACAAATAAAGAGAAATCAGACCAAAAAAAAAAATGAAGTTTCATATAAATAGCATAAATTGATAACACAATGCTCGTAAATATTCCCATTATATACAATTACATGCATCCACCAAGGAAAAAAAATGGAGGTAGAGTTGAAACCGTCTTATATTAATTGATTCCAAAAAAGCTCAGTAATATAACCGTTAGGAGCTTATTTAATTATTTATACAGCTTATTTAACCGTTTGTAAATTAAACCAAAACAATAAATAAAAGTTTACAGTAACAGCTTCATTATAGATTAATACAATTTCTTTAATTGGATTGGAGCCCGAACCTTTTGTAAAATAAACACTAAAAAAAAGAAATCTCATGCTGCAAAGGGCATTATCATTACTGAATATAATTTCATTATTATCTGTTGTTGGGTTCAACTTAAGAAAACAAGCGTTAAACTCGCCCCTGAGAAACGATTGTGGAATGCGGCTAGAAAAAGATTGAGACCTTGGACTCTGTACAGCATACACTTCCTAAACAGAAATTTCACTCAAGATTCGTATCGGTTATTCATATGAAAACATAAATTATTAATGTATTATAATTAGCAATATGAAAATTAAGCTCAATATATTATATTTAGATTTGATAAATTTTCAAAATATTTAAAATGTTTAAAGAAGCAAGCAATGTTTATAACTTATTGCCAATTTAATTTAAAAAAAATTAAATTGGAATGAAAGCGACATGAATTCATCTGATTCATCCCGTGTCCAATCCTTGCAATCCAAAATAATACGAAAAATCCTTAATGCTCCTTATTTTGCCACAATCAAACTTATCCATAAAGACCTTAATGTTCCGTATGTTGCAGATTTAGCCCAAACCAAATACTTATCGTTTCATAGTACGCGCAATAACCATTCAAATCCATTTGTCTTCCAACTTACCTCACACTCTATTCCTGATAATCCTCCGAGGTGTGTGAAAAGAAGATGGCCCAGGGACCTTTTAATATAAAAATTTTATTGAAGTAGTTGTTATCATTATGATCAAATTTAATTGTATATTTTGTACAGTTTTAAATATCAATAAATAGTTTTTTAAAAAACTTATTTAAAATTTAATTTATTATAAAAATAAAATGAAATTTTAAAAAATTATTTATCTTTTATTTTAACGCCTGTATCCTATCCTAGATTCCAATCATATCATCCCAGACCACCAGTTTGGTTTTCGAACGTCACACTCCACTATCCACCAATGTCATCGAGTGGTGGATGTGGCCTCCTCAGCGTTAGTAAAGCGCGGAATGTACTGCACGGGAGCTATAAAATACTACTTTCTCGACGTAGAACAAGCTTTAAGAAACATAGTTTTCGGTCAGTGAAATAATTCTGAATAATTGTGTATAAGTTTTTTGGGCAGTCATATTTTTTAAGATTATGTAGAACCGCAGGCCACCAAGCATTGTCAAAAGCTCCAGCAATGTCTAAAGAAACTACTAATAAGTTACTTTTTTGGTGGAGCGTGTTATTGATTTGTTCAGTCAGTTCGTTGAGGGCTTGGTCAGTTCCATATTGTGGTCTAAATCCAAATTGATGTCTGTCAAGTATTTCGTAAGTCGTTAGGTGGTACATTAGTCTATTTTTAATATTTTTTCAAAAAACCCTACCCATCACAGGAAGCATACTCAAAGGTCTAAGTGAATATGAATTTGATTTAGGAATTAGAACTAGTTTACCCACTTTCCAGTTCTTTGGAAATTCCTTTCTTTTAAATAGAATTTATAAATAGCTGTAATCAATTTTGGAAAAGTTTCAGCAATTTTCTTAATTATTCGAGAGTCTATTTTGTCTATTCCACAGCTTTTTTTATCATTTAATTGTTTAATTGTATCTAATATTTCGTAATCTCGGATGCCTTCGTCATCTTCGTTATTTGGTGGGGTAAGTACGTCTAGTCTCATTTGTCTATGTTCATTATTGTCATTATTTGTTGTGTCATCTTTAATTATTTTATCCAGTACGTGATATAATATTGCTGAGTGTCTGTTGTGAATGTTCCTGGTCGGGTCATTATTGTTGAGAGTAAACTGTGAGATTTAATTTTGTTTGTTGCAAATTTATAAGGCCATTGCCACGCAGTAGAAGCAGTAGCATATGTTTTCCAAGAATTTAATTTAGAATTCTTAAGATGTTTTTTATTCATGCTTACTTTTTAGATATTCAATTTTTTTGATTTCCCTTAGTATTCCGTCATGTTTTGTCCGTTGATATATTTTTCCTAAGATGATTAGTATGTCTTCGTAAGTTAGTCAGTTCAGGGTTCCACCAAGGTACGGAACGGTGTTCAGTTCGACGTTTGAAGTTTCCGGATCTTTTTGAATGCAACATTGCAAGATTTCGTAATAGATTTTGTAATTTTATTAACTATGCTGTCAGTCGAAAGGTGGAGTATTTCATTAATTATCAGGTCTTCTGTCTCATTTTTCTGTCCATTCCCAGTTGGTATGAATGTGTTGCGGTAAAAATTGTTTCATAAATTGATGTCTCAAGTTAGTCATGAATTTTTCCCAGTCACCATTTTCTGTCAAATATACAAAGTTTTTGATTTTCTCTGCTGTCCAGTCATTTCCGTATACGTGTAGTTGGTATGTTAACATATTGTGGTCCGAAAAATTAGTTTCTCTTGAAATCGTCCAGTTTTGTACAAGGTTATGTCGAGTTGCGTTTGTATTTATTAAAGTAAGATCGATATTACTGTTACCTCTCGCACCTTGAAAAGTTGTTAGTTCTGAGTCAGTATTTAATAAAAACAGATCGTTTTCCACAATAAAGGTTTCCATTAGTTTACCCCTTGCATTTGTGCGTTTATCAAACCAATATTTAGACCTGGCATTTGAATCAATACCTATAATAATATTATAATTGCTGTAATAGTTTAATACTTTTTCTAATTTTTGTAAGTCTGAATTTATACAATGGGTTATGTCGAAATATGCGCTAATCAAAATCCATTTCAATTTTCCATATGTTAATTCTAAGCAAATAAAATCGGAATCAGAATATTGCATTATCATGCAAGCATCGATATGTTTATTAGTTATTAAGCCAGCCCTGGGTTTTTTTTATCCCGATTTACTATCTCTATTTTGTTTAACCTTGTGTAAGGTTCTTGAAGCAACAAAATATCTATGTTTTTGATGTTTATATATACAAGAGCCCCTTATCTCAAAATAAAACTTCTTTTATTTATTTATAATAATATATTAATTTTAAAAGGATTTTTTATTTGTTTCATAATGAAAAAAAATTATATTACTTTCGGTTTCTAAGAATAATATTCTTATTTTCAAAATTTATTTTAAGGTCTTCCAATAATAAAAGTTTCTTTACACTTTTTAATATTTAAAGATTCTAAAAGTCAAAATTTCGTTTGAAAAGTTGTTAAAGGAACACAAGCCATAACATGGCAAATCGATTCTTGTAAAATATGTGAACAGCTTTAAGTGTTATATTATAATTATTTCTAGTAGTTAAAACCATTTTGATAAGAGTTTCTTATGATAAATCTGGTTCTGGAGTTAGTTACATTCATTTGCCTTAGATGGTCAACAGGAAATAATATTATGTAATAATGAGTTTAAATTTTATTGTAGAAAGACCTTTTTCAGGTCGATGATAAGACTACTAAGATTTTTGCGAACAATAAAAATTTTATTAGTGGAAAGACGTTGGGCCTCCAATATTATTACTGAATGATACAACCTATATTATACTTCCTGGCCATGTAAAATGATTTTTACTCTCAAAGATAAATTTAGGGTCAATGTTTAAAATAGTAAAATAAAATATATATAGTCCATAATAGACTAGACATATAGACATATATAAATATAGTCCAGATAGACCAGCAGGTTTGAGTACAGTTTTCTATTCACAAATTGAACCCTCTGTTGAACTATTAAGTAAAATTTGACGGATAACTTTATGAAAGGATCTTTCTAGAGAGAGTTTTCCACTTGAGAATCTTACCAAGATAAAATCAGAATTTAGTGTCATTCTGAGAATACTTGCCAATTCCTGAATCAAACATGTTTTTTTTTAATTTATTACAAAATTCGTTTTAATGATGTTTCAATAATTTATTATACTATACTTTTTGACGTTGAAAAAATTCCGATTTTTCATTATCTAATTTATATTCATTATCTAGCTCAAACCTAACATATAGAAGAACTCCTAATACATTCCATACAAATACATAGTACCGCTGCACATTGGGGAAAAACTGAAAAAAATATATTTATGTCTTTCTAGGGTATTATTTTTAAATACCTAAATAAATGTGGCATAAAGTTGTGGGACGGACTTTTCGATTATTTCATCACCAGGATCAGTACACGTTCTTGAAATTGAAAAATGGCCGTTTTTAGTTAGTAAGTTAGTTTCATTATCTAATTTGTATTTATTACCTTCCTTAAACCAAACATAGTTAAGTAAGTTCAGTTAAGATGATTGTTTGAGTCTGAATTTTTTCGCCTCTTATATATTTGTTTTCAATTTTCTATGAAATGCTTTATATTATATAAGATCCAGACAAAATATTTGTGTTGATTGTATTTAACTATGAAGATACAGTAAATTTAGAGGAAATACACAACAGAAACAGCTGAAATAGCTGCAACCAAGGAGCATTGGTACTGTCATCCGTGTACAATTCAAAATTCTTATTATAAGGAGCTAAAATAACAAAGCACGCGGTCTTCCATTTGATTTTGGCCATAATTTTGGTCATGGCGCTGACAATATACTGGTTAAGGTCCTGAAGTTTTCTTTTAAGACAAAACGCGATTGTTTGATTTTTATTAATTTTATTGTTGTTTTATGTTTTGTGCATGAGCTTTTCAATGATAATAAATTAAAACTTTGAGCCTGGCTTTTCAATACTCAGCAAAGCTTTTAACCTTATACCTAACACATGACTTATAAATCAAATTTATTAATATTTACGTTAGACTGGAGGTAACTGCCCTAACATTTCACGTAATTAATTCTCCAACAAATAATTTGTTTGCTGAATAAGCAAAAATTTAAGTTGCTGAAGGCTTGAGACTGGTTATTTGCTAGTAATCAAAGGAAGACCCATAACGGATCTATAGATATCTATTTATATCGACAGATATATTTGTATACAGTGATGTGAATTATATTAAACGATACATTAGAGTATATTTCTTTCCTTAAATGAATTTATTACAATTTATTTTTTGGGGGCTTAAAACAACATTTTCATACTTTCTATACTCCAGCATATTTTAACTGCCATAGCATTTTATAAACGTCTGACATTCAACAGAAATGCGCTTGGAGAGATGTGGTTGTGGGAAACACGATTAGTTGTATGTAGGAAGGAACTGAGAGAAAGCAATGAACTTTAAGAAATATCAAGAGCATTGTTCACTTTCTTCGTGTTCGCAAAGGATAACAGCTGCATCAAGGTGAAGGCAGTTTAAGCCACTATTCAATTCCCAGTGCTATTACCCGGCTTTCTTATTCGCATTGAAGTAACCTTTACCTTGACATAAGTAAATATATCAAAAAGTCTGGCTTCTAACGGTAGTTGAACATTGAACTTATCTAAAAAATAAAATGGAAATATAAAAGAAAATAATAATAGGAAAATCGTAGTCAGTGTCATATATGTTTCATGCGTTAGATGGACTGTCGTTCAGCTAATATTGTTTTAACAATTTTTTCATCCAACTTATTTTCAGGGAAAGCATTTAAAACTAAAAACACTTTTATGAGAAACATATTAAACTGATATTAAACATATTTATACAAAACTTTTTACTATCTGCGATATTTTTATATTTTAAAATTAATAAAATAATGGGGTGTATAAAAAAAGTGACCGTTTTAAAAATATTTGTATTATTATTTCTTTGATACTAAAAAGAAATACAATAAAATAAAATATAATAAATAAATAAATAAAATACAATTAATACTCAAAGTATAGTCCATTGTTATCTACCGTTATTATCCATCTGCTAACCAATTGCTCGATGCCACGCTGATGACCATTCCTTGGGAAGGATGTCAAAGAACTCTTGGACAGCTTTTTCAACTTCCGCAAAACTATCAAATTTTTTCTCTTGAAGAAAATGGGCCATGGATCGAAACAAATAGTAATTCTAAGGTATGAGGTCTGAACTATATGGCGGATGAGGCAGGAGTTCAAACCCATGAAGTTCTGTAAACTTTTCTGCTGATTATTGAGGAGTAAGTTCGTGAGGAACCAGTCTACAGATCTTTTTCACCTTCCCCATGGAGGGAAGATGGCGACTAAGAGTATCTTTCGACACACCACACTCCCTGGCAAGCTCGCGAGTACTTGTGGACCAATATCCATTAATGGCCGCCCGGAGCCCTTCTTCCTTTCCAACGTCGTATCTCCACTTCTAAGTTTTCCAAATCAACGCGGCGCAGTGCGCGCTTCAAGGACACCTTCCCCTACATATTTAATAATTTCACGAGTTGCTTTAGTGGTAGTGAATTTTTTTTTTTCCAGTAATGTCTTACAATTACGAGAATTTCGTAGGACACTGTCATGTTTCTTGTTTGAAATAAATAACTGAACTGAGGCTTTTTTTGAAGAAGTCCAGTGTTAGTAAACAAGCTTAGAGAATGCTCTAAAGGGATTATTAAGTATTGGTAAATAATAAATAGCATTAAGATATTTACAGACGTCTGAACTCTGGAATTTGATAATACGGTCATTTTTGTTATGCGCCCTATTAAATATTCATCAATTTCTTATAGTAATTCAATTTCTAAAAAGTATTGAAAAATAATATATTTTAAATTGATTTGAAAGATTATTCTGAATTTAACATTTTTTTCTCTATATTCTTTAATCTACGACGCTTTTACCTAATACGCTTAATTAAGTTACCAGCAAATGTGCTGGCCTATAAAATGTGGCTTGAAAAAAAAAAGACAGAAGTGTATCTCCCAACT
Source organism: Euschistus heros (assembly GCA_003667255.2). NCBI lineage: Eukaryota > Metazoa > Arthropoda > Insecta > Hemiptera > Pentatomidae > Euschistus > Euschistus heros. The sequence goes on from RCWM02000060.1 coordinate 3,362,237, forward strand.
GGAGATTCCTCTTGACTTGAAATTTTTAAGGATGAAAAATGAAGAGCAAATTACAAAACTAAATAAATTAAGAAACAAATTGTAATAATAAATAGAATTATAATTGTGATTCAGTAATTAAGAATTGTAATTATGTAACAAGTTGTTCATTCAAATCATTTAGTCTTCACCGGAGATTTTGGGGACTTTCTTTTGTGAACGTGTATTAGTGGATTACTTTTGTCGTGGGACTTTTGTTTATGAACGATTGAATTTTTGAAATATTGAGGATTTGATGAAGTATAATGTTTTTGAATTATGGAGAGGCCGTGACAAAATCTTGGACTGAAACCGTCAAACATCAAACATTAAACTATGATAAATGATCTGAGCCGAGTGTTAAGGCAGAGAGAAAAAAATTGTTTAAAATTGTTTATTATCGATTTATAGAAATCGATAAATTGACAACTGGAAAAAAAAATAATAATACATCTAATATGTGTGAAGGATGATGATTATAATAACTTGTAATAGACCTGTAAACTATCTATCCATTAGTGGAAAAAAATAAGAGAAAAAAATTTTGGTATAACTAATGTTAAAAATAATCTACCGGCAAGGAAGCAACTAAAAACAAATAAAAAAGACTCTAGTTCCATATCACTGCTAAAATATTTTTTTTAATTTACTTGGTAAAATTTTAGGTTTAGTTTACATAACAGGTAAGAGGCACACTTTTAATTTAATGAATGCTAAGCTGAACTTTTAAAACCTCACGGAAATTTCCTAATGTTCCTTTGCTATATCAAAAGAGAAAAATCTTTTGAAGGTAGAAACACAATGTATAAATTAGGTCAGCAACACATCAACCATATTGAATACAGTCCTAGATAATGACAATATCAACTATAAAATAGATTTTATAGTAATTTTCTACGATAGTAGAAATTAAATAAAAATTAAGACCAATTAAACCAAATAAAAATTAAAGCTCGCAAGGAAACCATTATTGTAATCGTTCTTATTGGTCTAGCGAATAACGTTATACACAGCGGAAGTAAGAAAAAAAAGTTGAAAGTGATATACAATGAGTTACCTAACTATGTTTCCTAAGACTCCATTCATTTTGTTAATTTTACTCATTAATAAACTTTCGTCTGTTTAATTTCTTATTCACTTTTATTTGTTATTAAAATAAGGGTTAGTGACCTTATCCTAAACCGTATTGATCTTATTAGCTATTGTACATTTGATAATTATTATTATTATTATTATTAACTAAAATATAACAAGTTAGAAATTATTAATTTTACTACCTGATAAATAATTTAATGTATAAAAATCTAAAATTGGTGAAGACAGTTTACTTCACATAGTTGAAAAAAGAATTTGTTTTGTGCAACCAATTTATGAAATATGTAAGTAATCATTCGGATATAGAAAAATATGAAATTGCCTGAACAAGACCTTTTCTTATTTGAAGTTATTGAATCTCGTATAAAAATTAATTACCGATTACATAGTGACTTTATAATAAAAAAAAAATATAAAATGTTGTTCTGTCTTTAGTCCTTCATTCTAATGGGGTGTATAAAAAAAAAAAAAATGACCGTTTCTTAAACAAATATTTGTATTATTATTTCTTTGATATAAAATACAATTAATACTCAAAGTATAGTCCATTGTTATCTACCGTCATTACCCATCTTCTAGCCAATTGCTTGATGCCACGTTGATACCATTCCTTGGGATGGCTGTCAAAGAACTCTTGGACAGCTTTTTCAATTTCCGCAAAATTATCAAATTTTTTCCATTGAAGAAAATGGGCCATAGAACGAAACAAGTAGTAATCCGAAGGTGCAAGGTCTGGACTATTTGGTGGATGAGGCAGGAGTTCAAACCCATGAAGTTCTGTAAACGTTTCTGCTGATTGTTGAGGAGTAAGTTCGTAAGGGACCAGTCTACAGGTCTTTTTCGCCTTCCCCATGGAGAGATGACGACTAACAGTATTTTTCAACACACCACACTCCCTGGCAAATTCGCAAGTACTGGTGGACAGATTTGACTCAATAGCTTCCTTCAGAACCTCACCAATATCCATTAAGCTCTAATTTCTCTCCAACGTCGTACCTCCACTTCTAAATTTTTTAATCCAACGCCGCACAGGGCGCTCTTCAAGGACACCTCCCCCTTCATATTTAATAATTTCACGAGTTGCTTCAGCGGCTGTGAGATTTTTTTTCCAGTAATGTCTTAAAATTACAAGAATTTGGTAGGACACTCATGTTGCTTCTTTGAAATAAATATCTGAACTGAGGCTTTTTTGAAGAAGTCCAGTGTTAGTAAACAAGCTTAGAGAATGCTCTTAAGGGATTATTAAGTATTGGTAAATAATAAATAGCATTAAGATATTTACAGACTTTTGAACTATGGAATTTGATAAAACGGTCTTTTTTTTTATATGCTCTATTAATATAATGGTTATAACATACATAACTTCACAATTTAGTAACTCCACCAAAGTGTTGGACCCAAGATTCTTCATGAGTTGTAGCGGCAAAGATCCCTCCTTCCTTTTTTTATTTTATTCCTTTTTTATAAGTAGCATCGAATATTTATGATTAATATTTTGAAAATTTCTAATTATTAAATATTTCTTATATTTTATATACACTTTTCATTTTATGGGATATACAGGTTTATAGACATAAATTACAGTTCATTAATTTAGGACTGGATTTTTGTTTTTGATGTTTCAAGACGATTTTTGAGACAAAGAATTGAAAATGACAAAAGAGCTGTGGATCGATTATGATGTTGGGAGATATTCCTCGTATTAAGTGGGGACTCTTAATTGGGGAAAAAACCTGGCGGTCGAGCGTGATTTCTGTCAAATCATCTTTCACAAATGTTTACCATGTAATAGTACATCCTTACCAAAGTATTGGACTTTCTTGTAAATGTTTCAAGATAATTATTGAGACAAAACCTTTATAATGACAAAATAAACATGATTTTACTAATGTATGTTAAAATATAGCACAAGCATAAATTTGTAGTGGTTATTTGAAAGTTCAAACTTTGGAGAAATGCTACTTTTAGCTTTTAATATCGTTAAAAATATCCCAAAAACTGACATAGTACTTAGTTTTTCTCATCTCCGAAGGGTTTTTCATGGCTCACCCATTAAAAGAGATGGCAATGAACGCTGAAATGAGGGTTGTAGAATGCATGGAATATGCGATTATTATTGTTATCATAGCTTCGTTAGGAGTAGTTATAAGGTAAACATACTAAAGGTCCCCCCGCCCCTGGGGGGTGAGCTAGCGGGGGGGGGGGGGGGGTGAGAAGTTCAATTTTTTTTGTTTTTCGATTATATCTCGAAAACGGTTGACTCTAGATATATATTTTATATCTATATGTTTTAAATAAATATTAAAGATGATTAAATTCACTATAAAATAATAAAATTAACTATAGTATTTATAAATATTTGTCGAACTTCAAACGGTTTTCGAGATATATATAAGTTATTGAAAATCGACAATTTTCGAAGAAAAAAAAAAATGTTTACCACACTTTTTGACAACATCTGCTTCTCGTGCCTTTCACGATCGTTTCTCAGAAAAATTGTCAGAATCAACGTTGTAGAGCATTGAATTTACTTTAATTTCATAAATACGTTTCTGGCACTTGAACCAAACTTTTGACCAAAAGTGAGGTAAAATTGTTTTTTCTTGAATATTATGAATTTTTAATAACGTATATCTCGAAAACCGTCAAAAGTTAGACAAATATGTATAGGAACAATTTTATAGGAAATTTAATAAGCTTTAATTTTGTTGTGTAACATATTTTTCGAGTTATATCCAAAAACAAAAAAAAGAGGCGGGGACTTCATGGCTGTTCACCTTCAAACGAAGCTGTGAAGTAAAAAATTATTGCCTATTTCATGCACTCTACAATGTGCTTATTGACTGGACTAGATACTTTTTATCAAAGTTGGGATATATAGGAATACGACTACAGAAAGGTCACTATATCCTACAAAAATTCAAATATACACTGATAAGTAGTTCCGGACAACGGATTTTTAAAAAAATTACTATTTGGATAACATTTTCTCTTCTTAGGCAGTTTGAATGCTAATATTAATTATACGCTTACAAGCTTTTTTTATCCTTCTTACGGCGACAATCATGAAAATCATGAATCTGACAAGAAAACGCTACTTCTTTGTACAGCATGACCTCAGACACTGAACTAGTGGGAGGAGCCTAATACAACAAAGGGCACTAAAAGCCACTGCAGAGGTGGGGCTGCCGTGGATTGCGGAATCCGAACGTCCTTGGCCAGCACTGAAGACCAGCATCACCGGGTCAAGAACTGCATTCCACTCTGTCGCGGTCACGAAGGCCTAGTACTACCTACATAGCTCTTATCGTAAAACGTTATTTAACTAACTGGCAAGGGAGTAGGTCTTCATTGCAATATACAGAATGGCAGTAGGTACAACCTCTTAAAGAGAATGAACGCTTTCATGTATATATAATGCCTTAGAAAACGTCTTACGATCCCGCACTTCCCTTACAGAACCTATATATTGATGTAGGATTCCATGGATGGAATACCATTTAACAACACGAACATCTATTAATATTCTATAAAGTTCATATGAGTCGTCGACTTTCAAAATAGCATAAGTAGAATGCTTTCAATCGTTAAAATAGATGATGCAGTTAATTATGCTTTATAAAATCCAGATCATCAACTAACAGAGCTTACAAAAAAAACTCAATTTCTCCCTTATTGTGAAAACAATAGATCATTGATATGTCTATCTACTACTGTTTTTCCAAATTTACATTTTAGAATTAAAAGGATCAAACTAATAATAATATAATAGTGGGCTTTAGAAAAATATGCTACAAAACAAAATTAAGGCTTATTAAATTTTCTATAAAATTGTTTCAATACATATTTGTCTAACTTTTAACGGTTTTCGAGATATACGTTATTAAAAAATCATAATAGTCAAGAAAAAAACAATTTTACCTCACTTTTGGTCAAAAGTTTGGTTCAATTGCCAGAAACGTATATATGAAATTAAAGTAAATTCAATGCTCTACAACGTTGATTCTGACAATTTTTCTGAGAAACCATCGTGAAAGGCACAAGCCGAAAATTGTTTGCCGAAAAGCGAAGCAGATGTTTGCCAAAAATTGTGGTAACCATATTTTTTTTTCTGCGTCCTCATCATAAATAATTACACTGTTAGTGTTGTAAGGTGCAAATATAATCCTATAAATATATAAGAGAAGAAACTTGGAAAACTAAGAGAATTTTTTTTTTTTAGACAAATAGTCGATTTATCCCATTTTGAAAGTCGATGCCTCAAACTAATTTTACTATTGATTTTTTTTATTTTTTAATTAGATCAGAATATAAGAATATAAATACAATGACAGGCAGAAAATTCCACTCAATTGATCTTTTCATTTTTTCGGCTGAAATTTTCTTCGTTCCCATATAATTTACAGGGAATATGAAACTTATTAGATTTATTTAAAAAATAATAAAATAAAAGCAAACTGTTTTAAAAAAAAAAATTACCAACCAATTTAAAAGGCACGAAAATTAATAAGGTTTATATTCATCCCTTGTATTAATTACATTGCATTCGTATTGAACAGGTCTAATGTGATTCTAAATGAATTCTTGAAACATAAGCGTCATCTGATGTAGAACTGTAAGAAATCATATTAACTAAAAATTTCATAATTAATTTTGTTTTTAAACACTGCTTCCTTTAATTTAATTAAAGTTTTTAATAGTATGTTTCATACGCCCGGCTAACAATGGGACATAAACACCTAAGATAAAATGGTATTTTCAGGCTAAAAAATGAATAAAAAAAAATTCCTCTAAATCCATTTTTTTTACTGTCTAAAAACACATTTTTTTTTACATAATTTTCTCTGTCCTCTAGATTCTATATTTAAAATCGTTTAAAAAAAATTACAAAATCTTTAATAACTCGAGGTACGTGTTGCGGTATAGCGGGAAAGATACAACAAAGATTAGTGCATTATTTGTTATTTGTATATTTAGGATTTTTTATTCAAAGACTAGGTCCGAATATTAAACATTCATCATCAGTCAAGGAGGCAAAAAACGGGCCCTATTCCTAGATACTAGGACCTGCTTTAAGAAACCCTTTCGCTTTTTACTTCCTTAGTTAATGAATGATTAACATCTGAAATCAGTTTCAGAATAACAATTCCAAGTGATGTGTCAAATAATGCAGGAATCCTTATTCCATTGATCCTTCTATACCATGATGCGTACCTCAAGTCATTAACGGTTTCATATATTGTTTTTTAAATCGATTTTAACCATTGAATCTGAGGTGGCAGAGAAACTGAGGTTCAAAAATATATTTTATATTTTTTAGACAGTATAAAAAAATGGTAAAAAATATTTGTTGCTCCATACTTTCTCTTCTTATACACGGATCTAATTAAAAAAAATGATAAGACCGTTAATAACTTATACTTTTTGTATATTTAGTATCCATGTTTAAAAATAAATAGGTCACAAAGCCTTTAAATCTTTCAGAAAAGATTAAATGAAACCTTATAAAATTATTCATTTGACAAAGAATAAAAAATAAAATATATTGGAAAAATAAAATAAATGTGAAAATGTGTTTGTGTGTGTACAGCATAGAGAAAAAAGTACGTTATAGTGGTGAAATTATATCACATATATATAAGTGGTTCTATTTTTTTCAGATCTCACAACTGAATTGAATACACTCGGGGTTGTTTCCGTAACACTTAGTAACTTTTAACCCGGACTATTTATTTTTATTATGAAATAGAACATAAAATGTTTTCATTCCCAAAATCACATTAAAGACAATAATGCTTATTCTTACGTTTTACCAACTTCAAATAACTTTTTTGTAATAAGCAAAAACCAGATCACTATTTATCTTAATTTACATCATAAATAGCTTGGAGGTCGCTGCTTACGTTACTTGCCAGAGAAAAACACCGGACATGCCTTTTCTCTTAAATCAGCTATGGAATTATTTTCCTGTGTTTCTGAAACCGAATCTAATCGATTATGTATTGCAAGTGAAGAATATTTCTTCGTTTTGTAGATCTACAGGGACCTGTAGATCACAAAGCATATCAAATGATATAACAGCATATTCTGAAGCAGCAGCATATTCAGATTGTTTTGGAAGCGGTCTATGATCTTTATTTAAACTGTTTTAAGTAGAACAGAGTGCAATAGTATCGGTATATCTTTAACAAATATACATACACAGTTGAATGTTTATTTAGAAAAAATTGTATAGAAATTTGAAATAGGTACAGAATAGTCGGTGGTTATTGTTAAGCCTGAAGAAATAATAAAATACTTTTAGGACTAAAGAAAATAAGACAAAAGTTTTGAAATTAATCTTCATACTGAATATTCATTTCGACCCCTCTCTTGTCACTGTTCATCTTAATAAATGAAATTTATTCTTTGAAAATTAAATTAAAGTAGAATCTCACTAATCTGACCCCCAAGGGACCAAGGAGTAGGGCGGAACGGGCACAAGGTTGGATTAACAGGAGATTTTAATGAAGCACGTGCTATTGAGAAACACCACGTCTAAGTAGACATACATTAATGCGTGCCAACATATTAAAGCATTTCTACTGAAGTGTTTCTAATTAGACGTGGTGTTTCTCTTTGACTGCATCCCTGATTATCTTCTTCTCCATTCATCCTAACAGTCAACTATACTTTTATCATAAAAGTTAAATGTTACCTTTTTAAAATGTAAAGGAATGCACGTTCTATACACCAATAGACTGATATGTTTGCATAGAAATATTTTAGTTAGCTATTCATGTTGAACTAGCTAAACGGTTTAATAACATTGGCCATAATAACACTGTATTGTGTTTGGTTTATAGCTAAATAATTCATTTTTGAAATCAATTATAACGTCGTTTTTAGGGCAAAAACCATAAAAATTAAAAAAAACCCACTAAATTTCTGCCATTTTTAAGCCTGTGTCTTAATGTAAATAAGCCCTTTTCCCGTTTAATCAACAGAGCTTATTTTCTGCTCAAACTGTATTAAATTTAATCTAGTCTATTTTGAATAACAAGCTTTTCTTAAAAATCAACCATGCAGCAGATATTTAGGAGAAACGTAGAAAATGACGATTTAACGATGTTATGAATTGGCTAGCGGGGGGCTTTAAGATCCAAAACTTGGAGTTTCGCACACAAGCACAACACTAAGAACATAAGGAAAAACATAACTACCCGACCTTTTGCATACCAAATGTACAATTTTACTGGACTGTTAGGACTCCGCGGAAAGGTTGGATTACCAGGAGAGTACTTCTAGTGGAAGTAAAATTAGTGAGATTCTACTGTAAAAGTCATATTAAATTATAAAAAATAAAGAAAAAAAGAAGAGTTTTAATTAATAATATTTTAATCAAACTATGGGTTCAAGAAAACATAGAAAGGCTACAGGTTAAGACCCAACCAGGTAATCTACAGGGAGATCAAAGATCTGGAAACCGAAATAAGAATTCAGAAGACTGAGATTCAACGGACAGATGGTAAGAATGGATCAAGGGAGACTAAGCAAGAGAATCTTTGACAAAATCCTTGAATGCATGAGCAAAGGAGATAATGTAAAACAAGTGAGGGAAAAGTTAAAAAGAACAGACAAAAACTGGCTAGATATAGAACAATACGGAAAAAAAATCAAGGGTTTTGTGGAAAATACAGAGTGGACGAAGTTAAGGAAGCAAAGGAAAACGGAATTGATGGGGAAATACTAAGAGATTAGTAACGCGAAAATGAGAAAGGAAGAGTAATGATATTCGTGTGGTTTTAAAAGACCGTCTCGTGAAAAAAAAAAAAAAAAAAAAAAAAAAATGAATGATATATGTATATCAGTTATAATAGCTATGTTTTATAGTTTAAATAATTACCCTGGAAATGGTACAATAAAAATATTTCGAACGATTTTATTCAATTTATCAAAAGTAAGACTTATACAATACGCAAATAATCTGGCATAATATTAAACAACAAAATAATCTTTATATCTTAATTCATTAAAGTAGTATTGTAAAAATTAAGATCTGTCTATTTTTTGAATGCTATCAATATAGAACTAACTCCTTAATTTTTCATTCACTAACATTACAATAATTAATAGGTTTAGTTGAATTAAACATCATTTGAGGGAAGTTTTATGACAAAGAAAAGTGCCGCGGAAACTTAATGTTTGCTTTTGGTTATTTCTATTACGTATGAAAGCATCAAAATTTGGCTTGATAATTGGATTGCCTCAGAAGTTCAAGAACTCTACAGGCAAGGAATCTGTAAATTGCCTGAAAGATGGTCGAAGGTTAAGCAGTAGTTGGAAAAGCTTTGAATATATTATTCTTTCATTTTTTATGAAGCAAATTATTTTCACTAAAAGGGCGGATTCATATTCAAATATCCAATATTTCCCGACCAGTAGATAACAGTTCAGTGAATAAGTTCAAAATATAAATAAGGACCTAGTTGTTCAATAGTGGTTACGACTGGTACTATTTCTACTGATATTTTAAGTGTGAATACGACTGACGTTAATCAGCTGGTTCTCATCTTCGAACGTTAGGATATTTTGACTACAGACATAAAATTACGCATCCTTTAAGCTTCATTGGAAAATTCAATACTTCCAAAAAAGTTTATAAAAAATTATATATGTTATTTCATTTAGAGTGACTCAAATTTGTAACTCTATTTTACAAATTATGCCACTTGGAAAATACATTAAACTTTTAAATCAATAGCATACATACATGTAAGCCAACCGGTAGCATGCAATATTAAAAAGAAACATTAAATAGACAAAAATTAGTTTCATTAGTATACTTACAGCAAATCTAAAAATCGGTTCTACAGACCTCTGATTAGTCTCGCTGATTGAGGTTATCATTAATGTTCCCTTCCCGCGTTTTGTAAAATCCTTAGTAGAGGTGGGCATAGTAGTTCCTTTTAGGGAATAGTTCCTTTTGAACTAGTTCATTAGAATGAACTAGTTCAATGAACTAGTTCAAATGAACTACTTAGTTCATTTTTCAAAAGAACTATATAAATACTGAACTAAGAGAGGAATTGAACTATGGAAAAAAAGGAGGGAACTGAGATGTCAAATGAACTAGAAAGGTTATAGAAAAAAAAAAAAAAAACCTCTTAACTTTTTTATTTACATTTTTTTTATATTTATGATATATTTACATAGATTACACTTATTTTCTATATCTCTTATTAACATCTATATGATATTTATTTTATATCATATTTAGATGTTAATGAGATATATTTTCTATATCTTTTATTAACATCATCTGTATGAAACTAAATCTTTCATCGTAATATTCCCTGATTTCCAGCAATCTGATTAACTTGAAAATTTGCACATGTTTCAAGGACCTATGACAATACAGTAATTGCACAACTTTCTTTTAATATTCTCACTTAGTCTAGTTTAAATTATCCCCAAAATGGGGGCCAGTCTTGCAAAAGCTGGATCAGTAGGTTTTATGTTTTTATATGGACCAGATGGGTTCTGAGATTACAATATCAAAAATGAAACTTAATTTGATTAGGGGAAAATGTTTTGGGGGAGGGGCAAAAAACTCAAACTTTTTTCAGATTCTAGAAAAAACATAGAAAAATGGTTTCATCGTAAATGTTATATTTAAAAAACTTAAGTTTTTAAGTTAAATTAGGTTCGAACTACCTAGTTCACTTTCCATTGTCAAACATCAACGAAATTTGCAAACTTACAAAAAATGTTAGTTTAGGTCATGTTTAATAGTCCATCACACAGAAATAGCTAATCTAATCAATGAATGTTGTATACTAAAAGTTGTAGATCATTACATTGTGAGCAAAACAGGATTTTTAAAGCAAAAAATTGTCCATTTCTATTCTGAGATATGTCAAAAAACCAACAATTATTGGTTGAATTTGGATAAACTTATTGCAAACAAATCATGAATAATGAACTTTAAGAATACTACGAATTGTAATAAAAAGTGTTAGGAACTTAGGTTCAGTTAAGTTTCTCTTATTCCATTTGTTCTTTTCAGAACTAATGGAATAAGAGTTTCGTTGAGTTTTTAAAAAAACAACAAAACACAACAATAGAAATATAATATAGACGCTAGACGTAGTAAGAGCAATATGGATGTTGCTTGTTCAAGCTTTTTTACGTCCTTCGGCTGAGGACACGACAAAACACGATTCTACCCGAACTGATGAACTAAGTGACGACGAACTACCTAGTTCACTTAGTTCATTTAGCTACCTAGTTCGTTTAGTTCAGTAGTTCCTTAGGTCCGACGGATCCCTGTCCGAGTGGTGGGATAAATGAACTATAGTTCGAACTACCTAGTTCACTTAGTTCATTTAGCTACCTAGTTCGTTTAGTTCAGTAGTTCCTTAGTTCCGACGGATCCCTGTCCGAGTGGTGGGGTAAATGAACTATAGTTCACCAAAACAGAGATCGGTCTTTCTAGTTCATTTACATGAACTAGTTCAATGAACTAGTTCGTTCACGAACTACTCATCTCTAATCCTTAGTATGTTACTTTCATGCGATTCGAAAATCATGTATTTTATGTATTTAACGCATTGATGTAATATAATCTAAAGTTTAAATATTTCTTCCTATTGTACAATTCTAATTTTTAATGATTGCGGTCTAATGACCACAATAAACATTTAAATGTGTTTTTTTAAATATTGTTTTCTTTAGTGACGAAATGACATTAGTTTTACTATGAAACAAAAAATATTTTAATTATAGAAATTAGAACCATTTTTAATGTTAACTCTCCAAAGTGCTGCTTGATTTTGCTTTGAGATATTTGGTTTGAAAGGATTGGCTACTCTGATGAAAGTTCATAGTATCAGTTATGAATTTTCATGGAGGGAGTTGAGTTATTTATGACTTTATATATTAATGTAAGTTTAGATCTGTTTAATGATCTATCATTAAAAATAGATATGTAATAATAAAATCTAAGAACAAATATAGCATTGAAATCCAAATAAAATGATACTTATTACTTATTTGAATAATTAAAATAGCTGTATCACATTTGTAAAACATTTTAATAGTTTGTTATGTAACAAATGTAGTATTACCAGCTTTCCTCCTTTCATTTTCATAGGTGGGGAGCAAAATATTGAGTAAAATAAAGATAAAATATGTCTACATGTAACCAAAATAGTAAATACTTGATAAATGATACGTGTTTAATGATTATTTTAAGTAAATACCAATAATCGTACATTTTTCATTAATTAAAAAAGTAATCTAACAAATTGTTTTTCAATTGTTTTGATTACTGGTTGCTTCAGCATCTCTAAAGTTTATGATTTAATTTCTTTGCTGTATTTATTAGAAATAAATTAATCAAGATAGTAAATAAAAAAAAAAAAAAAAAAAAAAAAAAGTATAAATGCCCAGCACATAATAATTCTTGAATTTATTAAATGTATATAACTTATTTATTTGTATCCACATATATGATCTTCCTATCAAGAGCCAGTTTATTATTTTAGTTACCACAATAAATGAATATTATTAACTATATTTTTTTATACTCCAATTTTAAGTTTTAATAAATGTTCATTTTCAGTTCATGTATTTTTGGTGGGTATAGATTTGAAGATCACATAAACACTTGTGTCATGTGAACAATACAGACTTTATTCATTTAATTAATTTCAGGTACATACTTAGCATGTTTCTTATTTATAATTATCTGGAAATAATTTTTTTATCTTTTAGTTTGTTGTTCATTTATGTTTTCTTAGATGTGAAGCTAAAAAGAGCTTTTATATATATATATATATATATATATATATATATATATATATATATATATATATATATATATATATATATATATTTAAAAAAAAAAATGTATTTAAAATGAGCCTTGATAACTTAAATTTTGTTATTCCGTTTTTAAATTATGTATTGAACCACAGATTTCTTATTCTAGGTGCTACAATGTTTTGTATGTGAGTTCATCTTCCTGAAAGAAAAGAAAGTGGATGCAGTCTTCATCTCGTATTTCAATCGGATAAATGGATGAATTAAGATGAATTAAGGTATGTGCTAGTTCTGTTAGAATGATGATTTTCAAATTATGTTTAACTCTACATTCTCTAAACCTAAACAAATTGTTGCATACATTACTTTCTACAAGAATATAATTTTCCACAAAATCTAATTGAAACAATTAACTTTTATTACCATTTTAAATTACACAAACATGTTTACCAATCTAAAACTGATTTGTTTTCCATGTATCACTGCTATTTAAATTCTTAAAAAGTCATTAGTACTAATGTACTTATACTTATTTTCCTAGCATTTTCATGGTTATTTCTTTTTCAAAATATGGCAACATTAAATATTTTATTTTATTCATAAAGATTTTATTAAAAGGAAAAAATAAAGAACATCATTAGATAATACTGATTTAGTTTACCTATTATGTATCTTTCTATTATCTTTGAAATATACACCTTTTTATTATCAAGCCAGTTCAATTTATGTTTTAACATCTTTATTTAATATATTGTACTAATAGTAAGGATTAATAAAAAAATAAAATACTGTACTTTTGATAGAGCTTTTGATGATTTGGTTTATTATAAATTGATTTCGGGCATTAGATCCATGTCTTCTGATGTTTTATACTTTTTGTATTTTATTACATAGCATTTAAATAGTATAATCTCTTACTTATCTAAGGCTTTCTTTTTGTCTTCTAAATGCCTGTTTATACCTAAAAAAATTAATAGTCTTTATTTTTTCTACTAAACCCATCCATTATTTTGTAAATTGATGATATCAAGGTCATCTAGAATTTACCTGCAGCCTCTAGAGATATACATACTTGATAATACTAACTTTGGTTGCATTGGCTTTTTCCGACTACAAATATGTTTTTCTTCCTTTTTATCACTTATTATCTACTCCATTTTTTCCGATTCCTTTAATTCAAATCTGAAACACACTCATCAGATACACTCCTACTCTTATGATCTCTGTTTTTCACTCAAAATACTTCTGCATTAAAAAACCTATTCATTATTGAACTTCATCCTTATGGATTTGTATCAACACCTTTTTAATCTCATCATAAACATAGGGACAGGGTCATCCCCTGTTGTTTTTGCAAGGTTTGCCAAGAATACTCGTAATAATTTAAAAAAATAATCCATAATTTTAATATAGATAAAGAGATATTTTGGAAAAAGTTGGTATTATTCTTATGAAGAAAAATCCTCAATTATGTGCCTCTCTTCTCTAGAAACAGAGGAGTTTTAATAATAATTTTGAAAGCCCCAATAAGTTTCTTGGCAAACACTAAGACCTGTTGATAGCTTTCATTTTAAAACAATTCAAATGTTTGATGTGGATAAGAGAGACTGCATGTCTTATTTAAAATAAATTAAACTGTGGAGATATAGAGAAACACATAATTGATACAGCTACTAAAGAAATTGCACAAATACTTAGTTGTTACAAAAATCCTTTTGCATAAGTTTGTAGCTTTATTTCAGACTATATATTTTAAACTTTATTGAATATTACTATTCAAAGTAAATTTAATAGTTTTCAACTACTTTCACTAACCTTTTTGCTAGTAATTGGATTTGATCCCGCTACCACTCCTTTGGTTTTGAGTCAAATAACTCTTCACATCCAATATTTATGTCCTCATAATTATCAAAGATAATTAAAAACTCTGTCTAGTTTTTCACAGTAAAGCTTTGAGTCTACTAAATGACCATCAGGAAAATGGCCATCAGGAAAAAGCACCAGAAACCGATCTTAATGAAACAAATCGTGACAGTATTTCAATGGATAACTGACTTTTTGCAGCCCAAATTTCTTTGAGCTTGGACCTTTTTCTTCTGACATTACATATGTATTTCAAAAATGCAAATGACCCCATACAACTACCTCAAGTCACAAGGAATTGAAGGATTAATCAAAGTAAATATCTTTAAAAATATTAGGAACAAAAACATTCTTATTAGATTAATTTTTAAGAGTTGGAATAAAGTGTTGTGTTTAAGCCTGAGGACTTTTGTGACAACCTTGTGTTGGTACAATTAACAAACTGTTCTTTATAATTTTTTTAATGCTAATGGTTTCCCTATTCCTTCTCATTTTATTTTTTTAGTAGCTATATAACTTCTAAGTGATTTATGAAGTAGTTGAAAATATTTTATTGACATCAGGTCAGACAAAAGAAGTATCTGTACATATACACAACTTAAAACTTTTCTTATCAGAACAATGTCAAAAACAATTTTAAATTGAAGAATAAAAATTCTCTGGATACCATTCAAAACTGTTCATCGGCTTGATGTTCCAGAGTTTAAGCCTCTGGGATAATGTTTATAACTACAAGAAAAAGATCCTTGATATTATCCAGGTTGAACCATAACCCAAAAAAAGTAAAAGAAATTGGCAATGTTTGAAATTAACAAACCATATTTTTTAATTTTGACAATGTTCCTATCATATCTTTGATGGCCATTATCAGGACAGATGAAAAAAATTAAAATAATTAAAAAAGATACATCATCTTAACTCCACTCAGTAATGAAAAGAACTGAACTAGTTCTCTAGAACTCTGGTTCAGTTCTCTTCATGATGATTAAATTTTTTACTAATTCTATCAACATACTACTTTACCTAAGAGATTAATCATCTGTATCTGATAAGATTAAATTTCATTTACAGATACAACTTTCGACAAAATGGTTTGTTGAAATAAAAAGTTGTCGAATAGGTTTGACTTTGGAAGATGATTTTTTGGTTCAAGTTAGTTTTTCTTTAATAATATCCTACCATGATTCTATTTTACAATTAAGAATTTTTTTTTTTTTTTAAATACTCACCCAAATACAGAAATGGATCATTTAATTTATAGTAGTTTTGAATTTTTAAATTTGAAAAGTCTCCTAAAGTTAGGTCTTGTTTTTCATTTTTACTTGTCATACCAATATTTTTTGGTCCTTAAAAAAAAAAAAAAAAAAAAAAAAAAAAATTAAATCAGTTTAATTTTCTCTCCGAATTTTGCCTCGAGGCATTTGCTATTTCTTTTATTCAGTCTAATAAACTTCATAGAGGTACTTTTTTTGAAATTTTATTATGTTTTTAACTTTGATGTTATATGTATCTTGGCCACCTGCAGCAGCTTCTGCTATTTGTCTCTATTCCGTGCTTATTCCACTTAGCTGCCTATTCCTAGAATGCTAAGCATCTTAAGTCACACCATTTATCCGTCCTAATCTAGGATCTTCTCTCCTTCCTATATCATACAGTGGTTGCACAAGGAGCTTCTTCAGGATTTCATCTTTTCCAATCCTTGCTATCTGTTCCATATAACATATACACTGTAGCCTGCTGAATTTCATGATCAGAAAAACGTTTTATGTGGGAAGCTCACTGGAACTTTAAGAGCAGCGGGTGGATATTGCTCGTAAACATTTTTCTTGATGTTGATTGTAATAAGTGTTAGAAGTTAATATGATTTTTGATAGATCTCAGCTAGCTTATTAGACAAAAAAAAAATTATGATTTTATAAAATTTATTATATCATCACCTCTTTTCCTTGCCCTTTGGTAGAAATAACAGCTATGAAAGAAAATCTGTTAAATTTAACTGGGGTAAATTCTTCTTCTTGAAGGAAGAGGAGGATGGTTTAGCTGCAGCTGTTTAGATTTGGTTTTCAAAACAGTTACTACGGGTACGATATAATGTATAAGTAGAGGCAATATATATTAATAGTTAATTATGAGTGAAACTCAAACCTTCTCAGCAAAGAAAGGTTTGGTGTTATAATATAAGATAAAAACACATAAAAAAGTAAAAATTCTTATGTCACTTGATATCTTTGGAGGGCTCCTTTTGGAGAATTTTCATTGTGGTTTACTATATTATTAGGCACACTTTCCCATTCTTGGCTCATTTCAAATGCGATTTTGCTATTGTTAAAACAGTTGTGTATTATTAATAAGTATTTAATTTCAATATTATGGATTAAATGTTTCTTATTACTTGGTGCCTTTTCCTCCAAATGTTTCTATGTTCATATCCATTTTTTTTTTTTATTTTTGGAATGTTACAATAGATATTTTAATGAATCACTGTTTTATTAAGTAAAGCATAGGAATAACTGATGGAAATTCATCAACTTTTTTATGAATTGATGATATTAAAACTAATTTAAGGATAGAATAGTTGTAATAATTTTATTAGGATCATTGATAAATTTATACTGGTCTTAAATTTTCAAATCTGTACCATACTGAATCCCTTAACTAATCAAGAAAACCAACTATAAAAGATTGTTGCTTATATTACATTATTGGCTTAACTGACACAAGAAGCAGTCCTTGGCCTGCTTAGCTTCTCTGTTCCAGTTTTCTCAATCATCAGTTTGAGTGATGGGAACCACTCAGATTCTCAAAGAAGCCCACTCTTAAGGTAGCTTATGGTTCCTATAAGTTCCCACTTCTTTGATACAGCTTTTTAGCTGTCCAAGTCTCATTCATCCTAATCATTAATTTTGAATTGTTAGTATATATAGTATACTACTTGTTAGTATAGTATAAGGCAGAAAATTTATTTTCTGTTATTTCGGCTATGGATCGAATTCGAGGTCGGGAGACCCTCCTGGGGCACACCCAGCCTCCTAAAAAGTGGGTACCCTTAATTGGGGGAAAAACTTGGCGGTTGAGCGTGAATTCTGACCAAATCACCTCCTTTCACAACCGTTGGCTTAGAAACAGTACAGCCTACCTAAGTACTGAACTCGAGACCCTTCATGGGTTGTAAGTGGTACAGGTTTTTTTTTTTTTTTTTTTTTTTTTTTTTTTAGTATATGTTAATCCATCCATTCTATGCTTTGGCAGCACTGACAAAACTTGATCTTTTAAAGTCTCCATGTAATGAAGTCTTTACGATATTTTTTCTCATGCCCATTTTTTTTTTCTTCAACTGGCTCAAATATTTGGTGTAAACTTTTCTTTTTACCTCAGTTTACAGTTGCTTATGTGTCCTATGCAAACAGTGTAACATATTTTTCTTTCTATGAGTAAAATCAAGACTAATATTACATATAGTATTTAAATTTAACTTCAGTTTGATGATATGATATTGCTGTTTATATTTGATGAAACAACAAATCAGAGTTGTTTACCTCGTACAAGTTTCTTTATACATAAAACTTTGATCCTTAAGTACTAAAGATAATGCTGAAGTGCTGGAAATGCTCTTATGGTTAAATTGTAGTTGGTGAAATTGAATTGATAAGTTTTGCAATCAATTAGTTTTGTTTTTGTTTTGCATTAGTAGCAGCTTTAGGAGCCATGTTTAATAAAATTCTTGGGACTCTACAGACAAGGGAGTTGAGGTGAGGGTCTCAGGGTGTTTTTTACAGAAAGTTAGGAGTTCAAATGCCACCTGGGCGGGTTAAATTTATTTCATGGCAGACCCACAAAATAAATCTTGACCTTCCCACCATGGCTACAATAGGTTGGCATTCTATAGAATAACCCGTCCTTCCAGCTCTAGTTGGAGTAGAAAGGATGTTATGCCCCAAATAAAAAACTAATGAAAATCTACAAAGGTCAACTTTTAAAATAAATAATCAAGGCACTGCTACTTTCAACCTGAGGATCATGAGTAATATTTTGGAACCTGGGTGATTCTTGTAACAATGATAGTTAATTACGAATTGAGATAAAAAATAAACCAGATTGTTTAAGATGTTTATAAGGAATCAGTCATGGTCTAAGTTGTAAAGAATGGAAGATAAGTGGGTGGAATGGAACATAACTTTATGTTCTTAAAGTAAAAATGGTTTATAAGAGCAAAGCGTCCCTTACATCAAAGCAAAAATAATTGTAGTGCGAATTCACAGTGAAAAAAATTCACTCCTCTCTATTTACTGGGGACATAGGGGTTGCACAGACCGAGGCAAATTCACATCGTTCTGTGCACCCCCTATGTTGCCACATAAATAGAGAGTAGCTTTAAATTTCTATTAGTCCAATAAATAGCATGATGTATTTTATTCAAGTTTATTTTAATAAAATTATTTATTATGTTTCTAATGCTTCTAAGTTAAGCTGCATTAGTTTGTCTGTTGTTTGTTTATTAGGGCTTGACATCCTTATGTACTCCAATTAGAGCAGGAAGGATGTGTAATCCTACAGGTTACCAACCTATTCCAGCCAGGGTGGAAAGGTCAAGATTTATTCGTGGGTTCGCCACAAAACAAATTTTAATCTGCCCAGGTGGGATTCGAACCCAAAAGCTTCAATAACAAACTCGCTGAGATCCTTGCTCCAACTCACTCACCCATCGAGCCCCCAAAGCTGCATTTGTTATTGGAGGAGGAAATGATCAGAAATACTTACAGGGATTAAATTAGTATAATTAAAAAAATAAACAATATAAAAGCTTTGTGTTTTTATTTTAATTATATTTCATAATACAAAGTAATCTTATACCTAAAAAATTTTGATATATATCTACTCCCAATACTCTCTGGCAATATTTCATTTTAAATGTACAACGTAATTTATCTTACATAATTTAAGGGTAGTGGGAGATAACTGTAAGTGAACACAGTGTTTAATGCTCAAAAAGATTAGTAAAAAAACTTAAATCTATACATTACAAAGTCTTTTTACGAATTAAAATTAATGTAGTACTTTACATTGATTCCACACACAGTCTTATCAACAACTTTGTTATAAGAAATAAAAACAAAATCACAATATTACTTCATTTGTCTTAAGATCTACTATTATGTGTGGGTATTACTATTTTGTTGTAAAAATCAAAGTTTGAAATGATTATTAAAATTTTGTAAAACATTTAGATAATGAGCTCTGTAAGTAGCTAACCTTAAACATATTAAAAGTATTTTAATGACAAATACACTTATTAATAACTTTCTACAATATTGTAGGAAAATAATTTAAATAAATTTCCACAATTTAATGCATCTAAGTGGTATTTTAGAACATCAAAACATATTTATCAGATATTATATAAATAAAATTAGACGGTGTGCCCTTTTTGATGTGTTTTTTGATGCTTCAATAAGTATCAAAGAAAATTTTATGGACTTTAAATCTACATGTACAGTACTCTCGGGTATCTAATTCTAATTTTTACAGTTATAAGACATGGAATTCACAAAAATTAATTCCTCTGCCTGCTCCTGACTGGAATCGCTCCAGGAGGTAAGTTGAATGGTAGTTGTTCCTCATCAGAATGCTGCTGAGGTCTTTGGAATTCTTGAGGTCTTAGTTGTTGTGGTTGATATTGCTGTTGGTATTCTCGTTGTTGAGTTGGTTGTTGTTGCTGTTGCTGTGGTTGGTAATCCCTTACTGGAGGTTGATGTTGTTGTGGTCTTCCCTGTGGCCTTCCTTGAGGTCGTCCAGCCTGTTAAAACAATTCAAATTGTTTAATAAAATCTCAAATTTCATCAATAAAATCTCATATTACAGTTTTGATTCATTACTAAATTTTACATTTTCCTTAGACAGTTTTTGCTTATGGTATTAATCCAAGCTTTTTTTCATTAAAACATAAATGTTAGCATTTCTAACTTATTCTAAAATATTCTGGAAATGAAATTACAATTAAAACGCAATAGTACATTTTGATAAAAAAAAACATACTCCTAATTTTACAATTAATATTAGATTCAGAGACCAATATTAATAAACTTACAAACCTATTTGGTGACAAATTATATTATTATTATTTAATTTTTTTTTTACACGAATCGGCTAGCAAGAACCATACGAATATCACTTATTCTTTTACACACTTTCCGCCTTCCTTCTACTCCAATACTCTTTTATCCTCTTGGACTGCGCCTCTCGCTCTTTTTTATTCCATTTTTTCCCTCGTCTTTCCCTCTTTCCCACAAGAATCATAACTTCATTTAGTTTTTTCCCAAAACGATCTTTATTCAAGCAGTATTTATCCGTGAAAATTGTATTATATAACTAAAAATATTTATTAATAGATCAGTGTGTCAAAATATTCTCTAAACAACTTTAGTGTATGGGTGCATTTGGGAGCAGTGTGTTCAGTAACTATTTTTAAAAAAATATGATAAATACATAGTTTATCCCCTGTCTAATTGCCCAGTTCTCATTTTTAAGAGTGGATCCAGATTGCTTCTGCCAAACCAACAATTTCTGACGTATGCTATTTTCTCAGCACAAGTAAATTTAATGTGCTTAGTTTGAACTGAAGTGATTCAGTTCAAGAAGTCATCTTATTTTTACTAGATTTAAACCATTGTAATATAGAAACATAAAAGTTTAAAGTTTTCCAGTTTTCTAGTTATGTTTGTTGCTATTAGAGACTTTGAACTGTTGAATGTAGTAATGATACAAATTTAGGTCAGTTGCAAAGATTTAGGTTAGCTGCAAGAGAATATACACTGGGCAAAAAAAGTCTGGAAACACTTACCAAACTCTTATGCTTATGCTACTCCTTTCTAAAATAGGCAATTTCCCATTGTGAAACTACTCTTATTTTATACAAAAAACAATTATCTTTTATTTTAACATAATATATCAACAGCAGTCAACAGAAAACGTTGAAGTAAAAAAAAAATAGACCCTTATAGCAAAAAAAAAAGTCTGGAAAATGAAAGAACTTGTGTAATGAAAGAAAACAAAACATTTCAAAAATAACAACAGATTATACTCGCTATGGGTTTTAAGGACAAAGGTCAGAAACAAAGTCTTATGATTAGAAATCCTTTTAGTCTGTGATTAGAATTAATGATGGAAGTGCCAAAAGCCATTAATGAGTTAATTGTTTCCTTACGAAATCAAGGCAATCCTTTGAGGGGAATTGGGAGGACTGTTAGTAACAACATGGGTGAAGTATCTAAAATTATATAAAGATTTAGGCTGTGCATCCAGCAGACCATGGAACTGCGTCCACCAAAAATAAATAAATTGCTCAAGTGGGAAATTTTAAAAACTGTCCCAGACATACTGTGCACTAGTGCTCTGAAAATTGCTACCAACTTGTCTCGCAGCTATGGTGAATAAGTTACGGAAAAGTGGCTTATTTGGTCAAATCGTCAGGAAGAAACTATTCGTTAGCGAGTTAAATTGTTAATGCCATTTGGAAATTGTTGAACAGTATGTACAAAAGCCTCCATCGATCTAGGAATCTGTTATTTTCTCGGGCCAAAGTTTATTTAACATTTTTGGCTTAGATGACCATCAAAAAGTTTAGTGAAAATCGAAAAAAATATTGGAAACAAAAAACTAGAGGAGTAGAAGTATTAAACTTTGGTAAGTGTTTCCAGGTTTTTTTTACCCTGTGTATTTATACACTCAAAATTTTATCTTGATAAATGGAGAGAAAAAACTTACTGATTAGCAGACCATAATATCGCTAACCACTCATAATATTGCTGATCAGTTATGAGACAATAGAATTGCCCAAGAAAAAAAAAAAATGTATGCCGTAAAGCTTCCACAACTTGAATAAGCCTCCTTCTCAATAGTTGAATGATTTTGCTCTGAGTTGTAAATTAATGAATTAAAGAAAAGATAAATTAATAAATTAAATAAAATAATTGTAAATTTCATTACTGATCATGATGATACATAATTAATCATAACAAGAACAAATCTGTAGTAAGCAGTGATAACTTTGAAAAACTGGTGATGTATTTGTAAATAAAATAAATTACCTGCTGAGGTACATTAGGTTCCTCTGCTTCTTCTGGTGGAGGAGGGATAGTGGTTGGCACTTCACAGTCTTCTGTTGGAGGAACAACACATCTTAGAGTCCTCTTGTCAAATACTAACATTGCAGGACATCTCTGAAGTCTCGGGTACCCACCTTGACACTGCCAGTACCTGTTACAGGACTTGCCCAAGGGAACATTGCCGTTGGCTTCTGAGTTACATAAGGCTGAAATAAAGCATTGCAGGTTAATGCTTCATAATGAAATACAATTACAAAAGAATGGCACTGGATGCAAATATATTATTACAAATGTTTGTAAGAAGGCAGCAATAATTATCATTTACAGAAAAGTAAGAAACTTAATTTTTTTTTTTGCCAAGTTTCTCAAGATTATGAAAGAGGAAATGAGGGAAAGAACGTTCTCACCAAAAAATAGAATAGCATTGAGTTAATGTTCCAACTATCCAGTTACTGTTATATAAATGTGGAAAATCACAAATGATCATATCTATTCATGAATAACTAATGCTTGGTTAGAATAAAATCACTGATATTTTTCTGTAAATTGATGTGTTAGGAAAACTTATGTATACTAGACTGATTATTTGATATCCTTATATTAAAATATATATTAATTTATAAAAAAAATACATTATAATTTTAATTTTTCATTGCTTTCTCTATAAGCAACTTTGTTTACAAATAGGAAAAAAAACTCATTCAAGTTTTTTATTAACACATAGTGGTTATAGCCATTAAGGTTCTTATCCATCAAATGGATAGGTAAGTTAGTAGTAGACATTAAAATTTTCCATTATGCAATAGAAATTTGAAATGAAACATTATGTTAGAGAGATTATGGAATACAGTGAAAATAAGATGTCTATGCCACAAATATTTTAATATAAATGGAATACTTCATCATATTTTTTGTATATCATTCATTAAAAAAAATGTTAATCTTTCAATGGCATAATCTGAGTTGAGAAATGAAAAAAAAACATGCTTCAGTAAATCTTGGTAAAATTTGGAAACACAATGGATTCATTATTGTGAAATCTGGGAGAATTAAAAACAATGTCTGGTTACCAAGAGTGATTTAAAAATGACAGTTATAAAAGCATTGTGAAACTAAATGAGTTTCCAGATGTTTGTTTTGTAAATAAGAGAAAACAATTTGTGTTTTTCGAAATTTCTTTTTGTGTTTAGTTTTTCATAATTTATTCTCTTATAAACCTCGTTCATGAATATATATTTCGGGCAATGCTCGTTTTCTATTTATGCAATTAATGTTTCTGTTTCTTTTATTTTTTACCTCTCATCGTAATTAGTCTTTTTATGTGACATCTATACATTCATTTTATATTACCCTACTTAAATTAAAGGATTTTGATTAAATCCTCCTGATAAAGAATCAGCTATTTTTATTTGACTCTTATTGTCTTATTTATAATTCCTACAATGCCATTCACATCTAAAGCCACTCGATTTTGGATGTGTGAAGTCACTATTTTGGATAAGGTTTTCATTAATGATAAATGTATATATACATTTACAAAAATTGGTTTTGATTTAAAATGAGCTATATTAATAAGAAGGATGGGAATAGGAAACTGGAAGAGTCTTGCTGGAGACCGCGAGGCATGGGGAAGAACGGTGGCAGAGGCCCAGGTCCTACAAGGACTGTAGCGCCCAACAGTGAAGGTGTGATTAGTTAAAAGATAGTAAGTCCTGTGCTCGATACCCGGTGTTAATTAACTTAATAGATCTAAGTTTATTCTTAACCAATAAAAATGAATTTTATATACCTATCCATTTGTTATTTAACTATTTTGAGGGCTCAGTGTACTACAGGGTGAGTATCTCTTAGTGTATAAAAAAAAATGGGTGAAACTAGATCAAAAATGTAGCAAAATGCCGCAAACCTTACTTTTCTATTCCAACCCTTGCAGATATACCCTAAATCAAAGACTTTTTTGAGGAAACCACGTTTTTTTCCATAAAAGCTGTAATATCTCCTTTTTGTTTAAATTTTTTTTTCAAAATTAGGCCACATTTTCGGATTTAGTATTAAATTTACTATAACAGCTGAGTACCTGTAACCTTGAATTTTACAAACTTGGTATCTAAAGAACAGCTTCACCTTATTTGGGAAAGTCACAATGTCGTATTTACTTCAACGCTCACCATTTTTCGAAAAAACTATCCACAAAACGTCAAATTTTACAAAAACTTGCAAATTTAATCAGCTTTTTTGAATGATATGTTAAACGTAATGATTTTGTTTCAATTTCATGGAGAAATTTAGTTTTGAAACCGAAAAAACGTGGTGTTCTCATTTGGCATACAAATCAGTTACTTGTGTAAATAAAACATTATGACAATCCCTTAATGGAAATGTGCATTTTGAACATAATAAACTCTTCATTGGAATAAAAAGCAAAGAAAAAAATTATTGTTAAATAGAAAATAAAGGAAAACTGTCAATAAAGTGACACCAGATCAGAGGATCTTATGTTATTACATTTATTTATTATTATTATTTAGGATTTATTTTATTAGATTGTTAATGTAATGTTTAAAATCCAATGATAATGAACATAGACCTCAATTTTGCCGTTAGCTCCTGAATGCAGATTGTGTTGAAGGATACTACTTTTTGAGATGAATTTTACGGGTAGTTGAGTCTGTTTTTACAGGGGAAGGCATTTCTACCTATCCATGTATATCGTTGGTTTATATTTGTATTGCTTTATACAAGAGATACTCACCCTGTATAGTAAACCATAACTTCATAGATTGTTTGGGGAGCCCCTCATTCAAAAACATTAAATGGTTTAAAAAAACAAAAACATTTTCAAAAATGAAAGCAATTTTTTTTTCATATTTATTTAATTTTCGAACAGTAAAAAAGAAAAAAACAACAACAACAGTTAATTCACAGTTAATTTCAGTTTTAAAATATGCATACTTGCCCAGAAATAGGTTAGTACTTTTTAAATTTCTTTCTGTATTATTTCTAAAGTAGGTTATTTCCATACATGTGATGAAAACCATTTCCTGCTTTAGGTTGAATGTTGGCTTGGATATTACATAAATTTGAATTATCATAAAATTAGATTGCGGAATTGATAAAATGTTCTTTCGAAACGTTTTTATAAAAACATATACGTGTTTAAGAGATAATAATAAGAAAATTATCTATAATGGGAGAGTGTTTTATTATAGGCCTACAATAGACTGAACTCTAGACAAAAAATCTCCGTCTTTGCAAAGTTTACATAGCTAAATAAAAACTCTTTTTTATAAATGATTACTCAATATCTCGTCTTTTCGTTTCTTTGTAGACTAAGCATCACACATTAAAGTATGAACTTACGAAATCTCGAAATTGAATTACAAGTTAATACAAAAAAAAAAAAAAAATACTAAATACGAATAATATTAATTGAGAAATAATCAGGTAAGTAAGCAGCAGGTTTGGTTTGAGCCATCTTATTGACAGGAATCGTGGATTCAGAGACAAAACGACCAATTATGATTTACAAACTACTTGTTTAAACTATTATTCAGTTTTCGCTGATTTCGTTGAAACATATGATTCTTCTAGGGATGAGTTATTCCGTTCGAGTTTCCTGTCTGATTTTGGTTAACCTTTTTCCTAGCGTGTATTCTTAATACTATTATTGTTATATTAACTACAAAACTGACTTAAACATACCAACAGCCAATCAACATAAACAGACGTACTTAAAATTATTTCCTGAAAAGCGAAATGAGTTAAACAAACATTAAACAAATTAATAGACGAAATAGTGAGGTCTCTCCTATCGTAGAAAACTAAGGAAAATTGAAAAGTTATGTATATTATATATAAATTACAACCATGAATAGTGGTGTTGGGCATTTCCCCACATCCTTTATATGTTTTTTTTTTGACAACATCGACGTTGGATATTTATTTACGCATCTAACAAGTTGAGGTATATGAATAAAACTTTGAACTTTGAAAAATAGTCTGATCAAAAAATGTTGAAACAATTACGTTTTTTAAGCTTTCTTTAGTGAGGTCTCTCGTATCGTAGAAAACTAAGGAAAATCAAAAAGTTATGTATATTATATATAAATTACAACCATGAATAGTGGTGTTGGGCATTTCCCCACATCCTTTATATGTTTTTTTTTTGACAACATCAACGTTGGATATTTATTTACGCATCTAACAAGTTGAGGTATATGAATAAAACTTTGAACTTTGAAAAATAGTCTGATCAAAAAATGTTGAAACAATTACGTTTTTTAAGCTTTCTTTGGGTGTAATAAAAACTGAAATGTGTTATTATATTAAAAAAAAAATTCACCAGTAAAACCGATGAAGGGTCTCGCGTTCAATACTAAGATATTAAAAGGATGTACTGTTTCTAGGCCAACGGAGATTTTGGCTGAAATCATGCTCAACCGACAGATGTTTCCCCCAATTTAGAGTAACCACTTTATAGTGGCTTGGTGTGCAGTTAAAGGGTTTCCCGACCTCGAAGTCGATCCACTGCTGAAATAACTATGAATTTCTGTCTTCAGCCTGATTTGAATTCGGGCCCGGGAGTCAGAAAGTGTCCTTTTTAGAATTTAATTTTTAGGCCTGAAAATCCATAGGCCGTAGCAATAATTAAAATGACCGAATTTCACAAAATTGAAACCAGTCCAGTTTCACATTCTTTACCAATTTATGGTATAAGTGATTCTATAAATATAGTTTTAATGTTTTGGTAATTTTCATCGACCCATAACATCTGGTTACAATGCCAGTAAGTAAGTGCAAGGCAGATAATTGTTATCGATGTGCTAAAATAATTTTCGGAGGGCTCTTAATTTATTTGTATTTATTAATTGTCTAAAAATAAACCAACAATATAATTGTCTTCTTTTATTTTTATACTTGGTTGTACTCAAGGCACGAAAATATCTCACAGCTGAAAAATATCCATAGTAGCTACGTTTCATCAGGCTTAGGTTTTGAAAATATTTTCCTGTAAGGATGGCTTTATTACTTTTAGGTATAGATTCAGGTTAATTTTCAAGATTGATCTGACTGCTTAAACTTACTCTATAAATTCAAATTGTTTTAGGATTTCATAATTTATGTAGGACTTCTTTGGTACCTTATCTCCGTGCCATTATAGCTGACATCTTGGAAATGTATCGGTATTAAAGAGTTGATATTTATCGGGCTATGCGAAATTTTCACAGCGAATGAAACTTCCGTTAACTTTCTAAAACGGGGTAGTTTTAGGTTACTCATTCCTCTACAACCTTTGCATACACTTTCACTCGATTGGATAAAGTGGTCATACATTTATAATTGTGCAAGATCCTTGTATTATAATATTGATGAGATCGAAATAGTCCAATTTAAAAAAGAAAAAAAGAAAGAAATAGAAAGTAAGAACTTTCTACTAGTCTTCTACTTCAAATAGTATTCATAACCAGGTCTGTTTTCCTGTAAATTTTATTCAAATAGTATAAACGAAGGATTATTGTTGTAATTTCAAATAAAAAATACTTACGATGTTTCTGGCAGCCATCGACGTTCTCTGGCCAATCGCATGAGTGGGTGTTCTCGTTGTAAAGAAGACCTCCTATACACAGCTGCTCAGTGGCAGTACCGTTCCAGCAAGTCCAGTACCTAGTGCATGAAGTCTCATGTCCAAAGATACCGTAGAGCCAATCACAGTGCTCTCTTCCGATTGGTCCATCTATAAAAATTATATAATTTAATTACTTCTTTAAGGTTTAAAGTATTTTAAATGTTTGATTTATGAAGTAATGCCGTCGGAAATTAAAGTTACATAAAAAATAAGTACAAGTAAGAGATGCATCAGCAACTGGGGTTCCCAAAGAAGAATCTTATGAAATAATTCTCTAATTAGTCATGTACCAATAACAATTAACAACAACACTTCTTATCCTTTATAAAAATCTATTTCTTCAGAGCCATTTATTTTTATGTTTATATTCTATTGGAAAATATGTGAAATTAATACATATGTATCAACAATGTTAACTAATGCCAAACGGAGTCGAAATAGCTTACGAGAAGAGAGTGCCTTGTGAAAAAAAAGGAACTAAATTTGCTCGGCTATTGAGTTCTCTTAATAAACTAGTTACAAGGTTTCCCTCCTTTGGATAACATTCCAAATATTTTTTTTGTATTGTTGCATTGTTAAGTCGAAAAATGCCAAAGGATTATATGATAACAGATTCCCGTAAAAAACTTTTAAATGAACTGCATGACCATCTTGAATTATCTTTTGATATGTAGTCGGAGTTATGTGAATATAGAGGTTTACTCATTCGATACTATACAGACAGCAACACTATGACTAACACATACATGTTTCTTTAACTAATAGTGGTTGGACAATGACCTAAGAATTCTGGGTTGTTAGACTAGTTCCTCAACAAATAATATTAAGATAGTGAAGAATTAAAACTTTATCATCTGCTTACCCATTAAAATTGTATGAAGTAGTTACGTCTTAATAAACTATCTCCTGATTTATAAATTTTACACTCAAAACATTTGAATTATTGATTTACAATAAGATATTATAAATATTTTTTTAGAATGTCATTAATATTGCAAGTTTTCGAATTCTTCTGTAGAATGAATTGCTGTGAAAATGAAGGATATGTGCTTACCTTTTCTCTTTTCTTATGAGTATGAAGCCAAGTACATTGCATGATATATTAAAAAAAATATATGCTGGATGGGATTGATTCAAAATCTTATGTAAATGATTTATCAAAAATAATTTACATTTAATAATTTCTAAGAGTTAACTGCAGCGGATTCGTAGATGAAAAGTAGGTAAAGGAATTAAGAAATCTATTGTTCTGTAAGGCTATTGCCCGAAAAGATGAATGTAAAATTACTTGGGAGATCATCAACAATAGTCGTTTAAGGCCAACCTTTTTAAACGGTTGTCTCGGAACTGTTGCTATTTTATTGTAACTGCTATGATTACCGGTTCCCAGTGGGGTAGGTGTGCTTTATATGCAGTTTTGACATCAATGCCATAAATATGCATTAGACGAAGCGTGGGGGACAGGCTATGAAGCAATGAGGGTGGGGCTGGCTTCGCATTGTTCTTCGTAAATATCCTCAAGTCTTATATAAAATATCAGTAAGAGAAAATAATTTTAAAATAAGTAATCCCACCTGAATTGGTTGATTTTACTGTATGGTAGTCCATCGAAAAGAGTCACCAATTTTTCACCAATTAAGAGTACCCACTTTATAGAAGCTTGGTGTGCACTTAAAGGGTCTCCCAATCTCTAAGTCGATCCACGGCTGAAATAACTGACAAGGGGACGTTTGCAGTTGTAACTCACAGATTTGAATGCCGATTTGTGTGTGGGTAGTAGGGACCTATAATAGTGCAAAACTAGAGTTATAGCCGCCAATGGGCATTAGGAGCCGGGAAAAGAAATAAAATATGAAAATCACGTTTTATTTTTTTTCTCAGCTCTCAGTCAAGATAGAGAAATGATTCTTTCACGTTTAATTGCAGTTATGTAAGGTTTATGATATAAAAATACTTTCGTTATGCTCAAGACACCACCCGGCTTTAGGGTGCTCAAAAACTCTAAAAAAATGACAAAATTCCAAGGAAATCCGCTGTAAATCAGTGGAAACTTTTTTTTATGAAAAACTGACCTCAAATCTCGATTTAACACACCATAAAACCCTTATATGTGAAATTTTATCAAAATCAAAAAATATATGCCTATAACATTGGACTTACTCCCGATTTTAGTGGACAAAAACTGATGTGAATGAAAAAATCCAAGGTCAGCTATAACTTGAGATATTTTAATAAGGGGAAATCCTACAACCTCCGGATTTGGGCTAAACTATGCAGTTTTAAGGCTTCTAGATGACCTTAAAATTTTGTCTTAATCAGTTGCGAAATATGTGAGATAGCGCAAATCATTTACATTTTTTCAGAAATTGACAGCCCCTTCCTTCTAAAATCCTACAAAATTTTAAAGGTAAAAAAAAATTATTTTTGATTTCGAAAAAATTAAGTTTCTACATGTTTTTTGAGATGAGGAATCTGAAAATAATATCAGTTTTTAGTTAAAAAATTTTCCTCACCTATATTATATAAATAAAACGTTTTAAAATGACATATATTTATTTCAAATTGCATAGAAATCCTAAGATTGATGAATAATCTAAAATTAATACCAGGTTTTGGTTTAAAAAAATGTATATATTTTTTAAATGGTCTTATTTGAAATTTATTGTGTAAAAACTAAAATAATAATAGAAAAAGATCATTTTATATCAGTCTTATTTATATAATATAGGTGAGGAAAATTTTTTAACTAAAATCTGATATTATTTTCAGATTCCTCATCTCAAAAAAAACATGTAGAAACTTAATTTTGTCGAAATCAAAAATAATTTTTTTTTACCTTTAAAATTTTGTAGGATTTTAGAAGGCAAGGGGCTGTCAATTTCTGAAAAAATGTAAATGATTTGCTCTATCTCACATATTTCGCAACCGATTAAGACAAAATTTTAAGGTCATCTAGAAGCCTTAAAACTGCATAGTTTAGCCCAAATCCGGAGGTTGTAGGATTTCCCTTTATTAAAATATCTCAAGTTATAGCTGACCTTGGATTTTTTCATTCACATCAGTTTTTGTCCACTAAAATCGGGAGTAAATCCAATGTTATAGGCATGGATAAAAAGCAGAATGTACGCTGATTCTAGTGATGCTATTACTATTGCAATCGGTTGAACACAGTAGTTGTTATGGCCGGTAGAAAATGTTGATGAAATCTCAACTTCAAAATTTTAACCTCCTCGAAAGGGGTAAAAAATCAATATTTTTTGATTTTGATAAAATTTCACATATAAGGGTTTTATGGTGTGTTAAATCGAGATTTGAGGTCAGTTTTTCATAAAAAAAGGTTTCCACTGATTTACAGCGGATTTCCTTGGAATTTTGTCATTTTTTTACAGTTTTTGAGCACCCTAAAGCCGGGTGGTGTCTTGAGCATAACGAAAGTATTTTTATATCAAATACCTTACATAACTTCAATTAAACGTGAAAGAATCATTTCTCTATCTTGACTGAGAGCTGATAAAAAAAATAATACGTGATTTTCATATTTTATTTTTTTTCCCGGCTCCCAATGCCCATTGGCGGCTATAACTCTAGTTTTGCACTATTATAGGTCCCTACTACCCACACACAAATCGGCATTCAAATCTGTGAGTTACAACTGCAAACGTCCCCTTGTGAGTATAAATCTGTGGTTATTTGCCAAAAGTTGATATGATAAATGATTTTTGTTTTAATTTGTATTTTTCTATGCCACACTTCGATATGTCTATAGAAAAAGTTAAGTGGAAAATGTTTTTCTTTAGACATATTTATCAAATTGTGGCATAGAAAAATAGATCTCTAAACACATATCATGATCAGCAAAGTTTAAAATAGTTAAAATTGACATATTTACTTAGGCAAATTATCACAGAAATGTCCTGTTCTCAGCTGAATTCGAAATTGGGTCCAAGCCTAGTGTTCTACTCACTGAGCCTCTCCAATGAATTTTATGAAGTATGTACTTTTTAAGAGGTTATACACCATTGCTCTTAAATAAGTTTTAAATATTCGTTATTTTTATACCAGTTCATTGTGTTATAAAATAATAAAAATACAATAGTTTTTAATTTATATGCTTTTTTCTTGGCAGTTAGTAAACTGCCATGTTTGGTGATCCGTCAACCATATGGTCCCCAATGTGTCGGATTATCGAGATTATACTATGTTCTAATCAATTCCATTAAGAATGATGAATTAATTTCCACTTTTATTGGAAATAATTCATTAGAAAACTAGTTTTGAACGCTAAACATTCATCTTCATTTCTAAAACATATAAAATTTTCAACTCATCAGCGCTATGTTACACGGATTATATAAACTAAAGTTTTAAAAAATGTATCCCGAGACTCGAGAGTAAAAATAATACATCAAGTAAAAAAATAATTTAAAATAAAATATTTATGACTCATTAGAAATAATAAAATCATTTATAACCGATCCAGATTTTTGTTTAAATGACCAGCCAATTTTAAATTTGTATCCAATAGGAACGGAAATCTCCAATGGGTCATAGGGGAAATCCTAAAGTAAACCCTAAAAATTTAACCTACCTGACCCATCCTCCTTCCATGATGGATATATTTCAGATATCTGTTAGATCTCCTCAGGTGAATACCAATATTTGATTTATTTTCTTAAATTTTTGAAAACTTAAAAATTAAGTATATATAATTCATGTAACATAGTGCTGCTGTGTTGAAAATTTTGTATGTTTTAGAACTGAAGATGAACGTTTATCATTCGAAACTAGTTTTCTAATAAAATATTTACAATAGTGGCAATTAATTCATCAATCCTAATTGTATTGATCCTCCTATACCATTATGCGTACCTCATGTGATACTAATTAATTATTCATGTTTTATAGAGGATGAAACTTTCTGATAAATGAACATGCTTTCGACCGATATGCATACAAGAAACATCAGAATTACTTTACTGTCTCTTCCTGTTTTTTTCCCGAAGGAATTCCGTTCGGTTGGTAACAGAATCCTTGACTTTTCCATAGAGTCCAGTATAGCAGGATGTTCCTGAGACAACATTCATGTTTGTCATCTATATTCGAAGGCCTTCCTCTTCCTTTCTATTGAATCTTCAATCATGATGGGTCATCATGATCCGTGATAGTATTGTGTACCTAATGAAGAATCCCATTAAATAAAAGAACTGTATTGAGCATATGTTCTGTTAAGAAATTTGATTTTCGTTATAAACTTATTGATATAAAAGGAAATAAATGAATTAAAAACTGGAAACTCCTAATAAATTATTATCATAAAAGTACCCAGCCAACTTGTTATCTCTTAAAATAGTTAATATAGTAATCATTTTCATTAAGCACTGACAGTGGTTATGGGTGGGATGACAGTGGTTATTTTTGGGATTTTTTGTAGTGATAAGAAATTAAACTTCGAGAATTGGGAAAAACTTATATCAAAAGGTATAGAACATTGTCAGTCTCTACAGACAAAAATAAGATGGTAAAGCCTGAGGGAACGTTAAGCCTATTTTGTAACATGTTACTCATTGACCAAATACTATGGGAGGCTAAACTAATGATCTATTTATTAGAAGTAAAAAAATTGAAGATTCATCCTGTTATTATGATGAAATTAGTCTTACCGGCAAACATTATCCATAATCTATTGTGGTATAAAGTGGGGGAACCCTACAAGGTGTACGAGAAAACTTTCATTCAAAAAAGAATATCTATACACGTCTTCATGTAATAGGTTATGTATAAAGTAGTGGTATTAAGGAACGAAGGACTACGGACATGTAAAGGTAACTATGCCATTTCGAATCTAGTCGATCTACATTAATGATTCAGAGTCAGCATTAGAAATCTTGTCTAGTAAGATTTCGATATTAACCAACCTACAAAGAATGTACCAAGGTATGAAGTTGAAAGCTGATCAAGCATTTAGAATATTAAGAGAAGTACAAAGCCAAAGGAAAGAAATTCATGGAGAAATGATTCTTTAAAACAATATTTGAAATTATGAAAAGCCAAAATATAAGAAATGAGATTTTACAGTGACCTTAAACATAGAGCGTCTGTTTGGAAATTATTATTATTATTATAGATGACTGAAAAAAAATCTGTGAATCTAAAACAGAGAGAAAAGGCATGTACGACGTACAAATAAATGGAATAACCTCATACTAGAGAACTGATAAGGAACAGAGGACTCACCATAAGTGATGCTAAATGGTTGTCCATGTGATGCAGACAAGGTGCAAGTACTGGATAAAAAAATGGGGAACACTGCCTTTCATCGAAAAAAAAAATGAAGGCGGTTTATAGTTTATTATGTACTAATTGAAAAAAAGTAAGTTTTGAATAAAATCAATAATGTTTGTAAATTTAATTCATTTTGTAATATCCAAAAATTTGTAATCACATTTCCTAAACATGAAGACAATGCCCCGGGAAAGCGTTTCGTATGAGTATTAATATTTATTACCTTATGTCAAAATATTGATTATGAAATTGCTTTTCATTTCTTAAAAAAATATATTATATGTTGAATGTTACTTTAATTTAAATATGAACCCGAGAATTCTAATTTTAATTTAATGAAATGAATTGATAAAAATTCATGATTTAGGTTAATATTTTTCTAAAAGAAATGTAGTATTACTATTAAAATTTCAATTTGAACTAGAAATCTGATGGCTGGTTACTTAAAATAAAATTTAGATTTTTTTTTTTCTTTTTTAGATTTCATTCGTTGAACAAAAATGTAAAATTATAACTCAATGTTAGAAAATATGAAGAATACTTGTTTTCAACTGATAAAATAACCTAGGATTGAGTTTTTTTTTTTCCTCCGCATTGGCTAATATCCTGTAGTTAGTCGCTATATGTAACTGCCTCCTATTATAACTTTTACCGGTCAGGCTTCGTTTCTTTTCTGTGCCATATTAAGCAAAATGTTGAAGCTTTTACTAATTTCGTTATTAATTGAACATTTTAATCGAGCTAATTAGTATATATTATATACTTTTTTAACTTTATCTCTATGTCCTAGACCAATTAATTGTAAAGTGAGTTACATAAAAATGCTTCATTATTATTTTTTTATTTTTTTTTTATTGGGGCATAACGCCTTTATGTACTTCAACTAGGGAAGGAAGGACGGGTTATACAAAGGTCAATATTAATTTCGTACTCATATATATGATCAACAGTTTAGGAGCTGAAATCTTTTAAAATAAAACCGATTCAAACAGATCTCCAGTTAAGTTATGGAAATGTGACATTGTATAAGTAAAAATAAATAAATAAAATAAAATAAAAAATTCAAATTAAAAGTTAATAAGAAATTATTTAATTAAAAAATGAATCACTTGAGGTAGGCGCGATGGTATAGAAGGATCAATACAAGTAGAATTGATGATTTTTTTTTTACCACTTATTTGCCACTAAGACCAATTTCGAATGTTTTATATGATATCATTTATATCGAATGTATAAATGATGAACATTTATCATCATTCAAAATATCAGAGCTTAGTCGTTTTATCTGTTCGTACTGGAAACAAATTTAAATGTGGACCGTTTGGAATATTTATCTGATCGAAACGTAATTGTACAACCATCAATTCAACAAAGAAGCGGGAGTAAAAATAATACAACTCCTAGGAAATAGTCTAAAATTAAATATTTCCAAATAATAAAGTCGCTTAATACCAATGCAGATTTATGTTTTAATTACAAGATAAATATTTCTAAGATTTCCATTTTAAATATGTTTCCTGTAGGAAGAGAAAAACCGACTAGTCATATGGAAAGCCCAAGGGATTGTCCATTTACCTAGACTATCCTTTTTTCCCCTAATACATGTCAGTTTAATCTGGGACCTGACAACTTTAAGATGCCCATCTAAACTCCCCGTCAAAAGTATCGCAACACTTTGAAATATTTGAATTTTATAAAAACGTATTTTTTTTCATAATAAAGAAAGGTTCTGAAGTCTATAATAAACGTTCCTAAACTAGACATAAACAATTAGTATTAAAAGAAAGTACAATATTTCTTCCAATATACAAAAAAGTTAGAAAACTTACTTTTTAAAATTTCCATTTTTTACAATTTTAACTTTTAAATTTTAAATTTATATTTAATAAGACATATTGCCTCCCTCTGGCTTGAATGACTGCTTCCACTAGTCTTGGCATACTTATGAATAACGAAACGAATGATAAACATGGACTGAAGGAAATTAGAAAAAAATAATCTAAAATTCTGTCGTTTGTTATTAACAGGGAAAACCATTGATTTGTCTGATCCTCAACGTCTCACGTTTAATAAATAATATTAATTTGTATATAAACCAAGTATGGACTAAAGTAAAAACAAGGAAAATCTCAAGAATTATGGGCGTTGCAATACTTTTGACATGGAGTTTATTCAGCCTCCTTTGTTTAATTTCTGTATTCTGAAATGATGATGCCTTAATTTTTAGAACTTAAAATTCGAAACTATTCTTCGAATTATAAATTTCAATAGAATTGGCATATAATTCATCAATCCTATAGCTATCAAAATTGACGCAAGTACTATAGTTCCATGAGTGGTTGTACTAAAATAATATAGGGAAGTTCACATTTGGGTCAATAAAATGTCATATTGGATATCTTCGCGGTTTTATACTTCTTATACGAGATACGTCGCACCTAGTTCTACGAAGTGTACAACGGGAATGCGGTAAGATTGAATTGACGCTGATTAAAACTATCATAGCATTGCAATTATAAAACTTTTTAAACAAGCACTGGTCCATAGAACATGTAATATGTTTGTTAAAATTATTAGGCATAAACGGACAGTTTTGAAAGAATTGAAATAAAGTGCACTTTCTTATTTTTTTTTTCTGTCTACTCTGGGTCCCAAATATTTTACTTTCTTAAGGTGACGCAATGAGAGGCATGTTTTCTTTGAAAAGTTTTGTTAATATTACACAAAAATAAAGATATAAATATATTTCTTTTGTTATCAATAAAATACATTGATATGTTTTTAAATTCCCTTTAGCATAATTTTCAGTTGTATTTGAACACTGCAAAAATCCATTCTTTTTAATATAAATACAATATTCTTACTTGCTTGTGTCTTGCCCTCGCAGTAGTTGGCTCTCCAGGGGTAGTCGCAACCCTCCGTCACACCCCTGTTCTTCCCGGCGTAGACTAGGCCGTTGGGGCAGTCGTACAGTTCTGGCTGTCCGTCTTGACATTCCCAATATCGGTCGCAATAAGTTGCATCAGGAACTATCCTCGACTTCGTCTTGCATGGATCTTCTTGTACTTCTTTTAAGCAGTAACCTACAACAGAAGATTTTCTTAGTTAATCATGCAAACATATTTTATATCATATATTATAAACCAGCGACTTAAAAAATAATTTATTAATTTACGTGGAGTAACGTGATATTATATATCACCCCCATTTTTTTTTTTCTAATTTTGTTGCTTAAATTTTGAATGTTTATATATCAAATCCTTCAACATGCTGGCACAACAAATCCTTACTGTGACATCCAAATCGTTACTGTAACTATAAAAGCATCAGAATCTACACTAGCATCACTTTCTGTATCAGACAAAAAGATAAAATTACTACATGCATTTAAATAAAATTTAAACTTGTGCTTCTGTAATATTCGATGGTGTAAAAAATAATGAATACCTTAAAACTCCTAACATTGTATTGCGAAAATTGCAAACACCACTTTACATACTGCTTTACGAATACTAACAGACATTTGTCACTAATAGAAGTACACTCTATGTACATGAGAAAATAAAAAGAGGATGAAAATGAAGGGGGATGTGAGATCTACTCTGATTTCATCTCTAAGTAAATTAACATCAGGATAGGGTTACTGGTTGGTATTGCTCGTCCACATACTAGACAATTTTTTATTTTATTTTGTTATCGATTGTTGTTTTTTTATAAAGTGAAAAACATCTACACAACTGTAAAAAAAAAAAAAAACTTAACAACTTCAATCTATGAAGATTCTTGGATTGAGTATTTAAGCAAGAATGTATCGTTACTGGGACAACTGTTGTAAAAGGAGCAGATTTAGCCTAAATCATTCGAAACCACCAGTTTTTCTCCTAATTAGGGGTACCCATTTTACAGAGGCTAGGTGTGTCCAGGCGGTTCCCCAACATCTAATTTGACACATGGCCAAAATAACAGAAAATAAATTTTCTGCCTTTAGCTTAACTCGAATTCGGGCCTTACCCACAAAGTTACTGCGCCTACTTTTTAAAAGAAATATTTAATAACAAAAAACTTATTTCCTCAATGGTTTAGGAAGGTGTTTATTGTTAAGGATTTCAATTATGTTGAGATGACGTTCGCGATATTGTAACCAATCTGAATTTTATTATGGTATAAAAATTTTACTTTCCTGGTTATTTTCTCCAGGTTTTTCCATTCAGTTTTATAGTTCTCCTTGAATCTCGCATTCAATCAGAGGATGAAAAAAGTATTTATGGAATCTATGAAGTTCACGCAGAAAACCTTATAATGAATAATTGGACAGCCTACAATATTCTCCTGTCTCCAAACAAAAAAAAACAGTTCTCAGGATATGAAGTGGAAATGATGATATCCTCCCGCTCATGTTCGGCTGCCGGTTACCTCGGGATTATAGATCACTGTTAGCTGAGCCGGCACTTTCTAGAACGGAGAAAGTGAGGCGTGGTCGACCGGTCGCTGGTCCTTCCCGGTAACTGTGTTGTGTAACCAGCCATCTTATTGTACACCTCAGTGTCATCGCAACTGGAGCAAGGCCGCACCATTGTCTCTCCCCGAATCACACTGGGCTTCAATTATGTGGGAGATGCAACATGTTTTTTTTTTTTGGTTTTTAAATATGAAAATTAAGGGAATATAGTTAGTTTATAATGTATCTTACATAACTGCGCGTGAATACGAAGTCAACTGTTGTAACAGCAAATGAACTTGGTCCCCTTTGGTTCTATGAACGGTAAATGAGTTCTGCACAGATCAAAGTCCAAGATATACCTATGGTCATGAATCACTTAAATCAATCAGATATCAAATCACGCCAATAAATCACAAAAGAATAGCTTGAAGTCTATTATATTTCTTATTTATTTATTTCTAGAAGCATGACTCTAATACAAATTTTGAAATTATTTTATTTAAATGCACTATAAAAATTAGGGAAGTAATGAGTGTAAAATACTTTGCAAAAATATAATCTTAATCATTTGAGGTAAGTAAGTCGATGTCAAAAGTAAGAAAGGAATTCAGAAAATTTGGATTAAATCCCGGATTTAAAATAGAGAAACCATTTTCATCCTATTTTCTTTCACTTAAAGGCAAAAATTCCCCTTTTTTAAATAACTAAAATGTGATGACTATGAAGCTTAATACACGAAAAAAACTAATCGATCATTAAATCAAAAGTTAATATAGCATATAAGGGCATGCAATAATAAGACGCAAGATTCCAACTTCGCAATCAATTTAAATGAAAATAATAATGAATTCAGCAAAGCTGCTTAGGATTAAAACTAATACGAGTACATCACTTAGAAAATAGGTACTGCCAATTTATCAAACTACCCAAATTCCCCTTTCGTTTCATTACTGTCAGTCTACTCAAGGACCTGACAGCTTTTAGAAGTCCTTTTATCAGCTATCATATTAGGTGAGTATCAAAATGTTTGGTTTCTCGTGGTACATTTGAAAATTAATGTATACAATATATGCACCAATGTGCTGATGTTTTGAGAACTGATGACGAAACTAATCCTTGAAAAAAAAAATTCCTCGTATTATAATATACACCTGTCTTTGGTGGACTCAAAGTGTAACACAGGTATCTTGTATACTTATTTTATTTTATTTTTTGGATTAATTTACATTCATCTTCAGCTTTAAAAGTACTTTAAAACCTTTGAGAAGAAACTTATAAAAATGAGGTTAAAACAAAAATAACTTTACATAAATTCATCTAAACTTTGGAATGTGCAGACATTTTCGGCAGTCAAAATAAATTATTCTACTTAAGTGAAAATGTATTTTGGTAATTGTAAGTCATATTTCTTTCCCTGCAGTAAACATTTTCTTGTTTGCCTCAACCATTTGTCCCATTTATTGGTAGCCATTGCCCATATATGTCACCTTGTATTTGCATGTAGTTCACCTTGGAAAATGGTCCCCTAGACTGTTATTCCAATAGCATATGGTAACAAATTTATTATTTTTTATAAGTTTTAGTTACTTAATTTGTAGTCTCTACTAAAAATGACTAAACCTTAAACTGAACCATCTCGATAAAATAATCTAATATAAAATTGATTAGGCAGGTTTAATATTGGAAAAAATTATATATTTAACTGTCAAAGCGGACTACCAATGTATGACCATCGGGCAATTTGAATATTACAGCATTTGTGTTGTACATATTTGTCCCTTACATATGGTATTTACTAGGCAGTATTTCAGATAGTACAGAATATCTAATAAAAAGAAATATATTATTTTATGTATCGAATTCACTAATTTAGCAAAATGGGATAGGATTAAGAATTTTATTCATCGATTCTATTTCTGGAGTTGGAAAAGCACATTTTAATGAAATTCTTTCCTTATGAAATTTGATTATATTTGAGATCAAATTTCATTCGCTTATTAAAAATCTTCACGTTTTTTTACAGTATTTTAATTTGAAAATTCACTTTCTTCTAATTTAAAATTGAAAAAATATATAGATACACAAAGTTCGTATTTATGATTAACATTGCATAATGTGATTTAGCTGTAATATAATAATAACTTCTGATAGGGAACTAAAAAGAATTATAATAATTTTGTAAAACATGGCTTATTTTTGCAAACCATAATAAAAATGGCCAGGTTAGAGAAGGAGCTTCCTAAAAAAGATGTATTCTATTTTAGAATAGTTTTACACTAATGTGTATGTGGTGAGGGTTAAAGATAAAATATTTTAGATAGTTAAAGTATTTTAGACGAGACGTTTCCAAAATTTATGTACTAAAAAAAAAATCCAAAAATAATATTGATAGATAGCTAAGAGAGAGGTTAGCAATTCTTAAATAGTTATAAGAAACACAATCGTTTATGGTTAATGTTTATGATTAAAATCAAAGAAAAATGCGATTAAGCTACCTCATATCATTGCAACTCAAATGAATACAATCAATGAACAAGTATCGTTTTAATAGCTTGATTTCAGATTATGCATTTGATAACAAAAATTATTTTTATACATATATATATATATGTATGTGTGTGTGTGTGTGTGTGTGTGTGTGTGTGTGTGTGTGTGTGTGTGTGTGTGTGTGTGTGTGTGTGTGTGTGTGTGTGTGTGTGTGTGTGTGTGTGTGTGTGTGTGTGTGTTTGTGTTTGTGTGTGTGTAAGTGTATTTATTTTGATAATTTTTCAATGTTTGGATCATTGTCCAATTTCTAATTTATTTTTCTTACGTATCTGTTCTGCAGTTCTAATAATGACCAAAG
This sequence comes from Euschistus heros, assembly GCA_003667255.2. Classification (NCBI taxonomy): domain Eukaryota; kingdom Metazoa; phylum Arthropoda; class Insecta; order Hemiptera; family Pentatomidae; genus Euschistus; species Euschistus heros. The sequence continues at coordinate 3,404,314 of RCWM02000060.1, forward strand.
AAAACGTTAGCATATATTGTATTCATATTTATATACATGGAATTCCTTATCACATTAAAATATTATTCCATGTTTCGATTAATTATATGTGTCCTCACTTACATACATACACTTGACTGAGAGCATACTAATTTATTACTCTGAAATTTTGTTTACTGGAATAGGGTTTCGATATACAGCGATAAACAAGCTAAACATGAAAGAACCTGTTGTGTGTGTTCGTCGGAATATTTACCGGTCCTTAGAAGGAGCTGATGTAACGACTTGGAGGAACTCGGTTGTGTAACCTCTTACCCTTTACGTAAAGCCATAAATGATTTCAAGAATCTTCTGGATCCGGAGTTACTGTGGACGAACTTTCAGGGACGATTATCATAACCGAAGATCAAGAGGAAGGTCGAAAGGGCTCAGGTAATTGCCTAAGTATAGGTCGTCTTTCCTTTTTTTGTATCGGATTACTGACAGACTATAAATTTGTGAATATTGATGATTGATTGTACAATGATATTTCCTGTATGATAGTTTTTTTTGTGGGATTCGGTTTATGATTTGTTAGTTTTTAAATTATATATTTTTTTTTTCCTTTACTGACTATTTCAATTTTCATAGATAAATTCACAGCATATTTGATAAATGATTTCAAGAAATCGTTAAACATAACTCTTAACTGAATAATTGAATTTAGTTGAGTAGGTTACTATACAAAAATAGCTCTTTTTTGAATATTATAAACATTCAAGATTAAAATTTTTGGTTTCCCACGTTTTAACATTTTATTTGAATAACTTTATAGGCTTTGGATTAAAAAAAATATTATCTGAAGTGAAAAAAGATCAATTTTCTTGAATAAGTAACACCAGCTTAAGTTAATATGAATTTTTCATTGAAAAAACAAGCAGAAGGTAAAAGTTAAAAAAAAAAAAAATTAAACCCCCAGGCAGTTAAGGGGCAGATTAATTAATTCCATCAACAGGATTCCGCAACTTAAGTACATTTGAATGATTGGGGGAAATTGCTGGGACTACTTGCACTATTTATACTGGTAGAATCTCAAACATTAAATAACATATGTCATGTAATATAAAACTTAACCTAAACAACTCGTTGATAAAATTGTCTCACAGCACCATAAAATTAATATAGGTGAAGAAAAATAGTTATTCGAAAACTTTTAAATCCCATTAAAAAAAAAATATAGTATCTAATGTTTGCCCTATGTCCCACCACTCAGTAATTGAAGAATTTCTAAAACCATTGAACGTGAAACTTTTATTAGGAATTCAATACTTAGGAGCTAGAATAAAGGGCTTTGAAAATAGTTGAAGTCTATATACACAATTTAACAAAGCACCAGAAACTACTGAATTCCGGAAACGTAAGTAATAACATTTGAAGATGTTTTTAATTTTTTTTTTTTCAAGGAAGATACAAGGGCATTTTTTCGTTGTCTGAGACTGACCAGATTCTTGAGAAAGACTGGCCACATCGCTTCATTGAAATTTAAAATGACCTTTCCTCATAATAACGATTCTTTTAGTTAATTTGAATCTTCCCGAAACCAACACTCAGGAAGCAAATTTCCAGTTACTGTTCCCAACTCGCACAAACCGTAAAACAGGATTCTATCGACAAATTACTTGTCTAACCATAGAAATAATACGATTTTTTTTTTTTTTGAAAAATAATTAACCTTCGACAATCAAACGATGAACTATTTAAAATATATTAGTGTTTACCGACTATTGAAGTTTTTGACATGTCAAGGGTGCCTTTAACCAAATGCAGTGGTATTTAGCACTACAATATATGTAAATAAATAAATAAAAATCGTAAACAAAAAATTGAAAATAAATAAGTAGATATACTTAGTACAAGTTTTCCTAGTATTTTTATTTATTTGTAAGAATTCGTTGCTTAATACAAAAATAACTAGATTTTAAAAATAAAATCAAAATTACTCAACTGTTTGAACTAGTAAATGGGAAGAAAAGTTCCGAAATGACAATAAAAGAACCGGTTACAAAAGCTAGGTCTTCCGTTCCATTATGGGTACTATTCATATTATGTGGTTCCTAGCAACCTGAGGATGGATTTAGTTTATCTGATCGATCTCGTACTATAAATTCAACTAATAGACATAGAAGTTAATTGCCTAAGAAAGTTAATTTTCAATGACAGTTATCTACAAATTCCATTAAGTTCCTTTTCAACGATACAATAATGTAAATTCTTTACATATAACAATTCAATTTTTTTATTAATCATATTATAGTTCATTTTATTGTTTATTTTTTTCCTTTTCTCTTTTGATTCTGTATTCGACTATTTCTTCTTCTAGCCCTGATGAACCTACTCTACATAATATTCATCCGGTCCAAAACACTGCTCTTTAATTAAATTTTAATCTTTATTCGGAATTCAAAAAACATATTAACGCTATGGAATTCTTGAATTATATAATGCCCCTTGCTTAAGATTACGTGCGCAAAATCGATAACGTATTCTTGGTTTTTGGTCCTCAGTGGAATACTAATTTCGGTTATGAGGCGAATAATAAATTGCCCATACCAAAACAATGAGTGGTATACCGTTAACTTTCAAAAGTATATTCGTAATACACTATGAGTGTAGTAAGAATAGTAGACCGTATCAGACAAAATAGTGACCTTTAACGACTAATTTGAATTTTTGTAACTAATAATTATGTGAAGATAGTAGAAATTACAATTTGGGGTTGATTTTCTAAAGCATGCATTGACCCAGTTCAGTGTTTTTGTTGTCTAAATATATGGCAGGTCGCGCTCCTTGACCTGAATTAAATGCGTCCCTGGATATTTGTATTTAAAAGAAAAAGGTTAATTTTGCATGGAGGAAAGAATAAATTTCTAATTAGTTTCTAGGTACCACTGCAATTATGTGTTATTATCCAAACTAATTTGTACATCCTGTTAAATTTTACTATAGTAAACTAGTAATTGAAAAATTATCTGTCTTTATTATTTCAGTAGAAAACCTTTATTTTTTGGGTAACTATTTGTCTTCTGTTTCTTCAAATTTCGTTTCTTATATTTAGAAGTGTGTTATTTAAATATCTGAATTTCCGGCATCTTTACTGAATTATAAAAACATGATAATAAATATATAGTTAACTGATAAGCGATGCAAAAAGAAGATGATCAGTGATGGAGCCAGGCATAATGAGATAAACACGTCTAAGTGAACAAACTTTTTATGGAGTGCCAACGTTTCGACCTGCCTTGCGGGTCTTCTGCAGGGCCACCAGTCCACTCAGGAGGGGAGACGATCGATGGCTGTTTATACGTTGGCACTCTAAAAATAGTTTTTTTTGACATGTTTACTTCTTTCTACCTGACTGCATCCCTCGCCATCTTCTTATTGAATAAAAACATAAGAATCATACACAAGCATAGCTTACTTTATCAGACGACAATCCTTTCAAAAAGAGAAACAATTTGCACTTGAACAAGTTTTGACATACACTTCTGCGATTTTCGATAGTGAAAAATAAAGAAACACACCAAAAATCCAAACTTTGTAGTATAAAAATTGCTGACAACTTTACAAACAGCATTACGTAGTCCAACCGCGAATAAATACGGGCTTAGCAATTTAACTCGGAATTCAGAAAGAATCTGCAACTTATGAATTGAAGCGATGCTGTAGGGTGTATGAATCAAAATGGATCTTATTCTCTGATTCATAGTTTTATTTAAAAAAATGAAGGTTGCTTTGAAGAAGTTTTATTAATTCATTGAAAAGCTTTATATTATTCCAAATAATATAGAAATGTTTCTTTTTGCTGTGTCACGTATACATATTTTTTTAATCTTTAATCACAGCTGTGAAGAATCTCTTAGCTTAAAAGGTAATGAAGTACATTAAGACTATTCATTATATTGATTACAAAAGCAATGAGATAGAACATTCCGCTGATTTCCCAGCATCACTTCTTTCCCATCACGTTCGCGTCCTTGAGTGACCGTAGCGCTGGTTCTCACCAGTCCTTAAGCTGCAGTTACTTTAGGAGAGAGGAAGGCCATTTGTTTTGACCTAAAACCCGTTATAATCACTCTCACTTAGGATTTTAACTTGAAATTTACAGCTATTTTTTACTCACCTAGACTTAGGAATGTTTATTTTTCTTGATATTCTCTAACTGTAATTTGATCGCAGTCTACTGCAGGTTAAATATGGGCAACTTAATAAACCTTAATGTCGGTACACAGGAAACTGTTTTCACCCTCTGTAGGCATAATTTTTAATTTTTACCGAACACCAAAGATCTTATCAATTTTCTTATTTTTAATTGATAATACTTTAGTTTCGTAAGATCTGATAGTACTGGTATTTTACCTAATTAATTAAAGTAGGATTAATAAATGTTAAAACATATGAGAGTACTTTAAAAATTTAGAGAATTTAAAAAAAAAAATATAATAAATAACAATGTAGAGAAATAAATAAAGTAATTCAATATAATGGTTTAGATAAAGCAGCAAATCTCACAAGAGCCAACAAAATGGAATTTGCCTTTAAAAAAACTAAGGATGTATTTAATAAAAAAAATCTCTCTATTGAGGCTAAATTGCGTCATTATAAAACAGTTGTACGTCCTGATAGCTTATATGCCTCTGAATGTTTGTTTCTCAACAAAAAAGGGAGAAATTGAAAATATGGAAAAGAAGGAGAAAGAAATATTAAGGAAAATGTTGGGACCAAGAAAGGCTGAAGAAGGTTTTAAACTAAAAAGTAATACGGAAATATATCAAAATATTGAAAAAATAAGTGATGCAATGAGGAAACGTAGATTGACACTTTTTGTTTTTTTACACTTTTCAAGGTTAAAAGTTTTATTTATTTACAAATTTACATTTTTCAAAATAGTAATTTTACATGTTTCTGTTATCTCGTCCAACAGTTAATTTAAATTGTCTTCTTATTATTGTTATTTCTCTTTATAATTGTTTAATGGGCTCTTTATATCACATCGAGTTTTTTAGTTGAGTTTCGATATGGTATATATGAATATATACTCCGATGGTATATATATATAACCATTGCAAGTGTTATTTTCCTCTTGCTTGCTTTATGACTAATAGACTGGTCATTGTATCGACTTGTAAATAATGAATGATACAGTGTTCCTCATATTATAGCCCTGTCATGTAAAATTGTTCGTTACTTCACCGGAATTTATATCAAATAACATCTTATTTATTAAAAAATAAACTGAAATATGAAGTAAAAAGTGTTGTAATCTATTTATTTAAGAAATAATCAATTCTGCGGAATAACTTTATTTTATCAATGATAAAACTAGTAATATGAAATCCTAAGTTTGAAAAATATCTTATTTATTTGTTTATAAAATGCAGAAACTGATACATACGAATTCAGTAATATCTTTTCGAAAATGAAACATTAATATAATAAACCTGTAAAAGAAAAATTAATTTTATTGTCTAAAAATGAAAAGAACGAAAAAAAAACAACATTTATATTCTTCTTTGAATAAGTTTATGTATTATCCCTCTATTAAAGTATATGAACGGCAACGTAGCAGATCCTGTAGGCAGTTGGAGAAATATTGAAACACACACAAGCAGATGCTGGATCGTGAAAGCTGGCGTTGAGTATTCTTAAACCGTGTAACAGACGTGTCTTACACAACTGAGCTCCCTGCATAACTTCCTTGAGCAGTGGATAAAGTTAAGGTGATCATCCTCGAGCCTTCTGTGTGTTGTTGGATACCATTGAATCCTAAATGTTTCTCTAGTTTTGATTAATATATTTCGTCTTATTTTTGAAATCCTGGTGTGTAAGTTTTTTGATTGATTAAACATGGAAAAACTGATATATAATTATATGAATTGCCTTTACTCCGTTTGGATCAACGTTACGAAAGTTTCGTTAACTGATACTATTCTGTATGTTATGTATGTTTAATAAATTTGACAATATATAGCAATAAGTATCGATCGTTCGTATTCCGAATGTCAGTACGGAAATATCCTTAACGATGTTATCATCCTCGGTTCTTGACGTAGCAAATCGGAATGACATGCTTTTACGAGATATTCTTTTATCTTCGCGTTCCACTAAAAGATAAATGTACTTTTGACAGTTCCCACCTCTTCGGTACAGAAGAACCGTACTTAACGTATTGGATTCGCCAATATCTCTTACCGTGTATCTATAATTCCATAACTCCTTCTACGGTAGTTTTTCTATGTTTCATATTACCTTTGTTAAATAATCATCTGAATCCTAAATCTTTTCAATGTTCTTGAGAAAAAAAAATTGCCATGTTACACGACATTCAAATTTTATTTACTTTTTTCTTTTAATTAGTAATTCCTGAAGGTAAGAAAAATATTTTTAAAATGTTTTAAGTTTATGCTCTACACTATATTGTATTTAAGAGAATGCCTTACTGACGTTCCACTGATTCATATGGTAAATTATATTCAAATCCTTTTTTGGTGGTTCAATACATTTTCTCTTGACAAAACTGTAGGTTTCGTGCCGTGGTATTTGGAGGATTGGATGTATTCTGAACTGGATCAGGTTAGTATGGTTTTATATTATCGATGAAATCGCTTTCCAAGAATAATGAAGTGTGAGAATCCTAGCTGAGGAATTGTGAGAATTCTAGGTCATATCTTAATCTTGTAGTGGTTTTTTATATTTCTATTCTTGTAATCGAAACAAAAATCTTTTTGGAGCCCTTTCTCCTCCGTTATGGTATGTTTCTTGTTTTAGTAACAGATTTATTCAAACCTGGACATCTATAATCAGGATTTAGGACTTCCAACAGGACCAATGTTTAGAATAAGACATTTAAACTTCTTACTGCGCATTTAGTAGAAGCGCTTCAATAAAAGTTTTACATTACAAAGTCTCTTGGTCATCTTCTTTTCAGACATCTCGGAGGATTATCGGGAATTAAGTGTACGGCAAGTTGAGATATTAGTGTATATAGGGTACGGAGTCTTTATGAATAAGATTGCTTGTGACATAAATAGGCGCATTAAGGATTTTACAAAGGATTTTGGATTGTAAGGATTGGATACGAGAAGAATTCGAAGGTTAAGTGGAGCCCCAGAGCTCACCTCCGTTTGTCCAAGTGGGTCTAATTATTGCCACGTAAATAAGGCTTTTGTAATTTATTTAGAGCTTTTAACGCTTGTCTAGTAAATGTTGGAGTAGTCGGAAACGACGAGTAGTTTCTTATCTTTAAAGTCTGGTACGTTCTTTTAATCATTAGTTCTTAATTCAGAAGAATACTGTTTAGGGTTGTAGAAGTGATTCTGGAAATATTTTCCATTTGACAATGGGTGCTCAGCTATGGTTTAATAATTGCATAAGTGCGGAGATACGAAATGAGCGTCTGTTTTCCGGTCGTTGGGCCCGTCAGCGAAGCATCGGTGCTCACCCGGCGCGTTCACACTTTCTTACGTCAACAGAAAGCAACTAGCGGTACAGTGACTGTATGGAGATTTCCCACAGAGAAATTAATGGACGGGCACCCTTCTGATGGTAGAGAAAAGGGGCTGATAAAAAAGACAATGGTAGATCTGCTTATCATTGCCCATCGCTGGTTGTGCTTCAGGACTCCCATTGTTTTCGCTAGGAAAAAAACAGTTAAATGAATTAGTCACTTATGCAATTCTGACTTCTCTAATTTAGCATATCAGAGATTTAACTGAGCCAGTGCATTTATTACGCAATGCATTGAAAAAAAGGGTCAGATGGCTGATTTTCTATGGGTATTCTATTATTGGTACAGGTCAAAGTCTGAAGGCATTTGGCAAAAGTTGGTATGTTCAAAATTGGAAAAAATGTTTTGCAATACGTTTTATATGCTCTGGCTAAAGTGTATGGGGACTTTTTTAGAGTGAATAGAAAAACGTAAATAGAATGCAACTTTTAAAATTTAAAAAAAATCAATTGGGTGGAATTTTTCGTCTGTCAGGTTATATTTAGATGTTCTCTAAACGAACTTCAAGTGGAAGTTTGTTATAAATTTCTTAATAAAATGATAAAAAAAAGTTTAAATTCTTTAAATGCCAAGCTTGTTTTAATGAGGATGAAATATAACCTTAATGTATCATCTAGCTTTCACACGATTCCTCTATCAGCTAGCATGCAGATTAAGTACCATCACGGAAATGTCAAGGATTTTTCAATTAAAATTTCAAAAGTGTCCTTCATTTCTTTGTTATAAGTCACTACGAAGAATCCCTTTCAAGGTTATTTACTATTTGTTGCAATTTTCCTTTTTTTTTTATCAATGAAATACCCATAATTTTAAGAAGAATGAAGAAAATATTTAAATATGTTATTTAGGCAATTTATTAATGCTTGGTTATTTATAAACGTAAACACCTTTAATGAGAACACTTTTTGATATCGCAATACAACTCCTCGATTACCACAGCTTTTACATGGTAATGTGGATTGCATAAGATACGCTTCCTTCTTTACTTTTAGCGCTTCAAGCCAGATTGTATGCGGATAATCCGTGGGAGATTAATGCCAGCCTTGGTAAATACACATCGAGTTTGTTGAGCAATATTTTAAATTTAGTTGATAAACTCCGAAAATAAATCCTTTTGGGAAATTAAGCTTTAGGTATTTATTATTTAAAAAAAAAAAAAATAAACGGTGAGTAGTGGATATTCGGTCTATTTTATCTTGTTCTAAAGATACGGTCTTACAACCCAAGTTGGCATTTATTATGAATTTGCCAAAAGGAACAAAAATGTTTCCCTGATAGGGTAAATATGAAGCTTGTTGGAATTTTAGTTCGAGTTTGAAAATTCATCTGTTCGAAATGGACGAATCCGTGATAATGATTGATAGGAACTTGATTCTTCCGAGTTCTATTCCTTGCTGAACGAAGCAACGAACGCCCTGAGCAAAAGTGAAACAAGCCATGCGGTTGCCCTTGGTAAGTGTTAGACTAAGTGCTCAAGAATGTTTGCCCGGCGAAGTGAGGTTTCTCTTGCAACTGTTATCCATTATACTCCATTAGCGACTGTTACCTCTTATGTTGTGTATTATTTCTCTTGTTGACAATGTTTGACGTTGTAATGTAAATTCTGAAGACAAGTTGGAGTTGGCTTTAATAGTACGTTGACGAGGAACCTGTTTTCATAGATATTTTATAACCTAATCGGTAATAATGCATTATAAAATATTATGCAATGCTATCTTGATTTTCGATGAAAGCTGGACCCTTCGTCTGGTGGTTCGTCTGCTTTCTTTCTTAATATATCAAATTACATAAGAGGTTATGCTGTCTTATCGAGAAGGAACTGTCTTCAATATGCTATTTTTAAACCAATATTCTTCCAAGTCATAACGTATTCTCCTGTTAAATAATATTAAAATTAAAAATATTATCTGATTTACCTTTTAATCGTTTTAAACCATCACAAGAATCAATGGAGAGCGTTAGTGTGTAATATAGTTACTTGCATTTTACATCAAACTATTGAAATTTTTTTTTCTGTAAAATGGTATTTATTACAAAATAAGTTCTATAGTATCATTAAATGTGTAAGTACATTCCTTAATCTAGAATAAAATATCTATCTAAAACGCCATAAATTTTAATTGCGTATATTGTTGTGTTTCTCTAAAACCTTGTGTAAAACTCTAATTTTTTCTTAAAAGCTAAATACTATACTATCCATTTCATATCCTTAATTATCACACATTGACTAAGTTATATTATGGACTTTAATAGTCTTGGACTTACCCAACGCGAGAAGGGCGAAGCAGGATGCCCATCGGAACGCCATCGTTAGACTGTAAGGACCGTCCCCTGAGCCCGGAGGGGGGTGGGGAGGCGAAAGTACTCCCACCTCAACTGTCTTTTATTTTTCTTCTTTCATGATGAGGTTTTCCTTTCAGTTTCTTTTCTCCTCGTTTTTTCTTTGTTACTTTGCTATTATTTTGGAGACTTGGCGTAGCCTTCACCTTGTCCTTCATAACACTGGACCAACAATAGTTCAACTAACGTAAACATATCTTATATGTTTCAAATAAAAATGTTTTTACAGTTTCCATTTCATATGATCAGTAAAGTAATATGTTAATCTTCCTTTTTTTAACAGAACAGTATAAATTTATTGGGAAATATGTTTGTAGATGTTCCATAATATCTCAGGGGTGTGGCTCTATTCTCTTAATACTTAAACACTATCACCATTGTCAGACTAATTATTTTGATACCATACAATCAATAGAACAGAATAGAATAGAATAGAAAATAAACTTTATTCTGGGGAAACGCCCCCTAAGAATAATATAATGTACATAAATAAATACAATGAGTCCGGCTATCATAAGATGAAATAAAAGAAATTAACAACCTGGTTAACTATTTTACAAATAAAGAAAAAAAAAAAGACACGGATGAAATAAAAATAAGAAAAATCCAATGATTGTAGGGAGAAATAAAAAACTATGTACATCCACTGAATGCTTTTTTTTTTTTTTTTTTTTTTTTTTTTTTTTTTTGCCAGTTAGTATTGTTCCGGATGGAAAGGAGATATTGAAAGGGAAGGGAGTTAAATGTGGACAGAGATGGAGCAATACGTATTACGTATTATGAGGTAGTAAATTCCATAAGGAAGTTGCGGGAAATAAAGGAACGGTCAAATGAAATTGTTATGGGAAGAAGTATATAGGTCTGAGGAGCGAGATCTTGTAGTGGGAGAGGAGACCGAGGATATGAACTGGAAGATGTTATAGATGCAGAAGGGATTGCGAGTATTAATGGATTGATAGAGGAAGGAAGCTAGGAAATAATTTCTGCGGGATGAAGGATAAAGCCATTTTAACTCTATACACAGATGTAGTGTGTGGGACGCTTCTGGAACCCTAAAGATAAACCTAATGAACAGTTCATTAGTCTTCTTTGCCTACTATCGAGTTTCACCGTAATCCCACCATGTCACACAGCTATAGTCAAGATGGGGGAGAATAAGGGAAGAAACCAAGAGTTAACGAGTTGATTTCTGGAGGGAATCCTGGGAAGAATGGAATAGTTTAAGGATGGATATAACCCGTCGAGAGATTTGGGAGATATGAGGTTTCTGGAGTGGAATTGAATAGGTTGGGAGTTCATAGACAGGATCGGGAGGTAGGGAAGGAGGGATCTCAATGGAGTATTAGATTAGAACATGTGATAATGGCCTGCGTTTTTCCAATATTTAATTTTCATTTGTTATCAAATGTTTTGCGTTGACCTTAGGCTACTCCTGATGTCAGTGGAAGAGGAGAGGAAAGTGGCTGGTTTGGTATGGATACTATTTGAGTTCTTTCAAAGGAAAGAATGAAACCAGAGGAGAGAGCTTCAGGAAAAAGATAGGGCTAGGGGAGAAAATAAAATATTATACTATAACTGGACACTAGAATAAAGTGGAAGGATAGGAGATGGTTGAAGAGACGAATTTAAATGTAGGATTTTTTAATGAATGAATAGAGGGAGGAGTGGAGCGCATTAAATACGAGGATCAAATAAGGAATGATGTTTTTAATTCCGAATCGTGTGAGCTGTGATTAAAATGTCATGAACGGGGACTGCCTATTCAAAGACATGATTAAATGGATGGGTAGGCGATAGCTGACGTGAAACCATTGGCCAAGTAAGAAAGGATAGTGCCCCCAAACATACATATCTTGAGATTTCGAAGATATACGTAAATATCAATCAATAAACTTCGGGATCTTAGACGTCTCATGGAAGCAATAATCTAAATTAAAAAAAAAAAAAAGGAGTGGAGTTTGTTATCTTCAGATACCAAAAAGAAGTGGCTTTGATTGCTAAGAGGTTTTAGATCAGAATACAAAGAAATTTTATTTAGTTATTATTTAGAAACGATAGAAAGGCTAGAGTGTATGTGAATCCAGTATATAACAGCTGATATTTTCTACATTTATTTTTGTATTGTTCTTTGCAGATTAATGGTCTGTTCATTTGAGATTTATGTTAAGTCTTTTAGTGGCTAGTGTTTGGTAAGTGGTAGAAAAAATAGGTGCATTTGGGACAGCTTTGTAGAGATCGTAACTTAGTGATGGTTGAAGAATGTTAGATCACCAGTGTAGATAAAAAAAAAAAAAAAAAAAAAAATACAAGCCATTATTTTTCTAATGTGTAAAGAAATAAAGTAGTGATACAAAGATCTCCATAACGAATTAATTATAATATCTCAGGTAGAATAAGATATGGAGGGTAGAGTAACCTACAACCACCGACAAAATTATAGACCAACCGCTATTTTATTAGTTATTATTGTTAAAGATTTAATAGTTTAACCAAAGCAATAAAAATACACTGGTAAGCCAATAAGAACAGAAAGCTATTCTACGCCTAGCTTACAGCTCTTCAGCTGAGAGAGATTTGAGAACAAGATCGCGACCAAACGAACATCAGTAATGTTCAACGCATTTTGCTCGAAATCAGCCATTTAAAGCATCTTAAACTTAATAAAAACCTCTTCCTTCAAAAGCACACCAAGTCAGCAAAAATAAATTTGCTTCTGAACATTTCTCATGTGGCAAAAAGATTAAAGAAAGTCATCATTAGTGTTAAAAAGATTTAATCTGAATGATCCTGGTTTCTATACTATTTTCATTGATCTAATGATGAAGAGATAAAATATTTTTAAGCAAACGTCAAATGGAAGGAAGTGGTTTCATTGTTCGGGCTGGAAAAGGGCACTAAAAAAAGTTTCGAAAAAGAATTAATACATTGTTAAGGGAAAATTAATGGAAAATGTATTTAATCTTCACCCAGGAACCGATTGTTTACAGGGGAGAAGAGCTGACTCGAAATATAGTTCATCTTTCAGTAAACTATGCACATACCCACACAATTCGCATCATAAAAACATTTTTGCAGTCAAAGATATTTTTATTTTTTCCCTTCGGCCTTTTAATTTTGTGGGGTAACGTAATGCGGGTAAAATCTCGTACACTTACTATTCATTAAAATTTATATTGTAGTATATAAATCTTGAACTTAATTTTCTATTGTAATTAAATAAAAATTAGAAATGTCTTTAGGCTATTTTATCCTATTGCTTGACACAAAGACCATATAAGGGGGCATGATCCGCGTTGAGACGAGGGTCTCAGAAAGCTCAATGCGGAAAGTCAATTGTTAGATTTCCACAATAGGTTGGTTGATTTTATTGTGTCTTTGGATAACCCGTCCTTCCTTCCCTGTTTAATCTATGGACTTTCAATCACCCCCCCCCCCCCCCCAAAAAAAAAAACAACGCAATTTCCCTAAAAAAATAAATGTAATCTAAAAAAAAAAATGTTAGCATTCTTTTAAATATTTTCAAAATATTCTTTTTACTTCTTTCTCAGGGTATATTTGACGAAACAACAGGCAAGAATACGTTGGTAATCTGTAAGAAAATCCGTCCTTCCTTACAGATTTTAAGCCCAAATAAAAAAAAGTCACATTTCTCTTATTACAAGAATTTTTAACCTCCTTTATTTTATTTTATTATTTTCCAGATTACCCAGATTAATTTATCTTTTCAGGACCTTTAGATTGAAACAGTGTTTTTATTTTTATTTATTTTTTTATTTTTATTTTATTTTATTTATTTAAAAAAAAAATCTTTATTCTGGGACACCTTGTCCCCTAAGAATAACATGAAAGTACAATCAAAAGGTATTATTGTGTGGCTGCGTAAACATCAGACAGCAACTTATGTAAAATATAAATTATATACTTATATATATATATATAAGAGGAATTTAAAATTTAAAGAATAATCTTTGGGTTTATATAAAAAAAAAAAAAAATAAATAAAATAAAAAGAAACATTATTACACTAATATATTATTACATAATTTCGGAAGATTGATAATTGAGGAGGTGGATGAATAAATTATGTTTAAAAGAAGTGAGAGAAGAAGCTGATTGAAATGGGTATGGAATTCTTAAATATAGCAGCACGATTAATAAAGGATTTTTCAAAGAAAGCAGTTCGATGAGAAGGGATATATTAATCAAGAGATTTGATATTAAAAATATTGGAATGAAAAGGAACCAAGGAAGTATTGTCGTCGAAAACATAAATAAAGCTACCTTAACTCAGGATACCAGCAATTGTTGTGGGAACACCTGGGGATCCCCTAAATGAATCTTTTATTGGAATTCACTAATCTTTTCAGCTTCATTTCAAGCTCGCCTGACAATCCTCTGTATACTAAATATCCATAATCGAGGTGGAGAAGGGTGAGGGAAGACACTAACAGTTGAAGGGTATTGCGCAGGAAAGATTCACGGAATCTTAGGAGCTGTTTACATCTCTATCCTGAGATGTTTTTTCGAGTAGTTTGGGAAATATGGTTATTCCAAGACAGATAATAATCGAATACTGCTCCGAGGTTTTTAATAGAGTTTTTGAACTGAATAGAATTGTTATTGACACAAAGAAGTGGGTAATAGGAAAGAGAATTAAGGGAGGGTTTCGATATAATTTTTATTATTAAATCATTTATGTATTATTTAGAACTATTATTGGGAATTAGATTTTTTCTTGAATTCCCTGATTGATCTTGTAATAAAACATTATCATTTCTTATTTTACAATGGAAAAATGGAAACGAATTTTCAATACGAACATAAAAGCACTATAAGTAAATTAGTTGCTGTCTGTTAATGATTATTTTTTCAAATACCCGATTTAAAGGAATAAAGTAATTACCTAGTTTTCCCGTTATTTCCCTGGATTAATTTATTTTATGGTCCTTGAAAGTGAAATAGATTTTTTTTTATTTTTAATAGTATTTATATTTTTCTGCAATTTTTATAATTGCATCCAATTTCTTTTCTGAATAATATAAGAAACTATAAGTTAAAAAAAAAAAAAAATATGAAATATTTTTCTTCCTGTTTGTTCCTCGTCCTTTCTTAATAAGCTTTTCTCTTGGGTGGTTATAATTACATTAATCAAAATAATTGCAATCTTTTTTGATTCGTGACGTGATCTTAAACATTTAAGGTTTGTTTTTCGTTTTCAACATAATTTTTTTTTTTACGTAAAAACTCCATATTGATTTACTAAACGGGTTCGGAGTGTTTTATTTCCCGAATTTATACGTGACTTTACTCAATAATTGAAATTTCAAAGACATTTATATCATAATTTTAAAATTTGTATCTCCGTGATTAAATTTGTAAAAGAAGGGACAAAGGTAATAATTCTTATGGCTATTTCATAGTTTTCAAATCATTCATAGATACAATGATATACAGGTTGTTTTCCGTGGTATAGTAACCTAGTAGGCTAGTAGTGATGAAACAATGGTGGTTTTGATAATATTTAGATGGGATTCCGTAACGTCTGTGACGTGAACGTATCACAGTTTATAGCTAAATGTTAATGCAATGGTTACGAAATGGGAAAACATCTAGCATGAAAAATGTTACAATAATATTCCTATTAAATTTTTATTTTATCTCACCTTATTATATGGGTAATTTTTTTTATTTTATTTTAACTTTATTTAATATAAATAAATCTATTATCTAAATTAATTCTTTAGATAATAAATATGATAATATATTATCTAAAGAATTAACCTGGTTTAATAATCAACTTGATGTTCTTTTATTTTGTTAATAAAAGTGAATAACTACGCTGGTTCAAATTGAAAGATAGGATTTTATTTCTTTGGACTTATTTTAGGATTTATTATCAAATTAATAACACGTATTTACAATTTTTTTATTTTCTTTAAAAACATTTATAAATAGTACGTACAACTATTACTTATAAATATCGCTCGAAGGCTATATATGTACATACTTAACTAATGATTGAAGATTTGTTTGTTTATCGATACAAATTTTGTATTTAAGTATGCAATTGAGCATTATTATTTACCTGATTAAAATTGCACTGATTGGATGGTTAAAGCTTACGTAAAAGCATAATTAGAAATCTAACTTTTAATTTTAATGTCAGAGTAGGTAACCCAGATGAACAGAGACTATTAAGAAATTCTTGCTGGATAGTGGAATGCATTATCAGTGCTTACAACAAAAGGCCCATATTTTTACATACAATATAATAAAGCAAAGGATCGACCATTTTGATTTGAAAATAATGTTTATTCGACGTAAATCATTTTATTGATTTCATCTGGTTAGATTTTAATTTCTAACCATTAAAGTATACGAAAGTGTGGCAAACCTCGTTTCTGCCACTAAATATTGCACATTTAAATTTTATAGTTGCTAAAACTTCCTAGAACTATGAAAATTATGTAATCAAAATTTGGTACAGATGGTTTCATTCGATTCACAAACTACACTAGGATCCACATGTCTTACCACATATTTAAATATTTTTTAATCATTTATTTAGATATAAAAAAGATAATTAAATTTTATTATCAACTAGCATCCCCAGTCACGGCTTCGCCCACTCTTATAATAACGAACTTAGATAGGTTTAACTAATAACGTATTATTTTTTAACAATATTTCTATATATTTTCACTCAAAGCTGTAACCCTGTATTATTACAATGATTTACTCAAAAGCATCATTGGATATTCAATCCTTAAATCTAATCTATGAGTTGGTAATTTAGATGGACAGAAACGTTTTAGGAAGAAACTCTGGCGGATAATGGACTGCATTATCAGTGCTTACAACCCTATCAATAGAGATATTCTCTATGTCACAATTTACTTTATCAATAATAATGTTGTTAATATTCTCTGCTATAGTATTTATTGGTATTTGTTGTTTGTGGTTTACAAATACCTGCACTGAAGTAGTATTTATAAAAAAATAAATGTTATTTTGATATTTACATACACCTAGAACCCCAACTCGTTTAATTTTTTTTTTTCTAAAACCTTCCCGGGGATATACCTAATAATTTCCCAAATTTTCACGGCGATTGGATGTACGGTTTTTGAATCTATCGAGTACAGACATACACACATTCATTTTTATATATATATAGATTTCAAGCTCTATGAATTATAGCCTCCCATGTTATAACCTCCCCGCGTTCACCACCTATTGGACCACCTATTTTCAAACTTCACTGTTATCCACATATTATTGCTTTTTTAATGAAAATCAGTAGATTTTATTATTGCTAAACCTTCCTGGAACTATAAAAATGATGTGGTTAAAATTTGGTAAAGATTGGTTCAATAGTTTTTGCGGTTTAGTGATCACAAACGGAAAATGGCTTGTCTTTTTATATAATTGTATAGATTACCATGTAAAATGCATTCCTTTATTCTTGCACAGATGCTTGTATATTCATTTTTTTTTAATTAAATAAAAAAAGAAAAATAATTCTTACTAAGATATGTCCTATGTCCTTCGTTATTTCCTATCGAATATCCTCTCTAACTAATAATACTAGCTAACTGTCAGTTTTTAATACTTTAAATTTAAAATTATTATTTTTATCATCAATTACATGATTTGTCTTTGTACAATTAAAATGCTATTTTTTTTTTGTATATAGATTCTTTATAAATTTTATTGGTTAGTAGTTATTTATAATAGTGTTATAATTTTCATATGATATAATTAATTAAGCATTTTTTAAACTTGCGTAAGTTCAGATGCAGTCATTACCTAAGTCTCAATTAGATTTTCCTATGGAGATTATTTTGGCCTCTTGTTATCCTTCAGACATATTCTAAAATATGTCCTTGATATTGGTCATTATGAAAAGTCAAACATAACGCTTAATCTTAGAAATGAAACATGCCCCCCTGTCGTCTACTTTTGACAACATACATCTTATAAACGGACAGAGTGTAATATATCAGACTGACATGGAGCTAACATATTTAAAAAAAGGAAACTTCAATGATTAATCAGAAAACTAAATTTCACGAATTTATAATATAAATACAAGGCAATCATCAAGCACATATGGAACATACATAAACTATTTAGGAGATATGCACTGCAGATTTACTGTATCGCTAAATCGATCGTGTTACGGATTACTTTACTTTATGATTAGAAGTTACAGATCGTGCCTAATCGGTAATTTTTAGTCTTATTGACAAGCGATTTGCAAAAGGACACATAAAACACATGTTACAAGTACGCAAACAGTAGACCAGTAGCAGACAAGGTATCACAAATCAGGCAGTTATACTTATTTATATCTAGTTGATTTCACATATTTAAAATTTGAGGTACACCCTTATATCATTGTGACTTGACTCAGTAAAGAAATATACACATACCCATATTTGAATGCAGTTAACTCACTGGCTACAGAACTACTCTACAGAGAAAAATAGTTCAGAAACTAGAATACTGGCCGGTGCACAGCGGTGAATGGACTATGTTTGATGCGCATTACGTTTGTGGATTGTAAAATGTTTCTTCGAAATGCCATTTCAAAACTTCTAGACATCAGTTTGGTACACCTTTAATATTAATATTATATTAATTTACAAAATTTATATTTTATTTATTTATTTCCTAAATTGTTCCTTACGATTTATTTTTGATGTGATTGCAATGTTATTGAAAACTGATGTTCAGTTGATTCTCCCTTTTTAAAAATAACTTCTTGTTCTTTTTTGTTTCACTATTTTATGTGTAATTTACAATGCATTTATTATATTCATGTATACCAAATACAAATCAATATTAGTCCATTAATTAACTTTATAATAAAAAAAAAACAAAGGAAACAAAACTAATTAATAAACTGAAAAATAGTAAATTAAAATTAAATAAAAATAAATGTCTTTGAAAAGAAGCACAATAAGTTTTTTTCAAATTCAATAAATTCACATTTACAAGAAGTTTTGTTGGTGGAATCGTTTTTTCGTTAGTTGAAAATTACCCACAGAGTTACTGCTGGAAGAGAAACACTAAAAAAAAAAGAAAAAATCCCGATGCAGATGCAGTTCTATGCAGACTTTGTGGTACACTCGTAAACTTACTTATCAGTTAAACATCCACTTCTTTTGGCGTCTTTCTGCCTTGAAAGTGATAAGTTAAAATTTGTTTAAAAATTAAAAGTTGCAAACTAATTATACCACAAGTTATCGTGAAATTAAGATTATTCTGTGCCCCATTTGTTTAAAGATACAAAATTAATTTTGTGATAAAATGAAAGAAGATGGAATCGGTTAACTAATTTTTTTGTTAAACAATCTAACTAAAATTTCCAGTTTAGATACTTTTGGAGAAATAAAATGTTTTCATTATATAACGATGTATGATGGATAAGATGCCTAATGTGTCTAAATATCTATTGAATAATTCATAGCCAAGCTGAAGATTGTTCAATATGTTTTAAATCTTATATAACACATAGCATAGCGCTACTGCAATCCCCGAGTTTGTTTATTTGACTACATATCAGAAGTTCGATATTGCTTATATAATAATTATATACGATAGATTTACAATTAATATCCTGTAAAGAGAAACAATTTACAACTTCCTCACTTCTGTAAAACCACTTCTATTTTCATAGTCTTTATGAGGATAATAATAATTTTTATAATATAAATCGATAGTAAACATAACATATTACTTTAAATGTAGTTGGTAATATATGCATTAACAATAAATAAGTTATGTGTATGTTAATGAGTTTTTTAATAGTTAAAGCTTTGAATTATATTGTAGTATGTTGTAGTTGTAAAAATTGCTTATTCTTGGATGGATTATTATGTAGAGTAAAAATCACTTAAGATATAATCTTTTGTTCTTCAAAGACGGGTTCAGATATTTGATGCCAGGAGTGCTGTTTTCAAGGATAGATAAAAAAAAAAAATAAACTATCGGTTTCAAATTTCTTTTGTTGGGATTCTGAAATGTAGGATGAGGTATTGTGAATATAATCTTTTGTTTCAAGTATATTTTTTCAAACATTGATTAAAATTAATTAACATGTTTCAGTTATGTATTTAAAAATTAAATTTGTTCTATCAGATTATCAATTGCTTAGCACGCAAAATTTATATACGGTATTGAATTTAATGAACAGAAAAGTTTAGAAGACAGAGTTCAAACCTACTGATTAATTACGAAAGGCACATTTACACGACAGTTATCAGACTTCATACAGTTATCCTGAATACTCCTTACTTTTGTCACAAATAAACTTATCCATAAAGACCTGAATGTCCCATTCCTTACTGATTTAGCCCAAACCAGATTCCTATCCTTTCAAAGTAAATTCCATAACCATTCTGATCCACTAGTCTCTCAACTTGATTCCCAGTCTATTCCCGATGATTTACCGAGGCGTCTGAAAAGAAGATGGCCGAGCGACCTTCTTATTTAGATTTTGTTTTCTTTTTATTGAAGTGCTACTAGTGAGTGGTTCTTCACATGTTATTGACAAGTCATTGTAATAATTTCCTCAAATTTACATATTGTACATGTATGTATACAGTTGCAAATAAAAAAGTACCTAGTTGTAAAGTTTATGATTTAAATTTTAACAAGTTTAGTTATTGTAGTAGTCAAATTTGGGAAATTTTGTATTTTTTATTTTTGACCAAGGATTCTCCTATGTACTTGTATGATTTGTTATGCATAAATTGCTTACAGCAACTATCTCTTTTTAAAATGAGGTTAATGTTTATCTCCCCACATATTTTAACCCGGGCATATTAAACTTATTTGAATTATTAAAAATATTAATTTAATAATATATAATGTTTATATATTGTTTGTTATATATTGTTTATATATTGTATAATGTTTAAAATTGCATTTTAATACATTTGCATCTCTGCTTAAAGAGAGTTCAGGCGCCTCCTGTTCTCGGTGATTATTTCTCAACCTTCTGAAAATATCCTCTCACATGGTAGGGAGGTAGCATGAATACATTTATTTTTTTTATTTTATTTTATTTTTTTTATTTTATTTTATTTTATTTTATTTATTTTTTTTTTTTATTTTTTTTTTATTTTTTTTTTTTTTTTTTTTGCGATTAAGGTTTCAATTAATAATAAAGGTTTATATGTCCGCCCCTTGCATTCATGAAGTCTTGCATTCGATGAGGTATAGGCATAATGTGATTTGGAATAAATTCTTGAGAGATGTTATAATTATAATCTATAATAATTATTATAATAGATATTATAAATAAATTATATTATAATTAGTTATTTAGTAATAATTGAAGTACATTATCATATTATTTGAACCATCATAGAAAGAAGTTTACGACCATAATAGAACACTGCACCAGCTCTAATACTCCTTTAAAACTAAAATCTAAGTTATTATCAATGATACAGGAATACATAGCTATTCTTTATCTTCGACAAGGGGAGTATCTCTTCCGCGTGGGCTCCGCAAGAAATATTTCCGAAACTTTCTCCTTGTTACTTCATTCTTTGAGCTTGTTGACAACGTTTCAATTTCAGAATATGTTCGGAACAAACACTTTCTCGGTTTGTTTGTACTCTGTCTTTTGCAATCACGATGGAATTTCGAATGTATTACCTCACAACAACTGTGATATCTCCTGGCATTCTTCACATTGTTGATGTGACTTGAAAATATCCTCTCACATGGTAGGGAGGTAGCATGAATACATTTATTTTTTTTATTTTATTTTATTTTATTTTATTTTTATTTATTTTTTTTTTTTTTTTTTTTTTTTTTTTTTTTTTTTTTGCGATTAAGGTTTCAATTAATAATAAAGGTTTATATGTCCGCCCCTTGCATTCATGAAGTCTTGCATTCGATGAGGTATAGGCATAATGTGATTTGGAATAAATTCTTGAGAGATGTTATAATTATAATCTATAATAATTATTATAATAGATATTATAAATAAATTATATTATAATTAGTTATTTAGTAATAATTGAAGTACATTATCATATTATTTGAACCATCATAGAAAGAAGTTTACGACCATAATAGAACACTGCACCAGCTCTAATACTCCTTTAAAACTAAAATCTAAGTTATTATCAATGATACAGGAATACATAGCTATTCTTTATCTTCGACAAGGGGAGTATCTCTTCCGCGTGGGCTCCGCAAGAAATATTTCCGAAACTTTCTCCTTGTTACTTCATTCTTTGAGCTTGTTGACAACGTTTCAATTTCAGAATATGTTCGGAACAAACACTTTCTCGGTTTGTTTGTACTCTGTCTTTTGCAATCACGATGGAATTTCGAATGTATTACCTCACAACAACTGTGATATCTCCTGGCATTCTTCACATTGTTGATGTGACTTTAATAGCATTATTTTTAACGCTACGATTACGTTTTCTAGATGAGAGCTTTTTGTTTTCATTATTTATATAAATATAATCATGTTTACCTTCGTATACATTAAATAATTATTTAAATATTCAAGGAAGATTGAGTTTTACTATTGAGTATTTATTGATGCTTGAAAGTTATAATTCTGTAGTATAATAATATTATGGATATTAACAATGACTTTGATTATGATTTGGAGTTAGAATTATTGTTATTTAAAATTAGGTTAATGTGCCTTGCATGGCACACGGGCCTTTGTGATAGTTGATGTGCTTTGAAAAGCACACTGGTCACATGCGGTAACCCGCAAATGAACTAGAGTGAGTGAATAAGGCTGAGAAAGAAGTGATAACAAATGAATAATTCTAAATGATCAACTAACATCATTGAATCGGAAAAAATGATTTCATAGGATTTTTTTTTTATTATTGCTTCTGACACATAGTGTAGCGGACTTTATCTGCTCCTGTTTTCATTCTTGGGAGGCAGAAATTTTTGGGTAATAAAGAGTTAATATATACCCAGACTATTTTAGGGCATGGGACATTTTCCCTCTCCTTACATTTTCTGACATACCTCTCAAGTGTTACATCAAGCCCCACGCCAACTTATGTACTTGCGAGGTGTACTGGTTTGTTGTCTCGCCACTTAGTGGCTAAAACTGAAACTATGAACAATCTACCACCACGATGTGCTGCGACATCAACATATTCATCCCGTAACATGTAACAACAAGATAGCTAATTCTCTAATATTTTTTACCTGTAATTCCCCTATGCCCTTGAAAAGAACTTTCAAATAATTGTTCATAAAAAAGGGTTTATGGTTAATTAATCGATTTTGGTTTTTTTGAAGATGAAATCTACTAGTAAAAAAATAATTAAGACCATAAAAGTAAAAATAAATAAAATTCAAACATTGAAAATATCCTCAAACTCACGGCCAGCCTTGGCAATTAATGGAGTGAAACTGGAGATCACTACCTAAATCACTGTATGTTTTCCTTCATAAACAGTGGTGCCTATTTCATCAGAATTAATCAACTCAGGGAGCAAATATTTAGAATATGTTCCGCCCTGATTTGAAAAATGTTTCTGTAAAATCAGTGTACCTTAGAAACCATAATGGGTAATTAATTATTTAACTCGGTGTTGGATGAGGTATTGTTATGATGGGAGATCCTCAAAAAGGCGCCTGGGACAGTAGGACCGATTGAAACACTAAATAAATAATTTTTAAGGAATCACTTCATTAAAATGATTAAATTCCACTTGACTTACCTTCACTTTAAATGTAACTTTCACTATAAGATAATATATTACCTGAGCCTTCACTGACTTGTCAGCGTTCCTTACATTTTACATTGGACAGGCAAAATATGACATGAATCAAAGATTGCTTCACGTCCTTCAGCTTAGGTAAACAATCTGTCTATCTCTCTATGATAACTGCCACCTAGGGTTAGTGCGTTTTATGCTAACACCGATCGATTCTCATTCCAAGCCTCTTGGCATTATAGTTTACATTAACAGTCAGAGTCAAAAGTATTCGTACACCTGGTATAGAACCTAAATAATAACAAATATTAGCATTATTTAATAAGATTTATTTAAAACCATAAAACCATTTAATGCATACATCAACATTTATCTAGAAATATATATTTGTATTTATAGAACATTTTACAAAATAGCGGATGAAGAATAATTGAAAAACAACAATTAATTGTTAGAAATACACTTTTTCCATAGTCGTTCCTTTAGATATTTCTAAAAATGCACTGTAGGGTTAATGTTGGGTGAATGAGGGAGAGTGACCATCCACTTTGATGTGTTGTACAGGATCCACATTTTGGTTGTTCAAGCTGTATGCTTGGGATCATTATCCTGCTGAAAAACTAATTTTTTTCAATTACAAATTTGTCAGCGCTAATTAAGAAATTAATTTTTATTGCTTCGATATATTTTATATGATCCATTCTGCTATCGATGAATTTAAGACGCACCACTACAGCAAAATTAAAACAACCCCATGAGTCACTTTTCTCCATTCGTAACAGTTATGAATTATATTTCTTATTTCCATTGCAGTATTTTTTTTCTCCATAC
Organism: Euschistus heros; assembly: GCA_003667255.2. Classification (NCBI taxonomy): domain Eukaryota; kingdom Metazoa; phylum Arthropoda; class Insecta; order Hemiptera; family Pentatomidae; genus Euschistus; species Euschistus heros. Next base: position 3,428,734 of record RCWM02000060.1, read on the forward strand.
ATTTTGGCTACTCTAAAAATTAAACATTTCAATTTTACTCTCGTCGGTAAATATTATTCTATTCCAAAGGTCATAATCATATTTTTTTATGGTCTTTGGCACATTGATATCTTAATATTCCTCATTGATGGTTTTCTCCTAGCTGTTCTGCCATGAAGCTCGTTCCGTCTCAAGCGTTAGCTTATTGTTAAGTACTCCCCCTTCCCCCCCCCCCCCCTTCCAGACAAACGTTGATCCACTAATTTAAGGGCAATAAATCATGGCTTTCTTTTAACTTTGTTCTTCTTTCAAGCTTGGAGTAAATTTTTCTTTGTCGTCTTTTTATTTAATAGTTTTTTTTAATAGCATCTTGGACTGTTGAGTAAGGCCTGTTCACATCTCTAAGCGACCGTAACTTATTATGTTGGCGCACAATAATTTGTCTTTCCTCTTCAGTCGTCTGTCTAATTTTGTGTCGCATTGTCAATTTACGAACTTAAATAACAAGCATTAATAAGCGATACTCCTTTCCAAATGACCTCTAGGTTAAACCTGGTTAGAGGTAATCCTTAAAATATTAAGGAAGCGGGAGGAAAATAAAGTTGAAGTCTAGTGTACGAATACTTTTGGCTCTTAACAATAAGTGCATCTTACTGTAATGTATAAGATATTAAGCTACATTCAGACAATTTTCTCATGAAAAAATACTAACCATATTCTATAGTCATGAATGCAATATTATACAGGGTGTCCCAGACATAGTGTAAAAAAAAAAAGGGTAATACTGCAAACTAAACGGGGTAGAATGGCGCAAAAACGAGTGTCCTATCTCAATTTTTTGAGGAGATAGATTTTTTTTTCGTTTTTATTTTTAAAATCTTACTTTTTTCTGAAAAATTACAGTTTCCTCTACTTTGTTTTAGCGTAGAAACTAAAACGATGATATTTTCTTAATCAGCATTAAATTTTCTAAAAGATAAAATAGGTCTAGGTAGTTTAAATGCACTATTAAGGGGCCTTTTAACGCGCAAAACACAAAACATTTATTAAAACTTAAATTTTTAATATTTTTTGAAAATTCCTCACTCCTCACTGGAGAACCCTAGAAGCCGTAAAATTTCTCAAAAACTGCAGAATTCAGTTAGCTTTTTATTGGTGTAACTCATGATACAATTGCACTTCACCTTTTGAGTCTAACAGACGTTTTTCTGATGAAAAACACGCTAGAGAATAAATACTTGATTGCTCCACATACCTACTAGATTGAATAAATGTATTAGTTTTTTATCACTTGTCCATATGCATGATGGATAAAGAGTTGTGAAAGTGGCAAGCCCTCCCTCCCCCCCCCCCCCCCAAAAAAAACTTATTTATAGGGAGTTAAGGGGGGGTTAACCAAATTCTTGCTGATTACCTAATGTTACATAAACGTACTTTTTTTTTTAAATATAAAAAATAATAATTTAGGATTATTTGAAGATATTAAATACATAAACAGAAAAATAACATTTCAAAATGTGCCCTGCTATTACTCATTAGCCCAGACTGTGTTATCAAGCCCCGGATTTATTTAGTAAAGCTTTGTAAACAATTATAGTCCCACTCTGTGCAAAGGTCATAAGAAGTTATCCTCTTATTTTATGACTGCATCGATTGTCATTTACTCTTCAGCCATGGACTTCACCACAAGTGAGTACGCAGATATGGTTTTCGTCTACGGGTTCTGCAATAGCAATGCGCTAGCAGCTCAGAGGGAGTATGAGAACCGATACCCAAATCGTCGGGTTCCAAGCCCTGCCGTTTTCAGCAGGACATTCCGGCGGCTTTCAGAAACCGGATCAGTCATAAAACCACGACGTGAGGTTGGGCCTCAATTAAGGGATGTAGACATAGAAGAACATATCATCAGTGAAGTAGAGGAATCCCCCACTACCAGTGTCCGCCAAGTTGCCTCTCATACGGGAGTTAGTAAAAGTTTAGTTTGGCGCGTTTTAAAAAAAGAGAAGTAACAACCCTTTCATTTTTCCAAAGTACAGGACCTACTGGAGACCGATTACCCACAGAGAGTTCAATTTTGTCGATGGCTCCTTAACTCCGATATAGAGCAATATCATTTTTTTAAAAAAATTCTTTGGACTGATGAGTCTACTTTTGTGAGGCAAAGAATTTATAACACACACAATTCCCATTACTGGGCTACTCAGAACCCTCACGTCTGCCAATCGAGCTCATTCCAGCATCGGTTTTCCTGCAACGTATAGGTCGGTGTTGTTGGTGACATAATGCTGGGGCTCCTTGAAGGAAGAGGTGTACAAAACGCCAATTACATGTGTGGCGGAACTACGAGGAAAGATACTTGAGGCTGCTGAAGTAGTAAAAGCCAAGTTGTCATTAAATGTCAGTGTTGGGGCAATGAGGAAGCGCGCTAGAGCCTGCATCCGAAGTAATGGAGGACATTTTGAACACGCGCTGCAATAATCCATTTTAATATGTTTCACCAATAATAATAATCCTCGCTATTTTTTTTTATCTTCAACATTTATTATGTAAAATATTTTTACAGAAAGTATTTCTTAAATTTAAACTAAGGAGTTTTTTATTTTTTATTTTAGATTATTATCACCCTTTTTACATTATTTAGAATTCATACATTGTTCTTTCTAGTCTTAAAAAAAATGAAGAAAAAAACATTCTAACTCATGGGAAGTTCAGAAAGAGAAAAGTTCTATTAATTGTGAGTTTTCATCTGACCACGCAAGAAGGACAATTTTCTTTATCCTCATTTTTACATCTAATAATATTTAATTACATCCAAGGCCCAATAGGTATTTAATTAGTATTTAATTTCTTCAAATAATCCTAAATTATTATTTTTTATATTTAAAAAAAAAGTACGAATATATAACATTAGGTAATCAGCAAGAATTTGGTTAACCCCCCCTTAACTCCCTATAAATAAGTTTTTTTTTGGGGGGGGGGGGGGAGGGAGGGCTTGCCACCTTTACAACTCTTTATCCATCATGCATATGGACAAGTGATAAAAAACTAATACATTTATTCAATCTAGTAGGTATGTGGAGCAATCAAGTATTTATTCTCTAGCGTGTTTTTCATCAGAAAAACGTCTGTTAGACTCAAAAGGTGAAGTGCAATTGTATCATGAGTTACACCAATAAAAAGCTAACTGAATTCTGCAGTTTTTGAGAAATTTTACGGCTTCTAGGGTTCTCCAGTGAGGAGTGAGGAATTTTCAAAAAATATTAAAAATTTAAGTTTTAATAAATGTTTTGTGTTTTGCGCGTTAAAAGGCCCCTTAATAGTGAATTTAAATTAACTAGACCTATTTCATCTTTTAGAAAATTTTATGCTGATTAAGAAAATATCATCGTTTTAGTTTCTACGCTAAAACAAAGTAGAGGAAACTGTAATTTTTCAGAAAAAAGTAAGATTTTAAAAATAAAAACGAAAAAAATTCTATCTCCTCAAAAAATTGAGATAGGACACTCGTTTTTGCGCCATTCTACCCCGTTTAGTTTGCAGTATTACCCATTTTTTTTTTACACTATGTCTGTGACACCCTGTATATGTTTAAATTAAATCAAAATTTAATAAATACAAAATTAAACATAAGAAATTAACAAATAAGATAATGGTCTCAGTCAAGAGCTTCTATCGGACCCTTGGTGTTCTTGAAGAAGAGCTTCTTGGTATCCGTCTTGGTAACATAGTCTTTCATCGAGCTCTTAGAATCATTCAAAGATCATTGATTTTTTCTCTTGACACTAATCCCCTTTTTAATAAAGCCGGAAATTATTTTGCAATTTTTCAGACTTATAAGTTGTCCAGGTCCGAGATTCATATTTCGGAACTTTGATGATTGTACTGGGCTGTCTTAAACTGGTTTTTCAAATGACTTTCTATTGAAAATTTAAAGTTATTAGCTATAAAGATTTCCATGCTAATTTTCTTATCCACTCTGCTATCATTTGTTATGAATCCAGAAGGGGATTCCATTAGGGTGTGAGTTCCAATCCTAGACTATTATTATCTTAGGATTTTCTGAGAATATTTGTTTTTGCTCTTTTACTCAGTTTTCTCACTGCTTGTTATCATAACGTCTCTAGGTTCCTTGGATATTAAATTTCTCGTTTGTTTTTATGTATAATATACACTGATGATAACCATCAATGTTTCAAAACGTCTTTGTAAAACAAAAGGATAATTTTAATTAACCATCCTAATTTTGCTGATCCCTAAAATACTAACAAAGTCATATTTTGATTTTCAAGTTAAATATTGATACAAGACTAAAATGACAAGTAGTAACCTCAAAATTTACAAGATAAACGATAAAACCTTCCGATTAATCACAAGAAACTCATTTACATGACGGTAATTAGACTTATTTGGACATACGGAGTTGAGCTTTGGAGTTAAACTAAATCATATAATTCATCTCGTATCCAATCCTTACAATTCAAAATCCTTCGAAAAATCCTCAATGCTCTTTACTTTGTCACAAACACATATATCCATAAAGACCTTAATGTCCCATACGTTACTGATTTAGCCGAAACCATACTATAAAACGAAACTATTCTTTCATAGTTAACTCCATAATCGTTCAAATCCATTAGTATCACAACTTGCTTCCCATTCTATTCCAGATAACCCTCCAAGCTCCCTGAAAAAAAGATGGCCTCGGTACCTTCTAATATAGTACTTTTATAAATACTACCAGTGGGTTGTTGCTTTACAAGCAATTAACATGTAATTTTTAGCATTGTCACCATATATACTTGATGTATTTTATTTTATATTGCATACAGTTGTAAATTTCAATAGATAGCTATATAAAAGAAAAGTTAGATATCGGAACCGATTGTTTGTTATAAAATTTTTGACTAGCCAATTAAACCGGTTAATTGTCACAGGTTAAATCGTAGATATGGATGGATATTGATTTTCAACATAATTAATTTAACATTATTGTATTAATGAATCCAGTTTCAGGATCGTATACGGTCATTAAAATTTTTAAATTATTCGCCTGGATGCTTACTTAATCATCCTTTGAGCAATTTCTCCTCGGTAATGCTTATTTGACTTAGAAAGTACTATTAGTGGATTACTTTAAAAGAAATGGTGATGTACCTTGTCGACAGTAGGATTGCATTAGATTGAAGAATGCGAAGCAACAAAGCTTCAACAGTCTCCTGCAGTCGTGAAAGCGCTCCGCTACAGTCCTGTATCCTAATACACTTTCTCCTTTCTAGGTGCGGACCATAAGTCTCCGTCACTGAAAGGTCGTCACACCCACTGCTCCAGTAATGGCTTAATTGTTTGACGTTTTCCATAACTTGTCGAAGAAATATATTACAATATATATTTTCTCTAAATTTAGAAGATAATATAAAAACAAATCTTTAGTAGCCTCGTAGGCCAAACTTTTGAACGTGTATACTGCTTCTTAAAGTTCTTGAGTTATACATTTTGAGAAGGTTTGTTTGAGAAACATAAAAATGTTGGCAAAGTTTGATAATCACAAAACATATTTAATATTTCTACCAACGTTTCGACCATGTTATTGATGGACACCATCAATAGATAAAATGAAAAATAATAGGTTTAAGAAACAATTCGAAATGATCTGAAAAAAAAATTAGATAAATTACACAAATAAAAAAAAAAAAAAAAAAAAATGAAAAATAAAATGAAAACATATGAAACATAATAGGGTGAATAAATATAGAATTTATTTTAATTTTCTTTATCATTGTATAATTCTGTAACTCAGAACCAGAAGAGCATAAGTCACACTAGGCCAACTGTATAGGAGAATAATGTAAGTGGATTTACGTTTATCTTGTCAATCATTAGGTAATGACTTACGTTCTTTCAACCCTTAGAAAATAAAAAATGCGATTTTTCAAGAGACTTAAGTAGTTATGGCTTTTAGTTATTCTACATACAATGATGCAATAATCTGAAAATTGTAAAATTTTGACTTACGCTCTTCTGGTTCTGAGGTACAAAATTTATCTGCATTTTTTTTCTGAAAATTTCAAATTGTTTATTAATCCTATTATTTTTTATTTGTTTTATTATATTTATTTATATCATTTTTTTCCTTCCCTCTTTTCCTTTCTGTATTCGACAACCTATTATTCTGATGATGGCCATCAAAAATAAGGAGGAAGAAAGGAAAAAACATATATAAATAAATAAATAAAATGAGAAATAATAGAGTTATTAAACAATTTAAAATGAACTGAATTTTTTTTGATAAATTATACAATGATAAATTATTTCAAAATTATATGAAATATTATAGGGTTAATAATCATAACATTTATTTTTATTTTCTTTATCAATGTATAATTTATCTACATATTTTTTAGATAATTTCATATTGTTTATTTAAGCTTTTTTTTCTTCTTCATTTATTTAATTTAATTTATTTATTTATATATATGGATAAATTTCTTGACTGTTACTATTAAATGTTAGTAAGGTTATTGAGGTTCAGTCAAGAAATAAAAACAACTATTTTGGCGATGCGTCGCGACGTTTCGAGACTGTTCTCATAATCATGCCAATGTTACTGGTGGATTTGGTATGGACTAACTTAATTCTGAATTCTGAAGAAACTTACTAATATATATATATATATATATATATATATATATATATATATATATATAATTTTTTCTTTCCTCTTTTTATTTTTTTGACTATTTTTTTTTTTAGCCCTGATGATGGAGATCAATGATATGTCCAAAACGTTGGCAAAAAATAAAATATCTGTTGATTATCAAACATTGCCTATTTTTTATGATCCCAATCAACATACAATGCAATGTATTCACCCATTCATTCAAAGTAGCTTTTCAATTACTTTCATAAAATTGTTCAAAACCTAAGATTTTAGATACCTGAATTCCTCCATCTTCACTCCTTTTCTCCATATGGGTTGTTATTGCTTTTTCATCAGGATTTACTCCCCTTTCTCTGCCGATTAATTTCTTTTTAACGAACCGAACTAATCAGCTTTCCAATGACTGTTCTGTGTTAGGAGGTCACAGAGTCATACTGCGAAAGCAATTTTAACACAAAATTAATGTGTCCCCAACAATGATGCCCAAAATGTCCGTAAATTGTAAGAAAACGAGCTGGATGAACGAACGATCTCCAATAAAAATAATTGCCGCCGGAGAATTCTCCTTATCAAGCCTCTTTTGCCAGAACCTTTTCATTTTTTTTTTTTTTGTCATCTCATTTGCGGGTCGTGGTGGTCATTTTTATACCTAATAAAAAGGCAGCAGAGTCGGGAAAAAATTAATCATGATTAATTAATTAACAGCTAATTTCCTGGAATCAGTCACATAATTTAATCATGATTAATTTTTTTTTATTGGTTTTCAGTAAACTAGACCATTAGTTGACTAAAAAAACGAACTGACAGATTTAATTATGATTTAGTTAGATGATTGGTTCCAAGGGGTTAATTGTAAAATAATTAATCATGATTAAATTTTGTCCAACTCCGGTTGAAGGTTGTGAATCCAATTAATCAAGACAAATAAAATTATTAATATATGATCATTGGTATTTTTGCATGCTTTTTACTGAATCATTTTCTATTATTATTTTTAAAATATAAAAAAAATAAATTTTTTGAATTAAATAATATTTTTTATTTTTATATTTGTAGCTCATTACTACTGGACATTTAATATTCATGAATAAATAACTGAAAGCTGAAATAATTTTATCAGGGGAGAAATATTTGAGGTTTTGAAAGTTTCCCATTTTTTTTTTTGGTATTTGTATTATAGGAAACATATTAACATATATTCATTATTTACCAACGCCAATTTGAATATGACTGGAAATAGAAAGTTGTGTATTATTTGAGCTATTTCTAATTACTGCAGTATTAAAATGTCACCGTATTTCCTGATAGAAACCTTCATTACAGGTTTTATATTAGGCTTTTTTGATCTCTGATTATAGCTTGCGTGAAATGTGAGATAATTAGGAGTAACGTAAGAGTTAATTAAATAAGAAATAAGTAAAATATTATATCTAATTTCTTCTTCTTTGAAAGGATTTTCTTTGCTATTCGAAGTTTCCTTCAACCAAACTCCTTCCTCAGTCGGTTCCTCCACTCCTTTCTGTCCGTCGCTTTTCCTTCCATTAGTTCCAGCTATATAGCCAGCCATACTTTCAACCACAACATCTCTCCATCTGATGCGAGGCCTACCTCTCCTCCTACCCTCTGCTTCGCATTCATAAGATATTTTATGAATTCTTTTATTCATTAATGACCGAACCATGTTAATCTCATTTCCTCCAGGATATTCCTCTTTACATCCATTCATCCTCTTATTATCTCATATCTGGTTCGTTGAATTCTTGAGATTCCAGCTGATCTCCAAAATTCCATCTCCACAGCCAGGAATCTTTTGTATTGCAATTTTTCTAGATGCAATGTTTCTCTGCTGTATAGCATTATGCTTTCTACTAGGGCCTTTTATATTATATTTTTAACAGTAGTACATATGTTGGCACTGCAGAGGACTGAATTTAACATTCTAATATCATATCTAACTTAACCTTTTAAAATTTGGTGACGCTAACAATGCTCTGAAACTTTATTTGCATCACGTTTCATTAAATAAATTCTGCTAAGCCTAAACCTAATAACACAGACGGAATATTTTAATAATTCCTAAACAATCATCTTTTTAAAACCATTATAAGTATTTAACCAACTATAATAATTACGTTCTTTATATTTTTAATTTTTTCTGCTAAATTCAATTCTTTAAGTGTAAACCCGTATAATGTAAAGTATCTACTTATGTTCAACAAATATTTAAAGAAATAGTGAAATTTTTTGTTTTCGAAAATCTCAAGCAAAATATTCTCTGGAATCTTCTGAAAATAAAAAAATCAACCGTATGAGCCATTTAAAATTGCTGATACAACACTTGGAGGGGGTTTCTGACTAGTGATTCTTTGCCAGCGAAATTGTGTCTAACGCAGCATACACTTTTTATAGATGCTGGGTGTACTCCAATATAATTTTTCAGACACACAGACGTTCCACAACTGATTTAACAGAAAATATATTCTTACATGCACTCAGGAACAAGGAGTTTATGTTACTGGCTGAGCTATTTCTATTATTTTATTGTGTGTTTGAATAATATTCCGTCCTTATTATAGGTTTGCTAGTATTAGAACTTTGGGATGGACTTTGAAATGTCAATATTTGTTTTTGAGGGGTAATTTATTTTTAATTTTAAAAGGGGCATGAGATGAAGTTTAAAAATACTAGTAATTTCATCGCATTTAAAATGTATATTTTTATTGGAAATAAACATCATTTATGGTAATTTTTCTTGTATGATTTTATTACGAAGAAAAGGACCGTGGAAACTTATCGTTTGCTTGTTGGTGTTTACAGTGGTCCTGCTACTTAAAATATAACTTGCAAAGGATGGTTTTGACCATTTTTTGGTTAAAAAATGATGATTTGATAATGAAGACAAAGGAGGTGGAAAACTATCCAAAAAATTAGTATCAGCTTAAATAGCTATAGAAAAAAGTACCAGAATGTTTAAATAGGCATTTCAAATTATTTTTTTAAATAAATTAACACCAGACCGCATAATGCAAGTGTTAAAAAATAATTAAATAAGCAGGAGTGGAATGGGCTACCTCACCCGCTATATTCGCCGAACATCACTCCTTCCGATTACCACGTATTCTGGTCGATGAAGTCAGATCTTACGGAGGATCAATTTACTTCTTGTGAAAGCATCAAAATTTGGCTTGATAATTGGATTGCTTCATAGGACCAAGACTTCTTCTGGCAAGGAAATTCGTATATTGCCTGAAAGAAGATTGAAGATGGCAGCTTCAGAAGGAGCATACTTTGAATAAATAATTTTTCATTTCGTTATGCCCAAATGTTTTTATTTACACAAAAAAAGGCAGAGACATATTCATTCACCCAATATTACAATAAAATTAATAATAAACTGATTTAATTTATTTAAGAATCTTTTACTTTTATACTCCTTTAAATACTAGTAAAGAACTAACTGTTGATTTCTGACAAAGCCATAGCTCAGCTTTTATTCACTGACCTGTATTGGGAGATTCCTGATAATCGTGAATTGAATAAATTATCTATCTAAAGGAGTTCTAGAATTTCTGTTGGGGTAACAGGATAGACAGACCTTTTTATGATTCTGTATTAACCTTGCTGAGAACAAAAGAAATCCTGTTGTTCTTCCATGCTCTGCATACTAATGCATTTCTATGTTGCTACCGGTATAGTGCCATTTCTTTTTTAATTTGTATCTTCCATGGAATCTAGTCGTTTATTCATATAAATTAAAATTTAAAAAACAATATCTGGGATAGATTTTACGACTGTTTAGTGATAATTTATTTCATTTTTTAAAATCTCCTCTTGCAGTTTTTGGGTATTTTTTTTTTCTAAGCCCCTATGGCTAAAAATATTTTGATTTATTCTTGATAATAATATTTCTGCCTCTTTTACTACACCAAAGGTTCATTTTAAGAGGGTTCTAAGGAGAGCAGTGGTTTGGAGACAAACATGGCATTATGAGTAACTATCTAGTGTTGGGACTCACTAGGGTTTGGATAAATAAACATTTATTGTTTATATACCTACTATAACATTCAAACTACAGCCTATAACAGTTGTAAAATTGATGGGACAACATTTTATTTTATTTATAATTTTTTTCTATATCGGGCTCTACAGTCCATGAAGGACCTGGGCCTCTGCACACAATTTTCTCCACTTTCCTCAGTCAGCAACCACGTCCCTCCAATACTCGATATTTAGCCGCCGTATGTCCCATTCCACATCATCCATCCATTTTTACCTGGGCCTGCCTCTTTTCTTGTTTATATATAATATAATATCCGTTTCATCATAGGGTTATCTGAGCTCTGCATTGTTTCTGATTCGCCACCTTTATTGCTTTTTGATGGGGCCATATATTTTTTTACTTATGAAGACAAGTTCATTTTATTAGACAAAAGAAATATCAAGCTTGAAAGTAAAACAACAAAATTCTTCTATTTTGTATGTGACAATTATCTATTATCAAACATTATAAATCTTTAAAAACCGATTTAGCTTAATAGGGTGCCCTTACAGGAAAGCCATTTGGGCTGAGCTGGTTAACAATATGTTACAATAAACAAGACAAATGTTTCTAAAATATATACGGGTTAAAAAAAATATCCAAAATTTAAAATCTAAAAACTGTTTGCTTATTTTTTATTTTTTATTTTTTTTTCCATTTTAGGAGATTCGGAGACAGCTGATCGAATTAGTGAAAGGTGATTGTTTTTAAATTGTGTCCGCCTAATATAACAGTTTTCAGTGGTAAAAACAGGTAATTTTTAGGCAAAAAGTGTTAATCTAAAACTGTAGTGTACCGTAGCGAAGAAGTTAGTTAAAATTTCGGGTATGGCTGAAGCATCCCGAGATACGGAGATGCCAATTGATGATACGCCTACTGGTGCCCTTAACCATGATTCATGGGAAGTTGTCATCGGAAAAAAAAAGACCAGCAGCTACAGCAGACCCCAGAAAACAGGCTAAAAAGGTCAGTGATATAAAATTATCAAATAATTCAGAAAAAACAAAATACTCAAGTACAGCAAACTAATATAACTCCTGTTAGTAAGAAGCCACCTCCAATATATGTACGTGGTATTGAAAACTATCCAGCCTTTGTCTCATTTCTAGAAAAAGAGGTAGGCATTAATAATTTAACTTTAAAAACAACAAATAAGGCCATAGTAACATTACTTCCAAAAACAGCTGACAGCTACAGGAGTGCAGTCAGAAGCCTAAGACAAGTGAACGCAGACTTTCACACATTTCAGCTGGCTGAAGAAAAAAAAATGCCCGAATAGTTATAAAAGGTTTACACCACTCTACTCCTCCTTCCATTATAAAAGATGAGTTGTTGAGAAATGGATACGAAGCAATAAATATTACAAATGCTATTTCAACAAGAACAAAAACCCCACTACAAATGTTTTTCGTTGATATATCAAAAAATTCATACAATGAAAAAATTTATGAAATTGAATTTCTATATTATACTCATGTAAAGATAGAAGAACCAAGAAAAAAACGAGATATTCCACAATGTACAAGATGTCAGGGCTTTGGTCACACGAAAAGCTATTGTAACCATCAGGCTCGGTGCGTGCGATGTGGCCAAGCCCATGAGACATCAGTATGCCAAAAAACCAGAGAAACACCCGCGAAATGTGCAAATTGCGAAGGAGCTCATCCAGCTAACTACAGAGGATGTCAGACCTTCAGAGAATTACGAGCTCAACGCAGCAACAGAAATCGTCCTCAGCCAGTGGTTGTAGAGCCTCCTGAGCCAAGGCAGTTTCCACCTTTGCAAAATCGTCCTCTACAACAGCAGCCCAGTGTTCCAGAACCGAACTATCAAGATCATGTTCATTCAAATATTATGGTACAGCCACAACAGACTTGGTCAGGCATGAATCATGTAAGTACAGTTCAAGCACCGCCTACTAATTTTGATCCATCAGAACTTATTTCTGCCCTAAATAATCTTAACAACCTTGTCCGACCTCTTATCAGCCTCATTACTAAATTAAACCAAATAACACAGACAGTATGCCCCCAATATGGCCCCTAATTCTCTGACTGTGGGCTCCTTATCAATCCTACTATGGAATGTTAACGGACTTATACAACGAAAGACTGAATTAGAAATACACCTCCATCACAAACGCATAGACATAGCCTTACTGACGGAAACACATCTGACACCTCGAAATAAATTTAGCATCTCTGGTTATACTTTATACAGAACAGACCATCCTGACAACACTGCACACGGCGGTACTGCCATTGCAATTAAATCGACACTGAAACATTTTTCCATTCATCTTGACTCTACTCCTCAGATACAAATCACAGGAATACACTTACAGACCAAACACAAGAACGTGACGATAGCTGCAATTTATTGCCCCCCAAAGTACATAATTACAGAGCAAATGTTTACAAAAATCTTTGAAGCTCTTAGTAGTTCGTTTTTAGCTGGAGGGGACTATAATGCAAAACATCAGTACTGGGGTTCGCGACTGTGCACTCCAAGAGGTAGGAACCTTAGATCTGTTATTCATCGACTGTCATTAGACGTGCTTGGTCCAAACCAACCAACTTACTTACCAAATTCTAGACACAAGAAGCCTGACATATTTGTGACGAAAGGATTAAGGACCGTACCCTCTTCAGTGAAAACCGAAGCGGATCTTGGCTCTGATCATTCCCCTGTAAACCTGATAATGGGCGTCGAAACATTTCTTAAGGAAAAGAGGCCTTCATTAACAGGTGGTATTATGGATTGGGACCAATTTAGAGAGCAACTAAATTCTAAACTGTCCATCCCAACTGCTCTCAAAACAGAAAAAGAATTGGAAGCGGCAGTTGAACTCTTTACATCAGTACAAGAAGCTGCATGGTCTTCGCAAACACCAAGGTATAAAGAAACTATCCATTTACCTAACTACCCTCAACATATTAGGGATCTTATTAGAGCCAAGAGACAAGCGCGCAAAAAAAATGGCAAAAAGACCGATTCCCTTCTGACAGACAGACGTATAATAAACTCAATAATGACCTTAAACACCAAATACGAAAATTTAAACAAAATAACTATGACAATTATTTTTCAAACTTGACAACCGATGATAACAGTCTATGGAATCATACCAAACGCCTCTTGAAGCACCGTGAATCATCGGTCCCACTGAGAAAATATGATGGTTCCTGGGCTGTCTCGGACAGAGAAAAGTCAGAAATTTTTGCCGATTATCTTTCAACTGTATTTAGACCACATGATGACTTAACTGACGCACTCCATGAGGAACATTTAGAGACAATCTTAGACTCACCCCTACCAATGTCACTTCCTCCCAAACCTTTCACTCCTACTGAAGTGCAAAACCATATCAAGCAATTACCAAAAAATAAAGCTCCTGGTTATGATCTCATCACAGCTGAGGTACTCCAAAAAACTACCCAGAAAATCATTAGTTTTTCTTACAACCCTTTATAACGCTATTCTCAGAACAACAAAATTTCCCTTACAATGGAAATATTCCTTGATATTAATGATTAATAAGCCGAACAAAGACAAATACACACCTTCTTCCTACAGACCTATTAGTCTTTTACCGCTCTGTTCTAAAATACTTGAAAAATTACTACTGGACCGTATTACTAAATTACTGACTGAATTAAATACAATACCTGATCACCAATTTGGATTCCGCTCATATCATTCAACAACACAACAGTTACATAGAGTCACAGATTACATATCCGCTGCTTTAGAACTAAAACTTTACGTTTCTGGGGCGTTTTTGGACGTTTCCCAGGCTTTTGATAGAGTATGGCACCAGGGGTTACTAGTAAAATTGAAACCGTTACTACCACACACTTACTACCTTATCTTAAAATCTTTTCTTTCAGACCGCTTTTTCTCTGTTCGCCAGGGCTCAGATATCTCCTCCATCAAACCTATTTTAGCAGGAGTCCCTCAAGGCTCAATTTTAGCACCTTTTCTATACTTAGTATATACCTATGACATACCGACGAACAATAACGTATTAACTGCTACTTACGCAGATGACACTGCAATCATGACTAGAGACGCGGACCCTACACAAGCCACCTTAACACTTCAACACAACCTCAACGAGATTCAAACTTGGTTTAAGAAATGGAAAATAAAACTTAATTATGACAAATCCCTTCATATTACATTTACACTGCGACGCAAGACCTGCCCGCCTGTTTACATTGACAACCAACCTTTACACCAAACTGAAAAAGTGACATACTTAGGACTTACGCTTGATAGAAGACTGACATGGGGCCCACACGTCAAGACAAAAAAAACAGACGTTACAGTTAAGACTGCGACTTCTATACTCAGTACTTCACAGACGCTCAAAACTACCTTTAAAACAAAAACTTAACATTTACAGTTACTTGATTAAACCCATCTGGACGTATGCATCGCAAATTTATGGACCGGCCAAAAGAACACATATTCAGAAAATACAGACATTTCAATCTAAATTCCTAAGACTGATAACAGACTCCCCTCCTTATGTGTCAAACGATATACTACATACAGACTTACGTATTCCGACAGTTAAGAGCCATATTCATAAACTTTATCGACAATTTCATGAGAAACTACGTGGACACACTAACAAACAGATACATAATATGGCAACAGTACAGATACCAGACATAACTCGACGGAGGCTGAAAAGGAAGTGGATGAGGGATCTCCTAGTCTAATCGCTAATAATTTAGTTTCACGCCTGGAGATTGTACCACTGGGTGCTGACTCCCTCATGCCTGATCATGTCTGTTGTATCAATGTAAATTTCACATTCACTGGTTGTCCATTGTGTACAGTTGTGAATAAAGTTATTATGTTAAAAAAAAAAAATTTTAGGAGATTCAAATGCAGATAGCTTGATTTTATCCTATGTGTGTGATATTATCATGTTTCTAATTCCAAATTCAAACAAGACTATTTCTTTTAAATATATATGTTAGGACAAGTAACAAAAAAAGAGATTGTTCTAAATTTAATATATTAAAACTATTACTTTTATTTTATTTTTTATTTTTATTTTATTTTTTTATTACTATTTTTTTTTTTTTAACGGCCTAGGAGGTTCAATGCAGTCATCAGTCGTTATGTGTTAGGGCAACAAAAATAAATAATGTCTGGAACCGTTATTTTTCCTTTTCTTGGTTAGCAGTTTTTTTTTTATAAGATACTTCCGGGCTGGTATCCGAAAGAGTACTGAAACTATATTATATTATTAACAATATGATAGTTCTAAAAGTGTTTGAGCAATCAAAAGACATATACTTTTTATTATTATATATATATTTTTTAGATACTCATCTGATCTACAACCTTTTCATTAATCGAAATACAAATTCCATTAGTTTTTTAAAACGAATTTAATTTTTTTTTTAAATTTTAACATCCGGGTTTGTCAGATCACAACTTCTGCACCCGTTCGGAACTGAAAAGCATTAAGGAGTGTTCGGGTACTCACGGCATATGAACACGTTGATACGTTTCACGAATTTACCCGCTTAAGGCCAGCCACCCGCTTTAAACTGTATATAATTGTAGGTAAATAATTATTTTTTTTTGTTTTGTGGCTTGGCGTCCTTGGGGCAGGATGGACGTGCTATCCAACAGGTTACCATCCTATTCTAGTCATGGTAGGAAGACCAAGATTCATTACGTGGAGTCGCCACGAAGTAAATTTTAAACCGTCCAGGTGAGATTCGAACCCCCGACCTCGCTTAATAGATATCATTCTATAGTTAGTGTACTTTACCGTTACTGTAGCCGTGATGTTATATTTTGGTTTACTTGATAAATCTCCAGAACAAGCAATCTTTGTGAACTATCAGCAACTTTTTCAGCAGGTTCAGTTAACATTGTTTAAAATGAGATTAGTTTTTCTTTAGTATTTAATATTCAACAAATGAATGCCCTTCGTTGTTGGCAGGATGAGATGTCTTTTAAAATTTAGCATCAGTAGGTGTCTTAGTTCTTGGAACATGCGATGATCGGCTATAGTGCTTTTCATGCATAACATCCTGAAAGAATGTATGACATACATTTATTTCTATTGCCTTAAAAATATCACTGTTGCCAATCAAGAGTTCAATTATTTTTAAAATATGCACCTACTCTTGTAGTTTAGGAATAAAATTCATGAATTTTAGTGTGTGTATATTAAAATAAATCAAAGAATACTGATTAATATTGTTCCTTGATATTAATTTCGTTTCAATTTCATTAAAAAACAATGAATTTGTTGTTATGATCTCAAGATGTCAAGAATTAGTCATACTATTACCTTTAATGCTTCAATAGTTGTATAATAAGGAAGGATTAAATCAAATGAGGTTTATTATAAAAATCGTTCGGTTCATCTAAGGTGATTTTTATTTTGATTACCACACTATTTTTTTTTAATCTCACTTGCAAACAAATTTACTTTATGTGAAATAACATATTTTATTACCTCTACGTAATTGCATACTTTTATATGAGTATACAGATTATATATCTGATCCAAGTGAAGAAGTCGAATTTTGACCAAAATGAGTTAAGTGACTAAACAGAAACATGGAAGTGTTTTCTTCATGGCCAATAAGTGTTTAAATAAGATGTTAATTTTGTTGGATATAACTGGATTTACGTAGATATCAAAATTAAATTTGTACTTTTATTTAAGAATTCTATTTATTCCATTTATATATTTCAGGATGAATTTTTCCAAAAGATCCAAGACTTTGTCTTTGTAATAACTGTAATTTCTAGAGATTGTTGGGCCAATAGTAAGGGATCTTTTATAATAAATAAAACTCTTATTTATTAATATTTATTTTAGAATTTTCGTAATACCATTAAATTCATAAGCTGCTTATCTACTAAATGATACTGTGATACTGTAGGAATAAAAAAATATATTTAACTACAGAAAAAAAATAAAATAAAAGAAATAAAAGAAATGTGTTATTTCATTTGCAAAACATAATTGAAAAGTTTTAAATGCATTTTTTTCATATTATTAACAAATAAAATGATCTTTATTAAATTCTAAATAAATAATTTTTTACTATTATCGGCGTTTTTAAACATAAATATTAAGCTTAGATGGATGTATTTTTCTTATTATTTATTGGGACTATAGTGTTTTTAGCAACTTTTAAGCAACGGAATAACAGTGATTTTCATTTAATGACAACCTTTTAAATATTAGCAAATTTATGCTGGATGTGACCATGACATACTTATGAAAACAAGCTTGTTAAAACAAATGAGATTTAAAGATATATACATATATGAGAAACTGCCATTAATGTTATAATATTATGTCTTTTTTTATTCATATGTTTGTATGTGAACTATGTTTCTTATTTGAAGGGGGAATGTCCAAAAAAATCGAAACTGAGATTTCACCGCCACCTGTTAGCTTCTCTTTTGTACTATCATATTAGGTAGTCTCATGAGGCTAGAAAGAGGATTGCCCCATGTCTCGAAGATTAATAACCCGTTCCCAATAATAAAAAGTATAAACTTTACAGTTTACATTTTCGAATTTTACAGAACTATGGTCCTCTTTCCAGCCTAACACACTTCATTTATAATAGAACATAGTATATATAATATATATTTATATTTTTGTATATCTATTCTCATCGTACTGCCTAATTTTAAAAATCCTTTACTATGCATGCTGCCTTATTTTTGAATTCCTTACCCATTTTAATACGCAATGCTTCCTCCCTCACTTCTTTTAAACACCATTTATTCATCCAACTCTTTAATCATAAATCTTGCGAAATTATGCAATAATATAGGATTTTAAAAATGTTTTGTATATTTATTCGAAGATCAGTTTTTAATTTATATTACTTCTATATTTATTATTACTGATTGTGAGTATCGAATTTTCAATATACTGAAGTTACTGTACTCTAATGTTATTCTCAGGGAACAAATTGTCCCAAAGTAAAAATTATTTTTATATGGATATGTCTTTGGGCTGTGGATCTATAGTTAGCTTGTGTAACGTTTTTTTTCACCCTCAACATTTGTAACATTTTCTTCTCTCTCAAATTGTAACATTTTAACAAGTTCTATGTTGGTGTTGGTAATCAAAGATTAAACATTTGACGACAGTTTTCCGATCAGACATTTAATAGAAAATATATTTTGTAAGATAACATTTGCCTCTATGACCTACCGTTGGGAACTATATTGATTTGAATGAAAAAAGTCACGTTTTACCTACAGTTTTAAGTGCAGGGGCTAATTTTACACGCTCTAGCTCTGTTAGTGTTGCTCAAATCGAAAATTTGACAACAGTTTTCTGGTCAGATATTTAATGGAGAATATTTTTTGTTATAGAACATTAGGACCAACCGTTCAGGAGTTATATTGGTTCCGATGAAAAAAGCCACATTTTCCTACATTTTTTAGTGTTGGTTTTTTTTTTTATCACGCTCTAGCTCTGTTGGAAAATTTGCCGCCATTTTCCTTACCAAAAGCAGTAGATTATAGGTAGAAATATCTGTGATCTATTTTGTTTCCAAGTTAGGGAAAAATTGAGTTCTTCATTTCAGTTTTCATAACTTAAAATAGTAAATTATGGGTTAAATATAGTTTTTTGTTAGTAAGTATTACTTAACTTAAGGATCGAAAGATGTCTAACCACTGGAAGATGCAAATAGAGACTTAATAAATACATATGTACAAAAAAAAAAGAAAGAACTTTTCAGATCAGTATGTCAGATGTTGAATTGATACTATGTATGGGCTATCATTTCCAGTATGATCACTCCAAAAACGAGTTTTTTATAAAACAAGATTTTAAGACTTATAATAAATTGGCTTTTACAATATACAAACTCGATTTGAAAACAGGTTAAACAGGATTGGTTATATCATAATGTTTCCTGAGTCTGCTGGGTTTAGACTGAACATAGCACGCACCAAACTCCAAAATCAATATTTAATTACTCATAAAACAACAAATAACATAAATTTTCTTTACATACTTTTACAATGTGTTAGGGTTGATTTTGAATAAAGAGAAGGGCACTTCTCGAAAGTTTGTGGGGAATTATATTACAGTGTGTATGTGTGTAGCTGCCCTCCTATCTTCTTTCTTTTCTTACTTCTTCTTCTTCAGGTGACTGAAACAGATAAGAAAATGTGATAAATATTGACGCTGTACATAATTGTTCAACATTAAGGATGTCTAAGAATTTTATAATATCTGAAGGCCTGTAAGACTTTTAATAAATGCCTACATACAATACAAATTAAAAAAAAAAAAAAGTTATTAAAATTCATTTGTGTAATCCCTATCCAGTTCAACACATCCCTATAATCTTCCTAGCAGGCTAAAAAGGCAGTGGTCTCGAGATCTATTGTAAAATTCGACATGGAGTCCTAACAATGGAGTCCTAACTGCTCTACTTTTTCCCTGAGCGACTGTACTATGCCCTCTCACTCAGCCTCCACTGGATTTTCACACCAGTGACGCAGCTGAGAGAGCAGTGCTGGGATCTCTTTGGACCTGACTGGTATCTCGATGTATGGAGAGACAGGTTTAGTTCGGGGATCCCTTTGCCAAGTGTACATTTTGTATGTAGAGTATGATTGTATCTTTAACTTTTAATTTAATCTTATTTTTATAATTTTAATTTTTCATTTATTTCTTTTTTAAATAACGTGTGAATGGGCTCATGAAGCCACCCGTATTATTTATTTGCTTTCTTTGGTGGACATTAATCCTTAAAAGTAATTAAAAATTATTACTTAGGAGATTTCAGTTTTATGATATTATCTAAATTAGTAATAGTTGTATTTTTTCTTTTCAAGTTCTATAATAATTTAGCGGATGTTGATATTTCTGATATCTACCAAAATGTATTATTTACTATGTTATTTATTAACATTATTTCAAGCTGTCGAAGGTTAAAATGTTTATGGAGAGTTGAACGTGTTTTATACGGGAAAAATGTATAATATGGCGGTTTTGGGAATTTTTTATCAACATATAAAGGAATATTTTGTCCCCATCAGCCCCATTCCCCAGACATCCGCTTTTACCATACCACTAGAGCATTAAAAGATGATCTATTATTTCATTAGTGGTTGTTATACAAAAATATTTAATATTTATTCATAATATTATTTAATAACAAATATAAAAGTACTAATATTTTAACAAAAAGGGTACAAATCATTATTATAATTGCAAAATTAATATACTTTAGTTATACTTAATGAAATTAAAATTTGAATTCTTGTTAACATAAAATTATTTCTTATAATTGTTATTAGTTGTTATTATTATAATTCAATTTTTAATAAATTAAATATGTCCTAAATAAACAGATTTTATCTAGATTTCGAAAATATACAAAAATAATTTTTTATTTGTAATTTTTCGTACAATACAATAATTATTTGTCAAAAGTGGAATTAACTGTTTTGGCTCGCTGACAGCTGGCATATTAAAGTAGTTTTAATACCTGTTGTAATGTATGCATGCAAAAAACAAAACAAAACGGATTTTAGGAAAAATAAGTTTTTATATCTGAAATATATACTTCTAAAACTAAATGGCAAATATTTTTTTTAAATGTCGAAGGTTGAAATTTGCTTAATGAATATTTAAATCTAAAAATTCATATTCTCGTGACAGTAGTGATTTTAAAAGTGCATTATTTTAATGGGTCAAGGACAGTTTAAATCAACTGATGTATTTATAATGAACAGTATTCTTCAAAGGGCTGTATTTTTTGTCAGTAATGTTTTCCTTGAAGGAATATGTCAGAAGGTGAACTGAAAAAATGTATCCCGTTTTTTTTTTAATTTTTTTTTTTTTTTTTTTATAAAGTTCACAGGATTTTGTAGGATGGTTATGATATTACGGTATAAGTCTATATAAACAAGACAAAGTTTAATATAAAAACATAAAAAATAGTTTTTTTATTTTCATTTTCTTTAAAATTGTTAGATGAAAATCTAAGCAATTAAAAGGATATTTTTAATGACTCTTTTATTCAATGTGCCACTACCCTTCACATGTGAGATCCCTGGGATAGGCGCAGGAGTTAAGTCAGTTGGTTGGGCAACAATTCGTGACTAAAAGAGGTTCGGTTGGTCTGTTACGTGTTTGCCAGTACCTTTGGTATTTAACCCGAGCAATATAAATGGAAACGCTGGATTTAAGGTATTGATAACGTTACATACATACAATTATATTTAATTGAACTCAACATTAAAAAAGAAAATATTATTAAAAAAATCTTATGTTTAGTTGGAAAAGATGGAAGGTAGTTTCAATCTTCTATGATGATTAAATCTAAAATATTTGAAAGACAATCTCTATCTTTATATAACTATTTATAAGATCTCTTTTGAATAGTTCAATGAATACATCAATCATTACTGAAGTCCTTAGTAAAATTTTAGTATAGTTAAACTGTAACTATCTAGTTAACAGACCTTGTTTTAAATTTGTATTAGAAAGTACACAATGTTTCACAATTCTAAAATTAGGATTCTAAGGTGATGTTGCCATAAATGTAAATTCAGCCTACTTGTCTATTTGAATGATAATCTACTACCTATCCCTGATACAGTACGGTATCTAGGTTTCTTACTATGTAAAAGCCTTTCATGGAACTCTATTCAAGACTCAAAAGGCTTAATCAACAACAAACTTCTTATTTATAAGATAATAACTAAATCTTTTTTTGATTTATGGACTTGAACTGTGAGAAAACTTAAAGCACTTTAATGTCAAATGTTTTCAATCTAATATATTTTTATCTATTGATAACACTTCTATATTGTCACTAATGAAACCCTACACAAGGACTTAAATACTTATACATATATAATTCTTCTTGATCTTAAAATCTTGAAATTTTTATAATTCTAACACAAATGCATTAAAATCTTCCTAACATTAGCTCAATTTTAACCTAAATTTCCATATTCCTCTATTGCTCCTCTAGCATAAAAAAACGGTAGTGGCCGCTAGAATTTTTGTAAATAAATATAATCCAATATGGTTATGGCCAGCTTCTTTACTGAAATCTTTAGCTTTGGCTGCGATAGTCTCATTACCATTATTCGGATTAGGAGTAATCTCATGAAAACTAATTTTTTGTACTCTAAAAGTGTATAAACTTGGTTCGAAGTTTCCCAAAATAATTGATTGCGTTTATGATGATTTTAATGTAAATTTAAGTATTTTAACTTAATTTTATTTATTTTTTTGTCTATTTAAATATTTCGCTGTTATTTTATTTATAGATTTTTTACATATTACACAGTTATGTTACGGCTGATCTTATTTATGATTCTTAGTGCTAATTGTCCTTTGATGCCATACTTCCAAAAAACCACAACATAGTATTTTATAATTAATAGCAATTGGTGAATAGTCTTGGTTCTGTTCATCTTTCAGGTTAGAACTGTAAGTTGATTATCATAATTCTTAAATGTCCAATTTAATTACGGATCTTTAATAACATTCTATTCATATTATTATCAGTTTGTCATGGAGTTTCTGTTGATATATGTTGATCACAATCCGCACATTTAAGCCGGAAAAAGGTTGTCAATATTTTTTGGTATTTTTAAACTAATACTAATACCATTTATTTCATATGTAAGGTTTGTTTGTCTCTTTGATCTAGAATTTTAATGAAGATATAGAAACAAAATCTCGAAATTTATAAATTCATAAATTAGGTTTATTTTGCAACGCATGGGGTTTTATGTGGATTACTATAAAGTATACTGCAGATTAACATGAGAATTGTGAATTTCATACATATTTTTAACCTAGGAAATTATTATAATTTTTATGAAATTCTAAAACAAGAAGTCCTATTTTCCGAATACTTATTTAATTAATGAATTGAGTTGTACTTTGAATCACATGAAAACTAATGTGTATCTGGATAAGTACAATTATGAAACCCATTTTTTAACTTTATTTAATCTCAATTATTCCTGATCCACGAAATTTTATAATTTAATTGTTGTATAACTCTGTTATGTAATCACTTCATTTAGTTTCTATAAGATTATTTCAGGAATTTGGCCTTACGTTTATACCCATGGTTTACAAACAGCATACAAATTCACAGTTCATTGGCAAGAACTGTTTCACCTTGAAATACAGGAATGAGATGAATCCTAAAAATTGGTGAACAAGTGCTTAAGTTGGAAGTTTGGATTCTAGCCATCCTGATAGGGACAGGTAGCCTTCCATATCAATGACAGAATAATTGTACGAATTGATTAATGAACCCATTAGGTTTCTTAACGTATCAAATTTTGAACAAAACGTTGAAATTCACAAATGGCTTTTAATTAGATAATGATTTACTGTAATACTTTTAACAGCTCATCATTTTATAAATGAGTATTTGATCCCAAACACTGAAACATGAATTCAGAGTAAATATATATATGTATAATATTTTTAGAGATATGTATTCGCTATATATTCGGTACACGTTTGCATTGTTAACCGTGCAAAGCAGATCTGCTGAAGCAGCCTCCTACAGTTTCAAATAAGATGTACTTTATGCCTTTAAGGATCTTAGTAAGTTGATTAGGTTTACCTTTGTTTGGGTTGAATACAGAGGTTTTCATACCCACATGTCATATTTCGATATTGTTCTGAGAATCCAACAATTCTGTTGAGAATTAGGCCATATTATTTACATAGCAAATCAAGAGTTGACAAAAAGGACCTATTTCTTGGACTAGTACTCTCCACCATCATTCCTACTAGTACCAGAACGTTAAATGCTGCTTTATTCTCATAATAATATCTATAACTGTCTTCAGTTTATCAGTGTAGAATATTCTTTAAAATTATAAAAATTTTGTTGATTTGGTAAGATGGCCGATCAATTCATATAGAGCACAACGAATACTTTAAAAAATAGCAACGGAATTCAAAAAAGTATCAATATTTAGGATTGATGAATTATTTGCCACTTGAATTGCAATTTTTCATTCGTTGACTAGATTACAATGCCCATCCATAAAGACATCCATCCTTAGTTCTAAAAACATACAGAACAATATTCATCACATCAGCACTTTGTTACACAGTTTATATATATTTCTTGTGTGCATTTTAAAATTTTATATATTCTAATAGAATTGACAAATGGTTCATCGATCCTAATGGTATTGATCCTTCTAAACCATCATACTTTCTTTTTCTATTTATTTTTCTATCTAATTATACACCAATGAGCATAACCAGCAGATGCAGGTGTGTTACGTGCACAAAATATTTCTAGAAAGAGGGATATTTTCCAATAAATATTTCTCTTGATTTGGCATTTTTTAATGTTGAAGAATGATGGAAAACCAAAAAAACAAAACATGGCAATATAAAATTATAAGTCTCTCAACCAGGTCCAATTATGTCTTTGTCGTGGGATTTGGTAATTTTTTTTATGAAAGATGATTTCCTGAAATTTTCAGTTTTTGATGTTGTATATTATTTCTGACACAATTAGGTGCTTGTGCAATTAAAACCAGAACCATTGACCGAAATCGTTGCAATATGGGAATGTTATACTTTTGGCAGCAATATAAATTTGTATTCCCTGTCACCAGATGGCTTTCGGTAGAGTACGAGAAGGCGAACATATTGTTTTTGATTAAATTATGTTTCTACTTATCACTACTACCTTGGTAAACTCGTTACTTGATCAGACATTTTAAAGAGCTTTGATTTAACTATTAGCATGAACAGCAACATGAAGTTAATAGTGAATTTTAGTTCTATCTTTTCACTAACTAATTAGAGAGTATAGAAATCAGTGAAAGGGTCCAGCCTTTCCCGAGATACACAGTTATATTGTAGTTTATAGTAAACCCTAACAAGGCGTTTACAGCCTGCGGTTATACCACAGTGGACAGTATAAACACCACTTACCAAGAAGGTACGTGTTCTGGTTCTTCGCAGGTGAGTGTGTTTTCATCGAGGACTTTACCTTCTCCACAGGCAATCAGTCTTGGGAATCCATCGACACAGGTTACCAAGTGGTCGCAGTCTCCGGGGATAGCGTACCTGGGGTATGGGTGGAACTTGGCGGAGATGGAGTTAGGATCGACCTTGTCTGGGCACTTGAAGCCTACAACAGCTGTGGACAAAACATTATTGTGTTCTATTATTAACAGTATATGCATGCATAGATATAAATTGCAGTAATATATGCAGGATATATAAATACACTGGGAAAGAGTACATTAGTAAAAATATGCTTCCGATAGGATTAGTTTTTAAAAGTGGTTACTTATAAAACTTATTAAAACTAATACTTAATACAACGGAAAATAATTTTACACAGGTTTACTGTCATCAAAATAATAACTTACTTAGGTTTCTTGGATCTACTCAATCTTTAATATTTTAATCTCAAACTTATAATAAATAATTGGTCAGTGTATGAGTGATTTTCTAGAAGCACAGTCCTGACAATACGCTATTAGGAAGAGCTTAAATTCGAGAATCAGGTAACTATAAAGGTATCTGATTCACATATTTCTTCCTTGGTTGTAGATTACTTTTTATTATTCAGTCTATAAATGTTAATATTCAATCAATCTAATCGGCACTAGAACTTATAGTGAGTCAAGGCCTCCAGTAGCATGGACCGCCAGTCATCTCAGTGTGTTGCTGCTGCTCTCCAGTTCCTCACTGGACAACGCATCCTCCGCCACTCTGTCGACCCATCTCAGTCTTGGTCTGCCGACTTTTCTCTGGAATTACATTTTTTCCTCTAAGAGTTTTTAGGGGACCTCATCTGGATTCATCCTCGCCACATGCGCCGACCATCGGAGCCTTCCAATTTTAATATATCTTACGATATTTGTATTTTGATATAACTATGCGATCTCTGAATTGGTTATCAGCTTCCAAGTGCTGTCTCTGAAAACTGTTCCGAAAATTGTTTTTAGAATCCGTCTGTCGAAACTCTGGAGTAAGGTTTCCTGCATTTTAGAAATTGTCAAGAATTCAGAAGCTAAAATAGGTCTTATTAAGGTTTTATACAACTGCACTTTGGTTTTGCGTGTAGGTTTCTACTTTTAAAGTACTTTAGGAGTCCAAAACAACACTTGATTGCAGCAATTAATCTTCAATTTATTTCCTGCTGCATGTTGTTGTCGGTGTTCATTAGAGTCTCTAAATAAATGAATTCTTCAAAATGTTAATATTACAGTAAAGATTTTTTTAAAGAAAGATAAATGAAATTATTAAAATTATTTATTTGTCAATGAAAGATATTTTTCATTAACGTAACCTCTACAATGAAACCTCTGTCTATTATTAGAAATATTTTAAAGGATGAGAGAAACTAATTGTTGCATCAGATAACCTGGAAATGTATACTTTATGTAACAGTTCTAGTTTCGAGAAAAAAAATAATATTGAAACAAACACTTGGAGTGCAAAAGAAAAAAAAAGGATTAAGAAACGCCAGTTATAATCCCTAATATGTGAAATAAGAGGCTAAAGCGGCTATTAGAATCACTGAGGTATCTGCATAATCTGCGTACTATAAAAAATTCCAGAAGAATTTATTTGTGGAATCATATTCCATGCAGGAGAAAAAGTATGAATTGAATACAAAAATAAGAGCTAATATAATGAAACAAAAAAAGAAGTAATATTTATTATGAAAGAACTCTGAAAAGGTGTTGGAATATTATAGAGTTTAATCCTGTTTTGTGTAGCTCACCCCTTCATTAGAGTCAGGCAGAAGAACACTTAATTTATTAAATAAAGAAATAAACAAAAGAAGTCAATAGTTTTTGAAATGGCACTAATCAATAGTTTACCATATCCTACTATCTTATATGAATTTTTACTTATTTATTTAGGAATAATGTAAGTAATCTTCTTATCGGCCTGTAAGTAATATAGGTAGAATTAAAGTTGTTTAAACTAAATATGTTGAGAGTATGAAGAGATAAAGAAACGAACAAAATGATATTTCGAATGAAATGATACCCGTTTCAAACAGAATAACTAATTAATGATGTAAAACTAAAATTTTCCGTTTAACCTTTTTGTTTGGCAGTGTTAAGCTTCTTGGAAAACACAGAAGTGACAAAAATGTAACAACTGGAACTGAAACCAAGCTGAAACTGATTCCAGGAAATGAGAACTATAATAACTGCACTTGATGATAATTTGAAGAACAAGTTAGGACAAGATCAGTAATGACAAAATAATATGTGATGTAAATGTAAAATTGGCCGAATATATAAGGTAGGCTAGAATGGTTTGGTAACGTTAAAAGATTACAAGAGAAAAGAACGGTTAAAATGACTAATGAAACGGTAAAGGGGAAAGATCAAGTGGAAGGCTCTGGCAGATAGGTAGATGTTTCAGCCATGAAGGTATTCTGCAGGAAAGAAATGGACAGAAATATTCCGATCCAATTAGTGGATAAGGATAATACACTACTTAGAAGCAAATATGAAATAAGGAACAATTATGTACTAGAACACTAGAATACTAGAAATAAATATACACTCGGTTCCTGGATAAGATATTTTGAAGGACCAGAATGTGGTTTCCATTCCAGTAAATGTATATATATATATATATATATATATATATACAAGAATCAAGAATCAATATATGATATATATGTACAAACTAAACCCTTTCATTTTAAATTCTTTCAAAAATATCAAGGCTGAATAGTTTGTTGATATGCGATAATAAACAACAATTAAATATATTTATATTTATCCATTTGTTTGATAATTTCGATACCACTAATACATTTATCTCACCCTCTGGGTTGCAATAATCGCGGAGAAGATCGGGCCAGTTGCAAGAATGAGTTTTGTCGTCATAGGCGAGACCGGGGTCGCAGTGG
Source organism: Euschistus heros (assembly GCA_003667255.2). Classification (NCBI taxonomy): domain Eukaryota; kingdom Metazoa; phylum Arthropoda; class Insecta; order Hemiptera; family Pentatomidae; genus Euschistus; species Euschistus heros. The sequence continues at coordinate 3,457,346 of RCWM02000060.1, forward strand.
TTGAGGTATGGAACTCCATCAGCACACTTGACGTAGTTAGTTGAGCAGTGAGGTCCTTCTGGGTAGATTCCATACCTGAACTCACAGCCAGGGGAGCTGAGGGGGACAACTGTAAAAATAGAAATAATTACTATAACATATAATTATTCTGTTAAATATTATATAAGAACAACAACAAATAGTCATATAAATGAGGTTAGTATTTATAGGCAGAGTTGGGTAAAATTTAATCATAATTTAGGCATAACTATTTTACAACCAATTTCCCGGAATCAATCACCTTATTTAATAAAGATTAAATATTTTAGTCAAATAATCGTAAGTGAACTAAAAACTGACTGAAATATTTAATTACAATTAAAATAGGTGTTTGATTCCAGGAAATTACTTGCTAAATAGCTATCATTAAATTTTGCCCAACTCTCCTTAGGCACCTAATAATGATTAAAATTAAAAAAACAAACAAAAAAACAACTTCCATCTAAATATAATTATTTTCCCAATTCCTTCAATATTTCTATTCATAAAAAGTCATTCTTTCTGTAGTAAACCCTATAGGAGAAGCGTTTATTTAAAAAAAATGTCCATATACCATGCAAAAAGCAAGGTTTCATATTCTTTCTAATTTTTCAATTTTTTTTTTTTTAACAAATCAGTACTCAAATTGATTAAATAACTTAATAACAAAAAAAAAAAAAAATAAAAAAATCTTAAAGTAAGAAAAAATTAATGGATTGACTAAAAATAAAAGCAACCATGAAATAGGATAGAATAAACATAATTTAACCTGAATTATTATATATGACATTGTATTGCATACATTAACAGTTTTACAAGACTTTTTTTACAGTTTTAGGAATGGTTGATTTCAAATTACCTGTTTTATATTGGTTTCTTAATATTTAATAATGAGTTTCGAATTTAGTACTGTTTATTACGGCTAGACTAGGGTTGGTGCTAAAAAAAATGGTGAATACAAATAATCTTTTTGGTGTAATTTGGAAGTAAGCCAACTGTTGTACTACAGAATATTTAGTGGAAGGATGCTACTAGCGGAAGGAGATGAGTTAAATAGTTATGGTTTAAGGTGGTATAAGAACTCTGAATCGATTGGGATACATTTTTAAAAATAGCCATGAATCAATATAGGTACGGGTAAATTAATATTTTAAAATAATAAAAATAGATTTTGATATTGGTGAAGGAGAAAGTAAAAAGGAAAAAGTAACAGAAAAAAGTAATTGATTAAAAATGCAATGATATTGGCTCTTTATACTTATTATATGATTTATTGTAAGTATTCTGTTCAACGTAATGAACCATCGTAAACATCGGACTTCCTGTTCTATAGTAACCTTTAATAGTATTCCATTCGTTTCTGGAGAACAGATCTAGAACTTTTGAACTGGGAAACGCCTTACATGGAATCCACACACAAGATTAAAACGACAAGAAACTGCTCGTCGTTGTTGACTATTTCAACATTTACTAGACAAACATTTTAAACTCCAAATTATTCGTAAACAGTAATTCGACCTAATTGGACATACTGTGTTGAGCTTTGGGTCTCCATTAAACCTTCCAATTATTCTCCTCTCCAATCCTTACAATCAAAAATCCTTCGTAAAATCCTCAATTCTTTTTATTATGCCACAATTATACTTATCCTTAATGATTTAGGTGACCCATATGTTGCTTAATGGGTCCAAACCAGATACCAATCCTTCCAGGATAATCTACATACCCATTCGAATCCACAAGTCTCCCAACTTGCTTCCCTCTCGATTTCTATTAACCCTCTTTTCTGTCTAACTAAATGATGGTCTAGGGATCTTTTAATACAGACCTGTATATATCCATAATAATGGATAGTAGATTAACAGGTTACTGTCATAATTTTCCCTCAGGTTTATTATATGTACATTGTTATACTGCTGTCAATATATATAAATAAACTGTAAAAAAATAAATAATAATAATAAAATAAAACAAGAAAATATGAATTACTTTCTTTTAATTTGACTTTACTTATTACTCTAGTACATAACTTATATCATTTACAAAGTTCTAATTATATGATATTTTTTTGTTTTAAATTTTTTTTATATAAAAAAAGTTAGTTACTTGAATCGCAATGTTTTTCGATAGTATTACTTTATTTCATACGCTGAAAAATCATGAATTATTACTTAAAATTTGTTTCTATTTTTTCATTTCTGTTCATAAGTAGTGTTGTTTAACTAAAATATTGACATCCAACCTCGGTAGTATGTTATGAATTGACGTTCGAAACCAGAAGAGATTTTGAAAAATATTAAAAGGTAGTTTAATGCGGAACTTTAATGTGCCACACTCACCAGAAGACATTCAAGGACTACAGCACACACCCTAAGCAACAAATAGTTCCTTAGTTTTATCATTAATCTCCAACTCTCGAGAGTTAATAATATGATATAATTGAAATAATTTGAATTTCAAATATGACAGCGAAATAATATTTGAAAGTTCATAAATGCAATTTTAAATCTAAATAAATTTTAATTTTTGTTTAACACCAAAAGCATCATATTTATATAGCAAATGTCTTCGAATTGGTTCATATATATATATATATATATATATATATATATATATATATATATATATATATATATATATATATATATATATACATATACATATATGACAAGAGGAGCTTGGTTTTACATATGCCATAATCTTTTATTGATTTAATTCTTTAAACACGATGAAAATTAATAAAAAAGTTGAGTTAGATGGGTTGCGAATCTTTCGTTGTTGATTATACCCCTTACTATCCTCCCCTAATGTTTAATATTACTTGCTTCAACTACTTAGGATATATTACTTGGGGTACGCATGGTGGTATAGAAGGATCAATACAATTGGGATTGATGAATTAATTGTCACTTCTATTGGAATCATTCTATTGGAAAATTAGTTTCGAGGAAATTCTAACAGATATCTGTTAGACCTCCTCAGAACTGAAGATAAATGTTTTAACATTCGAATATAATTTTCTAATAAAATAATTCCAATAGAAGTAGCAATTAATTTATCAACTCTAACAGAATCTATTATCATATCCACCGACATTTCATTTTATACACTTTTTTAATTTTTCTTATACTTCTTTCTATACTCTATGTTCATTTTTAACCCTTTTCTTGGCAAGATAATATTTAGAAGAAAAACAAAATTTCTTCCCAGTAAAATCCCTTTGATTGAGATCAGGTAAGACATTTACATTAAAACGTTTAACCAAAATTAATTCTTTGTATAACAAACTAACTTTGCTAGTAAAGCAAATAATAACCTTCTCTATCACTCAGAGTATCTCAGTAATAGTGAAATATAGGGGCGGAGCCTATAAATATGTCAGAAGAAGCCTGAAGTTTGTGAAAAACACTTACAGTAGACGGTATCTCAAGGGATACCATGCCATGAAAAGGATTTATAGAGTGATATATTTTTTTTTTTTAATGACTGCAAAGTTGGCCTATACTTCGCCATACTTAAATATTTTTCTCTAACAGCAAGGTGGCCTGCGTGAGCACCAACTTTGTTTGGTTTCGTCCATATGGGCCTTGTTACCTATTTAAGCTTCTACAAAGATATTACATATTTCTTGACCCAATTTTTAATTTCACACCCCTTTAGGTCGTCACTTAATGAAACCTTCCCAATCCCCTTTTTCAAACAAAAACATATGAATTATTTAGTTTTAATAAACCAAATTACATATTTTATTTTATTCTTTTAAAATCCTATACTTGTCTATATTTCAAAATTACGAGTCTGTGAAAGCAAGTAAGCTCATGACATTTTCACTGACTACAACTTTCATATTCCCCCTTCCAGTTTCAGTAACTACCAGTTTCATACGACGAGAGAAGGTATCAAAAGAGACCAGCACATTTCAAGGACGACAAGAGCGAGAGTTTTAAATTAACTGCTGTCTCGTTTATCGGCTGCTGGTTTAAGGTCTCGAAAATACCGTATAAATTTTTTTTTTTTGACCTTATGGAAGAGCACATTATTTAAAAAGGAAGGATGCGATCTTAAAATTCTTGCATATTTATGTTATATCTGCATAATTATCAACAATTACAGTTGTCATTTTATAAGAGTTATCAGTTCTTTACATTTCAAAAGCCATTAATACAAGCTAACCACAAGGATTACAGTACATACTATGTGTTTGTTGAAGAGAAAGTCCAAAGTTCACAGGATGTGCAATAGTCGTTTTTAATCAATAGGAAAACGTAGGAAGTTACATAAAGAAGTGAAAAGCTAATCGTTTATATTGGCAAATTATCTTAATTGTGTCAATTGTTATTAAACTCATGTAATTATACTCTTTTTTTTTAATTTGAAATATTTTTTTTCACAATTTATAACCTTCTTCACACAACTTGATCTTCATTCCTAACCCCTAAAGTAACCTCTTTGATCTATCTATTAAACAAAAATGTATGGATGGTTTATAAATAAGGGCAAAATATCCATAGCCATTATAAGGCATATAAGTGATATCCATCTATATACATATATTAAATATTTAATTTATTTTTTCAAAATACGTATTTGAAAATTAAAGACAACCTCAGTTCAGAAAAAGGAGAATTTCCCTCATTTAGCAATTGTTGTCTAATTCTTCCTAATGTTTAATCGATTATTTTTTTATTTTACATATGTAGTTTCCAAACTTTAAACCATAACTCTAGTGAATTATGTTACTAGGTAATAATTTTATTAATTCCCTTCCTAAAACCCTCTTAAATGCACCTCAAAATTTTCAAAAAGATCTTAATATTCCTTATGTTTCTAACCTAGCCCAAACCAGATACCTATCCTTTCATAGCAAATTTCATAATAATTCAGATCCATTAGTATCACAACTCGTTTCCCACTTTACTCCAGATCCACTCCTCCTGGCTGAAAAGAAGATTTGAGACCTACTAATATAGTCCTTTATTATGTAGAACATTTATAAGTGCTACCAATGGTCAGTTGCTTTCAAGCTATTGTCATTTTTAGAATTATCATCACATTTACTTGTTGTATTTTATGTATATTGTATACAGTTGTAAATTTCAATAAATAGCAAATTAAAAAAAAAAATGCACCTACTACTGCAGTAGGAAGGAAAGAACCGATTACATCCATTCAAACTCTTTACAAAGTCTAAAAGAGCTAAACAAATATTTGATCTTTAGTCATTTGGTGATTTTATTATTCAGAAATTACTCAAGTTTAATGATTCGTTGATTTTCCCAACATATACCCATTCCATCAGCTGATTATTTACTGCCACGATTGAAGTGTAAATTTAAGGATTATAATAAGAAAATTTAATTAATTGTTTTTCCCAGCACTATGAGAACAACGATTAGATATTGATAACATTTTTAAAATAAGAAGAGAAATTTAATTTTTTTAAATCTTACAGCGTATCATTGAACCCAGTGAAAGAATAATAATAATGTCTTTATTTAACAATATAATATATACATACATGCACTTCTAGTAGTAATACTAGTATAATAAAGACTACTCTAGGCACATAGTATATTTGCTATCTGCGGACATAGTATATGTGCCACCGAAGCGAGTACAACAGTGAAAGAATGCATCCTGGATAATTGAAATACAAAAACATAATAAACAAGCAAAGATAAAAAATATAATTTTTAATAATAGGAACCTAAACTTTCGGATTATTGTTATTGGTGCGATACTTAACCACCTTATTGGTTATTTAATGCATACGTACGGACTGCCTTCCTTGGTCCACAGTCTACAGCCCAGTGGTAGTTGCAGTGATTGTGTACAGCGCCTTTACCGTCGTAGAGGAGACCGTTCTCGCATGTTTCCAATGTAAGGGTTCCGTTCGTGCACAGGAAGAACTGATCACAGGCTTCAGGATGGTGGTATGTCTGGACACCGTACTGCTCTGGGCATCCTGGAGCGTCCAGAAGAGGTACGCTCAACCCTAAGACAAGAAATTCAATTAATAAAAGAAAAAAAAAATATTAACACCAAAAATAGTTCTTATGTTTTCAGTGATGGGCAGGTTCTTTCTAAATTACCCATCTTGGGTTTTAAAGTTGAGGTGAAATCTTACATGATTTTAAATGATTTGATGATTCCATATCTTACTTATTATCGGATGATCTACCGCAGAAATATACTAGCGCAATTCTACTCATACGCCCACTAAAGGTTAAAAGTTTGTTTATTTTGATTCTATTTCAAAATTAATAAATTATGCCGTACCATAAGAATAATATGAATATATGGTAAGATGGTACAATAATATTCGAGATACCATAATTTCAAACAAAAATAATAATGTATAACGAAATTGGAACATTTAAGTTAAGAAAATAGGAATTAAATGGAACTTCGAGTATACGAACAGAAGAAAATAATTAATAAATGAATAATAATAGTAATGAAAATAATTGAAATAAGCTTAGGATTGATAAAAAAAAAAATACATAAGATGGAAAAAATATAATAATGCACAAGTAAGAAACAATGTATTGAGAAAACAAACTATAATCACATGAACGTTAACTATATTTACATGTAAAAATATTTACTAAACACACACACTTCTATAAACTCACACATGTATATTTATAAACGAAATTCTTCTTGAAAAAATATATTAATAAATTTAGCAGGCCTTCCAATATTCTTAGGAAAAATGGATGTGTTCTTTTTTTTTTTTTTTTAAGAATTATTGTTTTAAAGGTTCCAACGAATTTGTTTGCATACTTTTATCAGTAAACTCGTTGATAATATTGAGAAAAAATATATAAAAAATGAAAATTACGATATAAATATAAAATTTTGATATCCTTACTAATAAAATTTTCTTCACTCCCCCTTTCAAATTTGAACACGAACGGGTTCAGTAGGGCGCGTTGCAGCACCTTCGTGAAAGGAATTGGCTATATTTTTTTTTTTTTGGTTCAAAATTGGCTAATAACTTTTGCAATGGATTCAGGTATCGGAAAGTTACCGGCTTAGACTTTTAAGATATTTTTCGTCGGGTTCCTAATGCGGAGGGTCAACCCATGGCCGAACCTTCAGCAATTACGGACCTGCCGGGCTACCTTTCTATATTACGTTATGACCTACATTACTCTCCGCCCAGCTGGCTGCAATTAAACATGTCATATCTCCCTAAAACAGCTGTTTTTATTGAGCAATATCAACATTCTCAGCTGATTTGCATTGTGCAACAAGCAATTCATTTATGGACTAAAATTCTTAATAGAGAAACAAGAAGTTTATTGTTAGTTTATATATTTACCGATTACATATACTAAATGAACCAGATTCATATCAGTTTGTCAAACTTAGCTGTATTCCTGCAAGGATCTCAGTACCTCAGAATAGTTCTGAGTCGGAAAAAAATACTGTCTTAACGAAGTGTGTATTTTGCAGAGGTACATTGTTTTTTTATACGTCTACAGTAAACGTATTATCAATAATGGCTGAAGTAAATGACAAGAACTGAAATTAAAAAAATCGTTTTACAGCCAAATATTGGATTATAATTTTTTTTCCTTGTTATTAATCAGTCATTAAATAATTTAATTTTTTTACATTATAAAAAAAAAAAAAAAAAAAATCGAGCCTTCTGGGGTTAAACCTCGTGGATTTCATTTATATTCATTCTCCTACCAGGTGAAAAACATGTGTCATTTGTACCAAAGCCAATTCGAAATATTTTTCTTTGGTTAATTGCATTATAGTGCCTTTTTTATATTCTGAAGTGTAATGTTTATTTAAACAAATATTTTAAACATATAAGTCAAAATTATCATGAATATAAAAAGTAGTTGTGGAAGTCTCCCTGAAGTAAGTATCAGTAAAGGTCTGACAGATGAGTAATTGAGATAATTCCAAAGATTCTCAATTTTAAGGGAGGTGATGAGTAACAAATTAAAAAAAAAAAAAAAATGTTTCCAAATAAACATCAACCGGGGATTAAGATAAATGATATTGTCAAGCAAAAACATGTATGAGAGTGATATTAACAAGTGGCCTTCCCGAAAAGCTGATGTGGTTAATCTGGAATGTAATGGTGGATCTCTCGTCCTGCTCTATTTGAATGCATTCGAGATAAAATACCAAGATATTTTTATTGTTTAATGCATTTTTAACACAATTTAACAAAACAGCACATCTGAAACTTTACTGAACATAAACAAGAAGGTAAAAAAGTTCTCATAAAGGACTTACATGTAAAGATCAGACAAATGAGTGAATGCTTCAAAGATATTTAGTTTTAATAGAAGTGATGAGTTTTAAAATAAAAAAAAAATGTTCAAATGAACTTCAACCGGTGAATGAGATGAACGATAATATTAAGCACTGATAAGTAGAATAATTAATAAGTGGTCAATAGTACATAGTCCTGTATATGCTGATGTAGTTAATCTAGGAGATCTTTCATCCAGCTTCATTTAAACGTCTTCGTGATAAATGACCAAGGTTAATAATCGTTTCATACGTTTATAATATTGTTTAATAAAATATGGTCAATCTGGAAATTTTTCCTAATTTATTTTCTTTTCTTCTTAAAAGCAATGTTTTTTTGTTTTGTTTTTTGTCACCAATTCCCCTACATGATTGCCCTTTTTTAAGTATCTGAAAATAAACCTGTTGAATTTAATTATATTCCGTCCAGATTCTGCATTTTAATGAGTCTTGGAATAATGTTTCATCATTTTTAATCAGGATTTCTTATTCTTTTTTGAGAATCCTTCTAGGATACGATATTGTCCGTTTAAATACGCATCCAGTCTAAGTATAAATCATACGCAGATGCAATTCATTCTTCACTTTATAGTGTTGGTAATTTATAGCTTTTGCAATGCTTGCGCAATACCCCTATGTTCGTGATTTCAAAGTAGTAATTTCCTAAAACGATTCCTCCTGTTTATCATCCTGCAACCGAAGTAACTTGCCTAAGATGCTTATGATTAAATAATCATTATAAACAGTGCTTATTAAGCAAACCCAACATTTTAAATGCCATGTCGGTACAGGAGATCGGTAATAGGATGTTTATTCCTGGATCGTTTTTTGAGAGGAGAAAAAAAAATTAAATGCGTTGCATTCATAAAAATAGGGTTCAATCCGTGATTATATGAACTTATTTGTTTTAGGTCTCTTGCGGTTTCGCACAGTGAATTTATGGTTCCTATGACTTACTGGTTCCTGAGATATGTGTTGTTATCATTTTTTATCAAGCACTTAAACAATTAAGATTTTATTTTTATTTTTTTAATCATCTAAAGATTAAAGTTTTAACCATAGCAAATATGTGTGAGAATAAATTTATCCATCGGCAAAATTAGCGTTTTGCTTTATTAAATGCATTCCGTTTCTATTACGGAAATAGTGTAATAGAAAACAATGCGCTTCTTCACATATTAAATGATTGAAGTCTTGCGGGTAGAATATGTTTTCTGTGCTCATAGAACTCTTTTTACCAAACTAAATTTACTTTACAACTTTATTCTGGCAACAAATAAAAAAAAAAAAGAAGCTTCTTGGGCTACTCATCTTTTATTTTAGTTTCTCTTAGGATTCAGTATATAACCAGGTGAATGGAGCTTGGTTTTAAATATTGTCCCTCCCTCCCAGGAATAACATATGATTGTCACGCAACTCTACCTCTGTTTATCCTTGAGATCGTTCGTGGGGGTTGCATCGATGATTATTTATGGCTTGTGAAGTGATGATAAAATATGATCATACAATTTATATAAATTACAGTTGGTTCATCAACTAATTTATTTTTATAGACAACTACAGATGTGTACCGTTTCCTATAAACAGTTTAGTTCTTTATGATGTTCTGTTTACTTTGGAAATAATTTCTGAACGTTCAGTCGTTTCAATAATAATAATTATTTTTATTTATTTTTAATATTTCATAGGATTATTTAATCTATCATATTTTTTCAATAACGTTCTCTTTTTTTCCTGGTTTAATGGTCCTTTATTGATATTATCTCTGAATCACCTTGGACACCGTTGGTCTTTTAACCTTGAGATAGTCAAGAACCAGACATTTTGCTGCTGTATGTGACCTTTTTCTAATCCAGCTGGCTTGTACCAAATTGACTATCCAATACTCCATAGTGAATTATCTTGGATCATTGTTCAAGTGAGTTGTCATAAAATAGTTAGGACTCAATCCTTGATTATAAGATCTTTGTTTTTTATGTCTCTTGCGGTTTCACTCTAAAAACTATGGTTCCTGAGATGTGTAGTCATCACTTTTCATGAAGCCCTTAAATGATTAAGATTTTGTTGTATTTTTTTTTTTTCTAATCAAAAGAATATAATTTTAAAACTTTAATGATTCTTCATCTTCATAACAGTATAGATTTTTTAACTATGAGAAAAAGTTTAACCACTAACAGAAATTATCTTTTTGTTTTGTTATAACGATTCAGATTGTGTTACGAGATCATGATGGCAGAAGTTGATAACGAAGTAGTGGAACTGAAAACACTTCTTCACATGTTAAATGATTGAGGTTTTGTGGGTAGATGTTTTCTGTAATCGCAGAACTCTGCATGGGTCTCTCATTATTTGCATTAGTTTCTTTTAAGAGTCAGTGTATAACCAGGTGAATGGAGCTTGGTGTTAACCAGTTCCCCCCCCCCCCCCCCTCACCAAGAATAATTTCTGCTAGTTATGATATTTAATTTTTCATTGATTCCTACAAGGTCAACGGTACGCAATATGCAACCTCACTCCAACAATATGGTGAATTTTATAAACATTATCTATGAATATCTAAAGGCTCATATACAACAATGCATTATTTCCACCTTCATTGAAATCTTTGTGTATGGATCAGAATAGCATGAAGCCTAAAAATAACCCGGAGGCTGGGGGTTTACTTATTGAAAAGAATTTTCTCATGTAATTACATAACTCACTAGGAAGGTCCCATTGTCGGATCTCTTAAGGTAGCGCTTTGTTGTGAGGTATATGACAGGGAAAGTGTCAAATGTTTTGGGCTTTCACTTATGGGTTGTCCGCATATGTAAACAAAGATATCTTTCCCCGAAAGACGCCTCAATATGACTAAATTATTTGTTGATTAAAATATATGAATATTAAAAAAATAGTAGAATAGATAAGTAGTAGAGTGATTTTTTATATTAGAACAGGCGTAATTTTTAAAGCTTGTTAATCAATGAAAGTTAAAATTAAAATGATTATTTTTAATTGATATAGTTAGATTTTTGAGGTCGTAAATGTTACTAAGTTAAAAGACTTTAACGCAGGGTGTGTGGAGACTTTAATGCTGTAACTACTAAAATCAGTTGGTTAATAATTAATTTTATAAATATATCACAAAATACATATCCTATTGTTTTAGACTTACCGTAGTGTGCGAGTCCCAAGAGGATGCAGAGAGCGTGTGGGAGCATGGCTACTTGCACAATGTGGGTCTGTGGGCTACCTACCCCGCCGGTGCTGCCCTCCCCTGGAAAACTAGAGCACTCCCACTCCGATAAAGGATTGCGTCATCCCCACCAATATGACGGGGGGTGGTCAATCCTTATCATATTTCAATAAACAGTGAAAATATGAAAGAAAATGAGAAGTGAAAGGCTGCAAGGGAGAAGGTAATGCGACCGCAACAGTCACGTGGTTCCTCCCACCTTAGAATGACCGAGTCCGTAGGAGTCGGAAGAAAGTAGTGTTTTAACAAAACTATAATTTTAATTATTAAAAGTTCTGGTTGCAGAACTACTATAAAACCAATATCGCAAACCTTGAAAGAAATGTTTGTAGATTCATGTTCTCTATGAAGACTCATATTCGCCTTGTACCGTACTTATTCTCTTCCTCTAAGTATACTGCCCTTTGGCCAAGAACTTGATGATCCCCATGTAAGGTAGGATGCCCAATTATAGAATATCTAAGATTTGAAGAACTGTATCAAAATCAATTTGCATCAAATTTGCCCACAGCTTAGATAATCTGCTTTAATAATCACACAGACAATTTCTTTTAGAATCAGGTCTTGTACCATATTTTTTCGTTCTTGTAAAAAGTTGCTTTTGAAACCTTAGGTCCAAATATGACCTACGCACTAAATTTATTTTTTGTTACCAAGGAAAACTCAAAATTTGAAATCAAATCATTCTAACTTGGCTTGGATCGAGCATCTTACATGCCTCACCCAGTCTTCTTTAGGTGTAAGGTTGATGTTTTTAACAATATCACCATCACTAATTCTTGCTAACTGGGCTACAGAATCAGCTCTTTCATTTCCAGAAATGCCACAGTGGGAAGAAACCCAAATAAAAATAATCGTATTGTTTTTCTCTTGAATTTTCCAAATAAGCTCGATAATTTCTAAAATTGTTACATGTTGAGACTGATCATTTTTTATTGCTAATAATACACTCATTGAATCCGTGACAATTACTGATTTTTCATGTTCGGCTTCCAGGCAGTGTAGGAGTGTGATGCAGAAAGTGCAGAGCCTTCCTTGATATTAAGGAGAAAATATCTTATTGCAAAATATGCAGCTAAATTATCTGCATTAAAAAACCACCCTTTAAATGTAGTTTCTTCTGAATACATGGCAACAGAATGCAATTACCAACAAAGAGCACTCAACTTGCTCTCTGAATTCCATTTGGGTACTAGCCTCCATAATATTCAGCACTACCCAAGGATTATAAAACCACGTTGGTGCCATTATAAACCATGCATTGATATTTCACTGAAGAAAATCAGAAAAAGTAATTCAATCCCTATCGAATCAAACAAAAGTTTTTTACTCCTTTTAGAAAGGTTTCAGGATCATAAAATCTTATATACTGACGCTTCAAAATGTGAAAAATCAGTAGTGGGTTGTGCAGTGGTGACTGAAAACGAAGTAAGTCTCTTTAAGTTACCTCAAGTTTGCTCCATTTTCACTGGAGAAGCAACTGCTATTAAGGAAGCACTCCTACACTGCCTGGAAGCCGAACATGAAAAATCAGTAATTGTCACGGATTCAATGAGTGTATTATTAGCAATAAAAAATGATCAGTCTCAACATGTAACAATTTTAGAAATTATCGAGCTTATTTGGAAAATTCAAGAGAAAAACAATACGATTATTTTTATTTGGGTTCCTTCCCACTGTGGCATTTCTGGAAATGAAAGAGCTGATTCTGCAGCCCAGTTAGCAAGAATTAGTGATGGTGATATTGTTAAAAACATCAACCTTACACCTAAAGAAGACTGAGTGAGGCATGTAAGATGCTCGATCCAAGCCAAGTGGGAAGAAAACTGGAAAAACATATAGGTCTAAATTGTTACAAGTAAAGACGAACTGCTCCGCTAAGTGGCAAACAAGTTGTAGGACGTCTAGAAAGGAAGAAATAATTTTGTGCCGCCTGAGAATCGGCCACTGTGAATTCTCACATGGCTACCTTCTCCGTGGTTTGGAGCCCCCTACCTGCGTCAGCTGTCAGGAACCCAGGACAGTACAACACATTTTAGTAGACTGTCCACAGCTTTCATCTATAAGGGAGAGATTTAAAATTTCAAACACACTTCAGGAAATCTTACAAGATGACAACAAATCAGTGAAGTCTCTGTTGGTTTTCCTAAAAGCTATCAGGTTTTATGGACGAATATAGGAGATAAATAACCGAAGATGGACTGCCAATGACCCTGAAGGGTAGAGGCAATCAATCAAATAAATAAATAAATAAATAAATAATGAAAAATAGCTTAATTTATGTATAAATTATCAAATTTCAATGACAAACTAAATCAATGGAATATTAATATAATTATTGTAGTGAAAAAATCTTAGTACTGTCCAAAGACCTCTCTTTTTTCTTTAGGAGGAGCCATCTGCACTGAAATATATCAACAATAAATGAAAGAAGCAATTAAATACAAGTACCTTGGTTTGGCGAAACATGATCGAAATAAAAAGATTGTCTTTAAATGACCTACTAAGCAAATAACAGGCACGCGCTGTTTTTTTATAAACGCACACAAAACAATATCATGTAACAAAGTAGGAAGAAAATCTCAGCAACGATCTAATACTACAATTTTTAGCTTTTAAAATCATCAAACATTTTAAATATTTCTCAAGTATTAAACTCAGAAGAAGCTTCTGTACTTAACTCAAACATATGATCAGCCAGGTGTTATCCTCTTCATGTTGCCACCTCAGACAGACTATAGCCCTCCGACACTAACTTTTTCTTGCTCTGACATCCTGTCTAGATAGAGAATCACATGATAAGTTGTTTTCATTTGTAGATAGCGCTTTTTTTGATTTTTGGGCAATACGATATAGTAGGACGCAAGCCATAATTGGAAACCATAACTTAGTCTCACCTTATCTATTCTAGGATTTGGTCTATCCGAGTGCTTATTAGTCGGAAGAAAGTATTGCTTTTACAAGACTTTAGTTTTAATTGTTGAAAGTATTGGCTGCTTGTAGAACTAATTTCACAATCCTGTAAAGACAACTTTGTTGATTAATTTCCTTTAGTTTGTAGAAACTGAGCAGTACTTATTCCTTTCTTTTAAGTACACTGCCTTTTGACAAATACTTGCTGATTCACAATGAATGACCATCCTTGTTTTCAGCTTTTGGTTTATCAATTCGTGGTCTCGGCATCTTCTGTCTTCTTGTTTTGACCATTTTACAAATTTAATGACAGCTAGGAATTCTACTAAAGTCCTTAGGCTTCAAACTCACTTTGCATTTCCTCGTTGTTTTGTTTCTTCTCCTAGGAACATTTTTCATTCTAGAAATCTTTACCTTATCAACTGATAGCTTGATGGAACTAGTAAAATATGCGGAACTCGTTATCTAATAGCTGTTTGTGAATGTATCTTTTGTTCAGTTACTGAGAATTGAAGGTTTCGTAGTGGTTTGTTGTTGTAAAATACAAGGTCGCTTTTATCTATCTACTTTTTTGTGTTCTATATACTATTTGGAAAACCGTACCGAGCTAGAATTGAACAGATCCTACCGTTTTTTTGAGTTCATTTAGTAAATTATTACTATATTATTTCATATAAATACAAATTGTTAATCTCATATCTTATAAACATGTGTTTTGTTTTCCTCAGATTAACAGAATTTATAGATATTGGATAAAAGATCTTGGTTTTGTTGATTGAATACTCTGTTGGGCAAGTATGGGTACCTCATGATCAGCCATTTGTGTGACAGGCAGTATATTATAAGCTATAGTCTTAGGTCAAGTGAGTCATTTATTAGAGGTTTGGCTAATTTTCGGGGGCATTATCGGTCGTTGCAGGTTAGCAAAGATTTAATAAGATCCTTTCTATCCTCTACTCTTCTAGGTCAATATTTACTGGTAGGCTCAAGTGTTGAACATTCACGTCGAGAAAGAGCTCGACACCTGGGAAACTAGAGCTCAGGGTTTTTTTTCTATACCCTTTTCGTTTAAATCTAAAAAAAAAATCTTACAAACCAAATTTTTTACATAGCATAACATAACTATATTGAATACATCAAATTTTGCAAATCCTTTGCTTTAAGGACACCTTCAAGCTAAAATAAATCTGTATATGGGTCTTTTGTTATAGATTTTCAAATCAGGCTGTTTGCCAAGTAAGTGTTGGACCAGCTACTTCTGGTCTTTTCAATCTCATTTGAGGGATTCTTGTGGGTCACATATCAAAATAAATTTAATGATCATCATCTGTTTAACAGAATTTAGCGGTACTTATTTTACTCCGGTAAAGGATAAGAAAAGACATATTGTGGAAGGTTTTCGACACACAATAAAGGTTATTAGTATTTGTTAGAAATTATCTTAAATCTCCAGTAATGATACAATTCTTTAAAAGAGGTGATATATGATTGAAAATTAAGGGCTCTGTCTCATTTATATAGTCAATCGTTACTTTTTTATTTATGTAACTGTTATGTTATACGAAATATATTTTTTTATACGAATATTTTAAGAAACTATGATATCCTTTAGCTGTATTATAAAAATTAATAAGTTATCTTTGTTTTGATAAAACGATTATTGGGTTTAAACTTATATAATAATAATATAATTTATTTATTTTTTAAAAGTAGATCTACAGCCTCCCATTGTAAAGACTCATCAATGTTACATGATATTAAAGCGCCAGAAAATGATTTGAGTAGCAGTGCCAGATCAGAGTAGATGAAAGAACGACATTTGTATTATTTTTATTTTTATTTTAGTCATCACAGAGCTATTATGTTTAACATGGAACATGCTTCACCTATGACCTAGTTTGTCAGAAACGTTACATTTTTGGGGAACGAGAGGGCATTTGATAGTTTAATATTAGGAGAATAGCTCATTTTGGATCTATTTATCCTGAATCGAAATAAAAAATTTTAACCTGGATTTGATCGATCTTTCTTGATCTCTCTCGGCTGTTCAAAATTTTGATTTGAATAAAAAAAGTCACGTTTGAAACCTCTATTTAAGTGCAGGAGTCGTTTTGACATGCTCTAGCTGTTGGTGTTGCTCGTGTCGAAAATATGATGACATTCTAGTTTTCAAAAATTAATGAAGAATATTTTTCGGTACACAATATTTATCGCTAGGACTTTTAGTTGTTGAAGCTTTTTTAATAATTATCATTATTTTAGTTAGTATAAAATGTCAGAAAAAACAATAAAACAAAAAGGGGTAAATGTCAAATGAAATCACTACTTTTTTTAAAATTGTTTTATTGAATAAATATTACAAGCTGCCTCTTACTATCGTTTAACTGAAAGGAAAGGAAGAATTGAATTAGTCATTTAATGTAATACAACAACAAAAATTTTTTTCACTTATCGCTTTTCGTGAATACAAAATTATCCTTCTTTGGAAATAAACAATACTGTCATATAGTCAAGCGACAAAAAAAAAGATAAGGGCATAAGTCAGCAGGATTAAGCTATTTAATTTGAATCTTAATCTCCTACAGAAAACTGAATCACAGGTAAGCCTAAAAAAATAGAAAACATATTAGCATTGACGATCAAGAGTGCAACTCCTAAAACATGTTCCATGTTATTTTTTTATTATTATTTTTTTCAACGTATTAATTAAAGCTATTGGTGGAAGAAGGTATCAACTCAGGAGAAGCATTTTAGCAGGTTTACGGAATCGGTTATACAAAACATGAAATAACTCCCAACAGACCTGGAGCACTTGACAAAGTTTTACAATTTATGGAGGTAAGATATAGAGGTACAAAAAATCTGCTGTCGACAATAAATATATAAATATATAGATTGTATGATATAATAACCCACATCCAAAATATAATTTCAAAACAGTGTAAAATGATAATGACTTCCGAAATTCAGTAATTATAAAAATTACCTGTTAGGAACAAGAATTCAGTGGAATAGGGAAAAAGGATATGGACTGTAGTATGGATAGATGTGGAATGTTAAAAAAAATATCTGTGAGAGTTTATTATCTACCTATATCTAATGTATTAGATCCTAGTATCTAACTATTAGTTCACTTTTTTATTTCGATCGGACTAGAAAGATTTTATTCTTCCTCATTTACAATTTCTTCTCTAAATGGAATTGAAATGTAGAGATAATTCTGGTTTATCCTTTACTAATTTTACATTCATGCACATTCATAGATAAATGTTTTCCCCTCACCTATTTTTAAATGTAAGGTTGATATTACTTAAAGACTAAATCAATCAATGAATTTTATGACTCCGTGTCCTAGTATACTGCGTGAGCGTGGGGGAAAGCAGA
Organism: Euschistus heros; assembly: GCA_003667255.2. Classification (NCBI taxonomy): domain Eukaryota; kingdom Metazoa; phylum Arthropoda; class Insecta; order Hemiptera; family Pentatomidae; genus Euschistus; species Euschistus heros. Next base: position 3,475,176 of record RCWM02000060.1, read on the forward strand.
ACCGCTTCTTATGAAAGGCTCAGACGGTGCTTGCGTCAACTACCACACCAGATCGTGGACCACTGGTTCATTGTTCTCTGTTATATGTTCTCTCCCTGTACCACATTACACCGACCGTGTCGGAGTAATTGAATTCCTGCATAATTCATTATCACTTTTCGAACTGCCTTGAATTTCTAATTAATTAGCACAAAGTAATTGGTAAGCATTTAAATTCTGATTTGATTACTTTCAGAACAATGTCGTAGACCTAAATAATTACTTAAAGATTTCTGTTGAAATATAATTTAAAAGATTTGACTATCCCTAAGAGAGAGAGATGGGTATAATCCAGCACAAGGGTGGCTGAGAGCGCTAAGGCGCCTATAGGCTTACAAAGTAATGTTGAAAATTGTAAGCTTTCGGAATGACGACCTTCTGAAAACCTATGACCTATGTATAGATGTACTATGTTCAGGGGTTATCATCCATCATCCCCATTCTAGTGGGCAAGACTCGTCAGCCTACTGAATTGCAAAGAGGGTTGAGGATTAATGACTGTACCCAGTGTATCTCAGCCGGGGATCGAAACACTAGGACTCTAAAGCAACTCATTACGATGTCAGCGCCTGGAGGCACGTTCTTTACAGGTTCTCTTAGGCTTTTTATCTTTGATCGGCTATGATTCATGAATCTTGAAAGATTAGCCTCTCATCTTGAATCATAGAGTATCCATGAAAATGGTTTTGTTTAAAGTACTGCGTGACACCAAATACTTTTTGTTTAACCATTTATCGATATTTACAACTATATACATTATATACAACAAGTAAATTTGAGGAAAATGATTACAGCGACATATCAATATCATGTAAAGAACTACTCACTAGTAGGACACTATAAAAGTTCTGCATTAGAAGGTCTCTTGGTCATCTTCTTTTTAGACACCTCGGAGGATCATCGGGAATTGAGTGTGAGGCAAGTTAGAAGACCAGTGGATTCGAGTGGTTATGGAGTTTGTTACGAAAGGATAGGTATTTGGTTTGGGCCAAATCAGCAACACATAGAACATTAAGATTTTTATGGATAAGTTTGTTTCTGACATAATAATGAGCATTGTGGATTTTAACAATTTGAATGCGGAGTACTTTGGATTGTAAGGATACTAGAAGAATTGGAAGGTTTAGTGGAGCCCCAAAGCTTAACTACGTATCTCCAAACAAGCTTTACTAATTATCGTCATGTAAATAAGTCTTTTGAAATTTATTGAGAGCTTTGAACGCTTGTATAGTATAGTAGTCGGAAACGGCAAGCATTTATTTGTCTTTTAAGTCTAGTATGTGACCCCAAACATAAATTTCATTCTAATTACTTCGTTTAGATAAAATGCACTTTCATTTTCCGTCAGTGATTTGTTAATATTGCTTATTTATTCTAAATTTTGAATATGTGGAAACACCCTTATATTTACTTTTTATCTTTAGCCACAAATATGGAATAAAAAACTTAAGATATCATAAAAATCGGCTGAATAAAAAAGATCAATATTAAATCTGAATATTTTTTGTACCATGGACATTGAATTGTTTTCATAATTTCTCCAACATCAGAAAGATAAAAATTCATGTCACTAATCAAAACAACAATCACAGATTTGAAATTAGGCACTTGAGTCTGCGAGTTCGCTATGCTTTCTTACTTATTTAAAATCAGGCAATGAACTATATGGAATATTTTATGAAAAACAGGTAATTATATCAGACTCTGGGAAAACATATCATATAATTATAAGAATTATTAGCAATAGTAGAATTTAGGTTTCTTTTTTGTTGTTTTTTTTTAATAAGTTTTAAAAAATATTTAAGGAAGATTAGTAAAATGAAAAAAATTAATTTAATTTTTTTTTGTTCTTATCTAGATAATAATAATTTAACGAACATGTTCATTTATGGGGCATGCAAACTTTCCTCTACAAAGGAAGACAAAAGTTTCTTAAATTAGTAACGTATTCCTCATAAACTTTTTGACTAATTTAATAAGAATGATTATATGCCTATTTTAACTAGCGATTTTATCTTAATAATTATAATAAAACTGTTAGTTTTTAGTTAGTTTTATTCAACACCAACAGAGCTAGAGAGTGTTAAAAAGCCCCAAAACTTAAGAAATGTATAGAAAACTTTATTTTTTTCAATCTACCAATATAGCTCCTAAAAGGTAGGTTTTAGCGACAAATCTTACATTACAAACATATATTTCATTTAATTTTTAATAAGTTAACTTTTAGTAAATTTTGATCCGAGCAACACACCAACAGACCTAGAGCGTAAGAAAAAAAGTAACAAAAAATGTTAGCGAAACGTGACTTTTTTTATTAAAATCAATACCGCTCCTAAACGGTAGGTCTTAGTGACAATTATTATGTAACAAAATTATTCTCCATTAAATTCCTGATTTGGAAATTTTACATTTTTAGAGATTAGGAAAACGTTACACATTTTGAGGGTTAAAAAAAATTACACAAAAAAACTTAAGAGGCCCAACCAAAATACATACCTATGCGAAAAAGTTTATTATAGTCCTTTTCTTATTAACGCATATCCGAAAACTTGAAAAAAATTATAATTTTATTTTATTATATATTTTTTCTATATATCAATTTATTGAAATTTACAACTGTACAAATACGAGTATATACATTAGGTAAATGAGCTGATGATTACAATAACATGTCAAAACTTGAAAAGAACTACTCATCAGTAGCACTTCAATAAAAATTCTACACTAGAATATCTCAAGGCCATCTTCTTTAAAGACGCCTCGGAGGATTATCGGGAATGGAGTGGGAAGCAAGTTGAGAAACTAATGGGTTTGAGTTGTTATGCATCTTACGATGAAAGGATAGGTATCTGGTTTGGGCTAACTCAGCAACATATGGAACATTAAGGTCTTTATGGATAAGTTTATTGGTGACAAAGTAAGGGGCATTTAGGATTTTTCGAAGGATTTTGGATTGTAAGGATTGGATACGAGATGAATTGGATAGTCTAATAGATCCCCAAACCTCAACTCCGTACGTCCAAATAGATCTAATCACAGTCATGTAAATATGTCTTTTGTAATGAATTGGGAGTTTTGATCGTTTGTCTAGTAAATGTTGAAGTAATCTGTAACGGCGAGCAGTTTCTTGTCGCTTTAGTCTTTTATTGTATTTAAAACCAATAATTTATCTTCAGGTTTTACGCCTTAAAAAAATTGCTTTATTCTTTTGTCGACATGGGTTCACCTTGGTACATGTGAGATTGGATATACTTTAAATACACAATTTCTCTTGTAATGCATGGCCAGTAAAAGCTTAATTATTGGTGAGCTTCATCAGGGTTCATTGTATTTTCCTTAAATATGAAATCTAATCTATCTGTAGAGACCTAGATATATATATATAAAATTCAATAAATTTTAAAGCCATAATGAATATTAATTATTAATTTTATATTCGACTAAAACAAATAGGTACAATGTCGTGATTTGCAATTACCTGGCAATCTGGAAAACTTGAATTTCAATGAACATCCCAGATAAGCAGTAAGTTTGTAGCTAAGTTAAAGCCTAGCGGCCATATCATAACAATTTTATTATCTAAGTGGCAACTACTGACTACTGGCATTGTATACTTCCGATACATATACTTTAGTTTTTATTTAAAACTAAATTATATTATGAAATTTAAATGTATGTATGTATGTTCTCTAATTAGAATAATGATTCAATCATGAATACTAAAAGATTTAAATATTATTGATTTATCATAAATATACTGTACATTAGAATAGAAAAATATTTTAGTTTAACTTACTTATTGAATGATTTATAATTTACCAAGGAGCTTAGCTTTAGGAGGCAGTGGACGAAAGTTTTAGAAGAGGCCCGCTAGATGGCATATACATCGGCAAGGTATCACTTTAGACATGGACTTGATACATAAAACCGATTTGGTAGTAGACATAGAGTGATCAAGGAAAGAACCTGGAAGACCTTGACTTGATAAGGGGGTTGGCTCCTGGTAAATGTCACTTGGCTAAAGCTGTCTTCATCTGTTTCATTTTTGTTTCGGGTCATCTTCAGAAAAAAAAAAAAAAAAAGGCCAACCGGTTTATGTGCCTTCTTGATCTGATTTGTATCGTTGATAATATAATATAGTATTCGCGAAAATAACCGGAGTATGAAAAAATAAAATTTTTCAAAGACTTCTAGAAATTTAGTTTCTGGTAATAAAATAATTTAGTTAATTGTATAAAATAATTTTTTTAATGTCCCTAAAAGTATTAGAAGGAAGTAATAATACAAGGCAGTTATACTCTTATGATTATGATTAAATAATTAAATGATAAACTACAGTGGTGTTATTGGGATAAAGTATAAATATTTTTCAATAAAATGTTGACATAGTTCGAAAAATATCAATATGAAACAAAGAGTAGGAAATTTTCACTGCTTTGAAATATCGCGTTTAATACGCAAAAATAATATTTTTATGGTCTAAATATTTTTGAAAATTGACAATATTTCTTTTCTTCCTTTTTTGTATTTATTATTGATCAATGTTCATTATGTATTATTTCACATTATTACTTTCTCTCTTTTATATTTGACTTTCTTATCTTCTTTTAGGCAAACTACATTTTTTTTTTTAAATATTAAATATACGAAAATTATTTTTTAATATTGATATATATTTTTTACAATCACAAGTCTCTTGCGATATATGTCCTTTTCAGAAACTAACGCCAATTGTATTTTTTCCAATAAAAATTTATTATTTTTGCCTTAGGCTTTATTTTTACAGTTGTGCCTAGCACTCGCCTACATACTCTCAATGGATATTTTTATTTGTGCGTTGGAGCTTAAAGTCCTGATGTACTCCAAATAGGACAGGAAAGACGGGTTTTCCTACACTTTATCGACCTATTCTAGCCAGAGTGGGGAGGTTTTAAGATCCATCGCTAGAACCTGACATGAAAAAGATTACAATCCGTCCAGCTTATTTTCTTTACATTTCATTTCTATATTTCAGAAAGGTTATTCCGTAGATTAACACTAAGGAATACGTTTTATTGAGGCCATTGTTAGTTTTTCGAATCGTTATACTATCATGTGGATGATCGACCCCTTATACCTTTGTCTTCGGGACAACTGGCTCTTTTAGTCACCTTTTACAACAAACAGAGATATATCCTAAACCCCTTACCCTTAATCGGAGGCATGTAGCGATACAAAAGGCACACCAAGAATCAATGTAAACAAGTTCTGAATAGAAAAGAGTCGGTCAGGGTGACAGCTTCAGACATATTTTTAAAGTTATCGTGTCCTAATAAAAAACATACAATGTGTAAAATATCATTTCCAACGGTAATTAGCAGGTGGAATCTGCGACTAGTATTTGTCCAGCGCCTTCTAAATTAGCATGATATCGTTGTTATTGCAGACTCCAAGGAACAACTCTAGCAAGTCCTTATTAGGTGAATAGTAACAACAACGAAAAGGAATGGTAATAAACGTGAACAAAAGTTATCTCTCAGAATGAAAACAAATACGTTAAGTTGATTTTAGAAAGTCAACAAATCCATCCAAATATACTATCAGATTTGCAACAATATAATCGGTCACATTAATACAGGGAAAGCCACTAAACTCCATTTATGTCAGTTTACCTCACTTACATACGGAAGTGAAAGGTGGGTGCTTGATGAAAAATCAGCTGGACTACAAGAGCTGAATTGAAATATCGGTACAAAATGGTAGTAGAAATAGGAAGTGACCGTGCACGAATTGGTATTATATGGGAACAACTCCAATTCTTGAACTAAAGATATTTCTTAAAAAGCAATATCTGAAGTGGCTCGGCCATGTTGGTCGGATGAACATGGAACGACACCCTGCAAGCTTGGCGGAATTCCCCAAGGATGTCCAAGAACCCTTTACAAGAATTACACACTGAGGATTCGAAAAAAATACAGATGTAAAATTCTTGTTCAAATCCAAAGCCATCCGAGTCACGGCGGAATGGCTTCTTTGGATTGAGACACCTATAGAAATGACAGAGGAGGACGAGAAATGAGAAAAATAAGGGTTTTACTGAGGAAGGTAAATATTAGTAGGTGACCTTCATTACTAAATATTGATCCTTATCAGTCAAACTAAATTTGTATCTTAAAATCTCTTAAAGTGGTCCTGTGTTACTTATCAGATCAAGTAAGTATTTCTTCCCAGTTAATCTAAATATATTATCTATCTATATATATATATATATATATATATATATATATATATATATATATATATATTATATTATCTATTTGTCACATGTAAGGGCTACAGAACCAGGATACAGGAATCGCTCCCCTCAGTGACTCCGTGCCTGACCCCTGGTGAGATCGACACAGCAGTGGAGACTATCACCAACACTATCCTTGATGCTGCCGACCTTCACATCCCTAAATTCAGTACCCGACCCAACAGTCAACGATCTCCTCCACCGCACGTCTTGGCCTTGATCGGACAGAGGAATAATCTCCGGAACATCTGGTGAACGCGGGACTACAGCCTCAAGCCTGCTATCAACGCCATGACCCGGCAAATCGCCAGGCTCATGAGCGATTGGAAGACGGCTTTGTGGCATGATCGGCTCCGGCGGACCCATAACGACCACAGACAGTTTTGGAGATTGGTCCGAACCTTCGTCAACAAAAGGCGTGCGGTTTTCATCACTGACGGTGACCAGCTTCTAACACCCGCTGGACAGGCAGAACACCTAGCCAGAGCATACTCAGCAAAGGATGCTGAGAGGACGGCTGATGCGCCACTGCCACCCCACGGACCACTACCAAGTCCTAACGAGATGCCCATCTTCTCTACTTTCAAGGATCTTGAGTCTGTTCTCCGCCGCCAGAGAGGGAGAAGAGCATCCGGACTGGACGGCATCCCGTCAACTATGCTGAAGATGCTTCCTAGGAAGGGTAAAGCCTTCTTACTAAACATCTTCAACTCTTGTTTCCGAATTGCTTATTTCCCCACGGTCTGGAAACGGGCTGTGGTGGTCCCCCTCTTAAAACCTAAGAGACGTGGTAACGTAGCGGAAGATTACCGTCCTATCAGCCTCCTCTCTCACATCAGCAAGGTGTTCGAAAGACTGGCTCACTACCATATCCTCGACCACTGTCGCCGTGAAGAAGTCATACCACCTGAACAGACCGGCTTCCAGCGAGGTGTTGCCTGCGAACACCATCTGGCCAAGCTTCAGGCATATGCCATCGACCAGATGCATAGGAATAAAGCCACTGCGCTCATCTCGCTGGATTGCACACAGGCCATTGATTGTGTCTCACACCCCCTACTACTTCGCCGACTGGAAGAATATAGGTTCCCTACCGCCCTATGCCTACTGATCAGAAGCTATCTTAGAGGAAGATCTTTCGTCGTACGAGTTTTTTTTTTTTTTTTTTTTTTTCTTCATAGCCCCTATCTATAAGAAAAACAGTGTAAATACTCTTTACATCGTTAGATGTAAAGAGGTAGAAAGGTAAGTGCCTTTTACTGTAACTGTGTTACATTTTAAGGCCTGTATGAGTGGGGGTGATCTTGAGGTAGAGGGCGCTATGTATCTGCAGAGGTGTTGGGGCACACCTTTTGTTGAGGTCCTTTCTCCTGAAAACATCAATTCAAATCAAAAGTATTTATAAATTAGAAAAATTTGGAAGTGAAGACAGTCAGACTGTCTTTTGCCATCGTACAGGGGGTGGTGCCGGAGTTAAGGAATTAAATAGAGGGTTATTGAGGTGTTGGAGGGAATCAAAAAATTTGATATGCCTCCGCTTTATGTATATCCGGGACCGTTGGCAGTTCGAAAATTTCGTGCAGCTCCGGGGGCTTCTTCTTTCGCAGCGTCGTCGTTCTCACAATTCTTCGAAGGATGGTGTCTTGAAATCCCTGGAGACATCGTCGTGTACCTCGGAGAGATGTGTGAACAGCGGTGCGCCGTAGAGGAGTGATGGGCGGAGAATCGATTTATAGATGGCTAGTTTTAGCCTGAGAGAGAGTGCTGGGGAGGTGAGGAGGTGATGAAGTCTATAGGATTTTCTCCTGACTAATTTGGCTTTCTTGTAAACGTGAGCCGAGAATTTATGATGGCGGTCCAGCTGAACGCCTAAATAAAGTATTTTGTTGGAGGGAGCTAGTTCCATGCCAGCCACGTGGAGCGCTCTTGGCAGTGCCGTTCTCTTCTTTGATTGGTGCGAGAACACTACGCAGTCCGTTTTGGCGGGATTTACTTTGATGTTAAGCAAATCCAGCCGTTGAACAATCTCCGCACAAGTTTGTTCGGCCTGACGTAGTGCTTTCGTGGCATTGAGGCTACTGCTGTAGATGGCGATGTCATCAGCATAGGCAGCTACAGCAGACTTGATGTAATTTTTGCCGACTATATCGGCAGTATAGATAGAAAATAAGACTGGCGATAGAACTGCTCCCTGTGGAACACCACAGCTGAGAGGGATGGTGCTAGAAAGTTCCCCACGAACCTTTACAGTGAGTTTTCTGCCACTCAGGAATGAGACTATGATGTTATAGAGCTGTTCTGGGCAGTCGAGATCCATGAGCTGACGGCATAGAATGCCGTGAGACACAGAATCGAAAGCCTTAGTACAGTCTATGGAAATCATAGCCGTTGCCGTATTTCTGTTGAAGTTTCGGTTTACCTCAGTTTGAAGCTTCAGTAGATGGTGTTCTGTGCTGAGGTGGGCTTGAAATCCAGCTTGCTCATACGGAATCAATAGGTGTTCCTCGCAAAAGTCTCTGAGGTAATTGAGAATAATTTTCTCATAGACCTTTGCGAGGTGAGGCAGTAAGCTGATTGGTCTGTAGTGCTCAGGTTTCCCACCGTTGCGACTCGGCTTGAGGAGTGGAAACAAGATGGCACGTTTCCATTGGTTCGGAAAGATTCTCAGTCTCAAGCACGAGTTGTAAAGGTTCGTAAGGTGGGCGATGCCTCTTCGAGGCAGCTGCTTGAGCAGGATGGTCTGTATCCCGTCCTGGCCAGGGGCCCGGTTTCCATTGGATCGCCTCAGGATGGCTTTGAGGCGTCTCGGGCTGGCGAACATGAAATTGTTGTCCCTGGCCATGACTGGATACGGAGGTGCATCAATGGTGCGGGCTTCGATGTCTTCCCTGTAGTAGTCTGCTAGCAGCTGTGCCTGTTCTGAGGGCATCAACAGTCTGTCACCATCGTGCAGACGGACACTGGAGCTCTTCTTTGTTGCTGGTTTGGTCAACTTCCAGAGTTTTCTGTAATCCCCGTGTGTAGCCTGAAGTCGATCGTGCCAGGTTGCCGTCTTCCACAGGGTGAAAAGTGGGGATGGCGAGATGTGCGGCCTCTAGCAGGAGTTTCGTGAACTCTTCGATGTAGGCATCAACGGCGTCTTCTGATTGGAGGACAGGCATCTTCTCTGGTAGTTTTCGGCATACCTCTGATTTGTATAGTTTCCAGTCGGCCTCCTGATATTTGAACTTTTTCTCTTTAGGGCTGTCCATTTTGCCTTCGATCTCATAAATCACTGGTCGATGATCAGATGATATGAAATCGAAGACATTACAGCCTGTAAAACGATGGGGCTGTCTTGTAAGCAGGAGGTCGATGGTGGATGTAAATCCTGAGCCGGCCTGTCGAAAGGTGTGAGTTGATGGGTGTATAACTGTGAAAGTAGTTTTCGTCAGTTGTACACCCGCTCTGTTAATTTTTGTATTATGCCAAGAGGTATGCCGAGCGTTGAGGTCTCCTACTAGCCAGTGGTTTGTTGTAGTCCCGCATGCGTCGACTAGTTGCCGGAGCTGACTTACCGAACCTTTTGGGCGGCGATACACAGCTGTGATTAGTGTTGGCTGTCGAAGTATCACTTGGATTGTCAGTGACGTTGAATGGTGGTGGCATTTTTTTCCATGGTACACCATGTTTGACAGCTATTAAAACACCGCCATGCGGGTCGTGCTGGTCGTCAGTTATGGCAGCATAGCCGAGAAAGCGGGGTGGATATCCGAGTAGTTTGGTCTCAGTCAGAACCAGAACGGTTGGCTGAGCCATACCCAATAGCGCCTCTATTTCTTCTACTTTCGTAGTGAGGCCTCGACAGTTGAAGTTAAGTAAAGTGAAGCCTCTCATTGGCGGTTGGCCAGCCCCACTACTACTTGTACTAAGGTTTTCACCTGTTCTATGAGGTCTCCAACTGAACTAGTGACTGTGTCTGTTATATGTGTCATTAGTCGTTCAACCGAAGGAGGAGGGTCCTCTGGATCTGAGCGAATAGGAGGGCTGGTCGGTGGTGGAGGGGTGGGGGGTTGTGGCGGTCCCTGATTGGTCCGGTTAGGATCTCGTGTCTGAGACCCTGTAGAACTTTCTCTGTTACCTCCTCTTCGACTGGCCAGGAGCTCGGCTAGTTTGAGCCTATGTTGACACCCCCTATAGGAAGCAACATGCTCCCCTCCACAGTTGCAGCATTTTGGTGGGTCCTTCCTCTCACATTCCTTGATGTCATGGCTGTCCCCACATCTAACACACTTAGCCTTTCGGCCACAGTAGTTCCTTGTGTGTCCGTACTGTTGACACTTATAGCATTATGGGGGGAGGGGGTCCTTTGTTTCTCTGTAGGGCTCCACCGAAAAAGAACAGTGGTCCACATGGCGGACCTTATTTTTAATATCCTTGGCTGTAACGCCATTCGCTACTGTAATGCAGATGTTGGAAAGAGGAGTTCTCTTTCCATCAGGGGCGGTTTTATGAAAACGCCGGGCATGGCTAATTTCAACCGGCTCAAAAGCCTCTAGCACTGAGTCTAGCGGGATGGCTGTGAAGAGATGTTTTATCACAAATCGATTAGGTTTTGTTTTTGTTCTCTTCGGGTGCGTGAAGAATTCCGCCTTATTTTTCTCTAGGGCTTTGAGAAAAAGTTGGCGGTCTTTTTCAGAGTACAATGTTATTTTTAAGTCTTGTGATCTTGTGGTCATAATATATCGGTCAATATGTAATTGATTCATAAAGGTTCTCACCTTTTTTTTATATTTTGTAGAGATGGTCACTGGTGGTAACGGGTTCGACCAAGCATCGCCGCTATCCTCCTCCTGTAGAGCGTCGAGCGTCTCGTATCTATTTTCTGTAGGGATGTGGGGCGGAGAAGTCTCTTTTGCCTTTCGCGCCAGTTGTCTGGTGTTCGGACGTTTAAAACCCTCCTGGAGCGACTCTTCCTGAACCTCCTGTTGTTTAATATTACTTTTATTAGCAGCCATTATAATTGGTATTAAACCGCACTTATACGAACTGGTTAATAAAAATGTCACAAGAGAATTAAGGAGGTGTTCTAGACAAAGGATTTGTGCGCGAACAAAGAACTCGCGAACAATGGAACTCACAGACAAAGAACTCACGAACAAAGAACTGATAAAGAACACAATGGAACTGATAAACGGAGCAAAGTGTCGCGAACCGAACTGCACTAACTCTAACACGGGACTGTTTGCGTCGTACGAGTCGGTGAGAGCCTGTCTCAACAAGTCCTCACCACCTGCGGTGCACCACAGGGATCAGTACTGGGACCAATCCTGTTTAACATCTTCACGGCTCCAGTGGTCTCCATCAAACACTCCGAGGCGTGTTTGATGGAGACCACGTAGCCGTCTACGCTTCCAGCCTTAACCCTGGCCGAGCACTCGACATGGCTCAGAGGGCAACCTCAACCATTGTCGAAGCTCTTCACACCTGTGGAATCAAGGTTAACCCCAAGAAAACTGACGCTATTGTGATGTCCTTTGCTAAATTCAGGAGATCCCAGAGATTGCCTAAGCACTTCACAGTAGACAATGTTAAGCAACCAATATCCAGCTCCATTCTATATCTTGGGGTCAACATTGACCGACACCTGACCTTCTCCACCCTCGTGAAGAGCAGGATCAAACAGGCCAGGGCAAAGACCTACCGCCTCTATCATCTCTTGACTTCTCCCCAACTATCCCTCCGCCTCAAGATCCAGATATACAAATCCATAATTAGACCCACCCTACTCCATGGAGCTCCACTGCTGCACCACATGTACAAGAGTACACTACATGCCCTCCAAACGTTCCAGAACACCGTCCTTCGGCGAATCGTCCGTGGTACCAACCTTCAGAGGGCCAAAAACAGTCACATCCTAGAACAGCTGAGGATGCCTTCCATCCCGACCTACATTGTCCGCCGACACATCAAATCTTTTGATGGTCTGAAGCACTGTTCCAACCCTCTCTTCAGGGACGTAGGCCCGCCTCCCAGGCCTGGGAGGTGGCAAGGTTTGACCCCCTTAGCGGACGTACTCGCCGAGGGAAGGGGTTCAGGCTCAACAGACTGACCCGTTAGAACCACCACCGCCAGCAGAGTGACCCCTCCTCGCTCAACATAGAAGAAGGAAGACCATCCGTTAACAGAGTGGATCCAGCAGCTGCCGAGGACACCCATCTTCAAATGCCGCAAGGCAATCCAAGATCCTAATATATATATTGTATATTATATTGTATGTATTGTAAATAAATAGAGGATTGGAAAAAAAAAAAAAAAATCACATGTAGAGCCAATATTGTTTAAGACTAAATCTAATCTAATGAAAACATGAAATACGATTTAGTAGTTGGATGCTCCACAACGAAGGGATTAGTTATATTGCCTAAGAACAATTATATGTATGAAAATGAGTTGTATGTAACCAATGTCCATATCAAGATAACCTTTATACAGTGGCTCACAGTGAAATTGATACACCCTGTAGAGAGAAAGAAAATATAAAGAAAAACATAAACGGCTGCAGGAAACAAATCCAGAAATTCATCAACAAATTCCTTTATATCAATATTTAATTAGTGCGAAAAAAAAAAATTAAAATATTTAACTTTGTTTATTTAAAAAAAATAATAAACGAAATATGAACAAGAATTTCACCTCACAGTCAAAATGATACACCTCACTTCTCATTAATTTTTGAATAGTATTAATTTAGTTCAACACCTTGAAGGCAAGTATTTACTTTCGACCACTTCTTTTAGTCTGTTTGGAATGGAGTTGACCATTTCTTTTTTTATCGATCCCGGGCTTATCTTGTTCCATTCTTCGAGTGGATATTTTTTAAATTCTTCTTTTCTGGATACCTTATGTTTTCTAATTTTTCCTGCAGGTGATGTCATATTTATTTCTGGTGTCTTTACTGGAGTTTAAAATAAATTGGGGCATTTATAAAGGAGCCATTCCTTAACTAACATAGTTGAGAGTCTGGTGTCATTATCCCGGTAAAAACAAAACTTATCTTTGAGCCACATCTTTTTCAAAGTTTGTTTCAAGATTCCTCTTAAAAAGCCTTCGTAAACATGCTTGTTAACTATTCCATCAATAAAATGAAGATTAACCACACTAGAAGCCGCCATACACCCCCACATCATAACACTCCTACCTCAATGTTTCACAGTTTTGTGTAATTTTTTTTTTCGTTGGCTCTTTTCCTATTTCCTTCAAACATAACAACGGCAATCGGACCCAAAAATATTAAATTTACTTCCATCAGCAAATATTAGGGTTGTCCAAAACTCAGGGTCCTGCAGTAAATATTCATTTAGAAATTGTATCCTAACTGCTTGATTTTGTTTTTTTTCTGATGAATATTTTCTCCGAGCTACTAGTCCATGAAATTTATTTTTGCTTAGAACACATCGCACTGTTTCTACACTTACTGGCTTACCTAAGCGTTTAGGTACTTTTGTGGCTATTTGGGTGCACTCAAACGTGGATTTCTTTTAATTTCCATAACGATCTAAGTCTCATCCCTATCAGTTGAAATGTTTATAGTGCTTTTCCTTCGAGGGTCTCTCCACTATATGCAGGGCAGTTAAACAGCTTTTTAAAATAATTTCGGCTATTTGATTTGAAGATTTTCCGCTATTGAAATGTTGAATGACTAACTCACGTTTCTTTAATGTTCTATGTTCCCCCATCATCGAAAAAAGTTCAAACTCATGGCAGATTTTGTTCAAATCGTTCTGAAAAGAGCCAAATACTTTCGACACAAGAGTTTAACTAATGTAAATTACTTTAAACAAATATTGGGAAAAGGAAAGGTGTATAATTTTCACTGTGAGATAAGTAATCGTGAACAAATGAGTTTTATTTTTATAATTATATCCCTGCTTACTTTTATATGTTTATATACAAAGTGCATACTACTAGGATGTTTAGTGATCACTAAACATTAATTTTTTTGGTAACGGTCGGGTTAAGACGAGGCAGCAAACTGCCTTGACCAGCGCTACACCGACCAGTTCGATCCTTACGCTTCACTTCGAGTTTACATTTATCGATAGCTCTTTCCTATAACCTCACATGTAAACAATCACTTCTACAGTTTCAACTTGGATTGTGTTGTTTAGTGTGTTATATTGATATTTAGTCTTCTTAAATGTAAATAACTGAAGCATAAGTTAACAACATGAGTTTCATAAAGAATTAAGTGTTTTATCAATTCATGTTTTCTTATTCCCTCTTATCTGATGTGTAAAAGTGTTACAAAACTTAAGAAGATTAATTTGTACATGGATTTGGTGTTATATATATTTTTATTTGTTGTATCAATTTAAGTGATAAAATTTCAGTATGCTTATTTTGTGAATGCATTCTTTGTCATCCATAATACTTATTGCCCTAAAGTGAGACAGATTGTATAATTATTTCAATAAAACATATCAATCTAAAAATAAATGTGAGAAAGTATATCATAGGTTTCATATTTTCTTATTTCTACTTCCCTTAAGAAAATATAGCAGAAATTAACATCATCACTTTCAACTAGGATTCTGTCTTACAATGGATTATAACATAGAGAATAGACAATGTTAAAATAATCACAAATTAAGAGGTAAATGACATGGAGCATTGTCTCGGAAACATGTAGCTACAAATGTTAAATAAATAGGAGTTATGACAAATAAATACTTAAGGATTCTGTCTTTTAAATATTTATAATTTGTTATTTACAATTAATTCCCTCCCATCACAAAGTTTATCAAGAATCAACATTACTGGTGGTTTAGCATTATATTAATTTTCATTTAATTCCAAATTGATTTAGTGTCTTATATTTTTAAATTTTATTATTTCCACTTCATTATTTTCTTATTTCACATTTTATTATCATAAGGTAAACAGAAGTTAATATTACTTTGAACAGGGACATAAAGTTTCTCCGTAAATAAATGAGAATAACCTTCCCCCTCTAAAAGTAGCGACTAAAACACCGAAATAAATCGGAAGAAGGTAAGAATCGATAAAAGGTATTCTCGGCGGGCGTAGGAGCTGCCTCCTCTTAACCCGACCGTTACCATTTTTTTTTATGTGATATGATTTGAACTATTCATTTATTCAAAGAAATCTAGAAATATCCTGGTGTATCATTTTGACTGGGAGCCACTGTATCATAGTTTTTAAATTCCAACATACATCAACGTATTCAAACCTGGACTAAAAGCTTTTATGGGTTTGAATCACTTGAAGGTGGTGTAGAAGAAGGATCAATATGATTAGGATTGAGAATCTATTTGCCACTTCTACAGGAACAGAATAGAATGAAGAAAGGAATGGGGGGAATGGATAGAATTCTATTGAGATTCCAACAGAATTTGGAAATAATCCTAAATGAATTATTTAAAAGCAGAGGTTCAGCAGATTTTAGGATGGAATTCTAGTAACATGTATTTATGAAATTAAAATATATATAACATTTTATGGAAATAATGCTATTTTTTTTTTCGTTAATCAGCTCAATAATAATATTTCGAATCACAATACCAATTAAAAATTTTATTCAGAGGAGTGAATTTTATTTTTTTTTTTCTAGAAGTCTGCTAGTTTTGTTCCATACTAAAACTTTATGAAGATTTATTTATTTATTCAGAAACTAATATGTGTTCATTATATGGTATGATAATTTAGCTGATTTTACTAATAATTTGTTCATGTTCAATAGAATTACAAGTAGTTGTGTGATAGGATAAATATAAAATTGATTTTAGTGTTCAATGTATGGTTTGATGTGCTTTTTTATTTAAATATTATATCCTCTATTTTATTGATTGTGAAATTGTCCGATATTCTATTATTATTTTATTCTTATTTTAAAAAATGGGCAATATCCTAATAAAGAGAGTAATTATCCTATGATAAGTGGAAAACAATTCTTCCCGATTGAACCAGCTCTAAGAAAAGAATGTCCATGCTTAGAGCTAATTTTAATTTTAATTATACATATTTAAAACTTATAAATTTTGCTTATGAACGGTAAAATTATATTCGTTTGGACCCAAAACCTACACAATATTTCCATCATTATCTAGATAGTGCTAAAATATTAGCTTTTATGGTTCCACTATGTAATGAAAATGTATAATGGTGGATTCCTAATAAATGCGATAAAGGGGATTAGATGCTGAATGACCCAGAAGGATAAATTCTTCATCGGAAATGCATCGAATTTATTTCGAAATTGAAAGCCAAAGTAAAAATATCTGTCCTTAAAGCAAAGAAATAATATCTTTAAATTGAAATAAAACTTTGATAAAACCCATTGAGATAACACAAGAAGAGATAAATTAATATTATGTTTTTGTATTAATTGGGTTTAAACCGATGAAATTTTTAAAAAATAAACAAAAAAACTATTGATATTAAAAATAAGGCAACCAAAAATACCATGGTACGCTTTTTTTTTTTTTTAATTGCTATCTTTATTCTATATGACAATGGTCTAGTTATTCGATTTGTGATAGGCTATTACATGTAACTGTGACATTACTTCAACGCTGTGCACTGTGGCATTTTGCAGCAACGCTATTGGACTTGGGTCTATTTGTACCTAACAGCCTAGTGAATATCAAGCGATTAATAAAATTTCTATAGAGCAGCGTAGTAAAAAAGTTAAGTCTGGTCGTATCAAAAGAAACAGCATTGATGCTTTTCTATGATTGATGTGATATTCTAGACACCAAATAAAAAATAATAAATGAATATTATATATTGTTTAGTATAGCTTCTGATAAAATAATCCTTTATAGAGCTGCTACATGCAACGAAATATGTTTGACGGCTGAATATTCAAATATTTGACCTATTCTACTCGACAGACTGATTGTTCGTTTAAAAATTAATTAAATTGGTTCGTTTTTGTCCTAAACTCTCTGAAAGTATATTATTCAAATCCTCTGTAAGGAGCACAGATGTTAGTAAACATACCACCAGTTCTAAGAAGGGTAGTTCAGCGTACATCATTACAGAGGACGAGAACTGATGTACTACACTCAAAACTTGACTAACCAAAGGGGACAGACTTTATTTCACGAAGACAAATCAAATTTTGTGACAGGTTTCAACACTCGACAAACCCTTTATTTAACACATTGACACCGACAGGACAACCACAAAGGTGACAAAAATATGTTAACCATCTTAGTTAAATCTAAGTTAAAACTGCTATTTCCCTTATACATCACAACCCATCACTAGATAGTGACTCATTATTTTTTTATAATTATATTATGTATATTTTAATCATTATGTTTAAAATAATTACATTTTTTTCCCAAAAAGCTTCCCTTTAACCCCTTTTTAAATGCATTTTTGATCCACAGTAAAATAGATAGAATACATATAATTATGTTTCAGAAAGGTGCGACAGTATTGAGATTATACTGCCCTAAAATAATATTATTACACTATATAAAATAGTATCATATTATATATTATATATATATATATATATATATATATATATATATATATATATATATCATCTAAATGAGTGAGATGATAGTACCGTGTATAATTATAATAATGATATAATTTTGATAACTTGGCGCGATTTCGAGTAAATTCTGCGGCGCAGGTTCGAATCAGATCTGGGCGGTTTAACTTTTATTTTTTTGCTTACCCAAGGAATAAATTTTGGCCTTCTTACGCTCGCTAGAATAAGTTGGTAACCTGTAGGACAAATTGTTCTAGGTGGAATACAATTGGACGTTAAGCCCAATCAAATAACTTTGATTTCAGAATTATACGTAAGCAACATGATATATTTTTGTAATTGTTTTCCGTTCTATGGTTAACCTCTTTGAAGATGAATGTATTTGAACAAAAATGTTACATGCATCACGCATTAAATAGGTTACAATATTTAATAATAAGGCAATATTAACATTACGGAGTTTTTAAAAATATAATTTGAAATACAATAGATATATTTAAGTATTTAATCCGATTTATTGATATTGTTTTATTTGTTGCGTTGTAAGTTATAAGAAATTTTAGGAGGTCTGCTTAAAATATGGAATAATTTCAAATAAAAAATAGTATTAAAATTAAAAATAAAAAGTAAACCTTTATTAAAATTTTACTTATTTATTTGTAAAATTATAAAATGTTTATATTATATAAGCAACCACAACGAGTAACAGTCCAATATATTTACCTTCAGTGTTCTTTCACATACCACAACAATTACTTATATCAACACATAGTTAATAAACGTAGGTGAATAACTTAAGGAAATATTATAAATTAAGTCTAACAATAACTATGCAATTTTGGCAATTAACATTTTGATCAATGTTCGATCACGAGATGAGTCTTTGAGTTGCTACCCTCTGTTGTGAAGGAGCAGTTGCAAAATTTATAATGAGCCGGCTTGGAAGGACGATGTCTTCTTTAACGGTGCGAATCTCTTAAGGTTTCCTTTTCTCCTCATCCTTGAACCAGTTCTCACTGTAAAAAAGAATCAGATGTTATCGAAACATGTTATTTTATGGCACGTAAAGTTGTTTAAATTTTAATAATTAATTATATATTTTATCTATACAAATCTCACATCCAAAATGGATGGTGGTACAGCTCAGAAAGTGTGTTTTATTGGGTTGGTGCAACAATAATGCAGGTGTCTATATGTGTAAAAAAAAAAAAAAAAAGAAGTGTTAGGTTGCAAAATATGAATATTTTGCATTTGAATAGCTATGTAACATTTTTCGGCTAAAGGAAAATGTAAAAAAAAACTTTAAACACAAATTAATCAAAATTATATTTTGTTACATAACCCCTTCCTCCATGAAACCCTTTAATTTTATATGGTTAATAGCGTTGAGTGGTCAACCCTAATTTTTACCGCAATGCACCGTGTATTTTTTGCGAGGGGTTTCTACTGCTAATGCGGCTCTGATGGTCGTGATCAACAACAGAACGCCTACCGCTACCTTCATTATCTTCGAAATCATATCTGTAAGACGAAAGTTATGGAACCATTGCCGCACTGTAAATTCACTGATGCTTCATTCACCCCAAACAACATTGATGTTACGCGTGGTTTGGGCCACCATTCGATCAAGTTTGAACTCGTAAAAATACATCTGACGGAAATCATGTTTTGATATTGTGAATTTCGTAGTTCCTTAATCATATAAATTGTCATAGAAGACAAAAAGTATAATCCATTAAGTATACTGGTGGATTATATTTTTTAAGGTAGCTAGCATTTTCCTGAAGAAAATAAATATTCGAAACCTGCATTATTTTTGCACCAACCTCCCCCATAGTTAATCCTAATATTACTGACAAAGTATGATAGAAATATTTCTAAGCGGTCTAAACTTATGCTAGCACAACAGTTTTTAATAGCTGTCTATAGAGTATTTTATCTTAATGTTTAAGGGATGATTCCATTGGTGACTATGTTTCTAATAAAAATAAAAACGTCTAATAACGAAGTTTCATTTTGGATTTGCAAATTTTTTTTTTCTCACTAGCAAATCGTATATTTTAAATGATCTAAATAAATAGTTTAAGGGGTTTTAATTTTACCTTTTTTCGAGATTTCTGAACATATGTTTACGGGTCAAAATTAATGTTTGTGAATGTTTAATATATCAATTATATAATATTTGTGATATTTGAAGTATATTTCGTCTATCGTTTAAAATCTAAAACCTTTTTAAAGATAACTTGGTTTTTTAAAGTAAAAATAATTTATAGATATGCAAAACAGTACTATTATGAGTTTTAAAATTAGCCAATTTCATGCTGAGAATATTATGTAAAGAGTATATTAGATAAATTCATCAAAGCTTATTGTAATTTACCATCCAGGAACGTTCTCAGGTTCATCACACATAAAGGTCTCTTCGTTATAGACTTGTCCAGCCGAGCAAGAACCGTGCTGTGGTGTCACTCCATTCCTGCAGATGTAGAATTTCTGGCAGTCGTCTGGGTGTGGGAAGGTTGGGTGAGGAAGAGTTCTTCCATTGTGTCCAACTACGTCTCCGTCAGGGCAGGAAAATCCATCGTCCAGAGCATCTGTAAAGCACAATGATTAATAACTAACTATGCAATATATAAAGTAAAATAAATAAGTTTAAAACAACAATAATAGTCAAAATAAAAATTTAATTAAATTAAAAGTAAAAATATTGTAAAATCATTATCTATTAACAAAATATACACTCAGCCTAGAGATTCCCCGAACCAAACTTGTCTCTTCACTTTTTTCTCAGCTACGTAAATAGGGTGAACACTCATAACCCAGCCACTCAGAAGCTGGCCATTACCAGAACTCCATGTCGACTTTTATAATATATATCAAGGTCACATCATTTTTAACGTGCGATGAGTATTATAGTGATGTATGGGACTGGATAGGAATTGAACACAAAAATTTGGTTGATTAAAAATATTTTGATGAAATTTTGAATGTTTGGCTGGAATAGATTCAATGACAAAAGGTATATCCAGGTCATTATTTTAAGTTTTTTATGAGATAGACTAAATGACTATTGGTACTAATCTCAGTTATGCTATATTGTGATCGCATCCGCTTGTTGTCATGGAATCTTAACAATCCTGAATGCCACGTAAGATCCTCAAAGCTCCTTATTATATCACAAATAAACTAATTCATAACGATCAAAATGTCCCAAATGTTGCAGAATTAGACTAAACAAGATTCCTGTCCTTCCATGATACCCACTCGGATCCATTAGGCTCCCAACTTGCTTCCTACTCAATAACCGTTGTAACTACAAACAAGATGTTCTAGGGACGTTATATTATATATTTTATTGAAGTGCTACTAATTTGTAGGTTTTTTTATTGACATGCAACATGCAATATTAATGATTTTCCTCACATTTACTCGATGTATACAGTTGTAAATATCAATATAAGAATATAGATAACTATAATTATTTATTTTGTCATTAGTATGTGTATGAACTGTAGGTTTGTCACGCAGTAGTTAGCTTTTAAGGCTAGAAAATAAAATCTAACCAGATAAAGCCGATAAAATTGTTTCTGCCGAATATAAATTATTACCAAATCAAAATGTAAAAATATGATCCATGGGCCTTTAGTTGTAAGCACTGATAATGCATTCCTTTATCCATCAATATAAAACTTTTATATTATCTATTATATTGATTTTAATAAAACGATAACTATGTGGTGGGCAGTGAGGTTTGAAAATCGACCAATATGGTAGATGGCGAGCGCCATTCATGGGAGGTTACAAAGATACGGTGTTATATAAAGCTACAAATTGATAATGGAATTTACTTAATTCAATTAAATAGTTATCAAAAAATCGAAAAAGCTATAAATGTGTGAATAACTTTAAAAGCTATGACGTTTGGATTCCAGTGTATGTAGAGTGTTCTGTCACATTGAAATTATTATTATGGCAAACTATTGTAAATATTACTAGAACTACAAACATTGAAGACGATGTAGTTGAAATTTGATTCAGAAAGGTAAATTAGTTTTACTAAAACTCTGTTGCAGATGGCTCTAGCCGTATATCGTTCGATTTTTAAATTTAACTGTAATTCAAACGTCACACCACACATTTATAGCTTTTTTGCTATCAATTTAAATGAATTAAGTAAATTTCATTATCAATTTCTAGCTCTATATAACACCGTATCTTCGTAACCTCTCTTGAATGGCGCTCGCTACCTATTGGTCAATTTTCAAATATAACTGCGCACCACATTTTTATCGTTTTATTAACAGCAACTTAATAGAAAATATATAAATTGTATTATTGCTGAACCTTCCTTGAACTATGAAGATAATGTGGTTAAAATTTGGTATAGATTGGTCCAGTAGTTTTCTAGGTAAGTGATGACAAACAAAAAATGGCTCCGCCTTTTATATAATAGTATAGATAATCTGGTAAGACATGAATTGCAGTCATATGCAATTTTGAACATTCTCATGACGTATATTTGTCGTTTAGGAAAAATTTATACCTCCTTAAACCATTGAATAAAAATTATATATGTAGCCCTCTAGTTCTAAATGATTGATTCTAAACGGGTAAACCTTAAAGATAAGAACTGATAAATGATATATTGATGTATGATGTAAGTGATTCGGTACAGAGGTAGATGTGATGTAATTGTGTCACAATAGCTGGGAGGTGGCTGCTAACTGTTCCCCCGGGCACCGTTAGCGGCAAGGTTGTCCGGGCGTGGTCTCCACTATTTCTGTCTGCTCTCGATTTTAAAGAAGCTTGACTTTCTCGAATTAGTTAGTAGCTAGCTTGCATACTGATAGCCATGCTCGTCCTTGATCAGGACTGCGATAGTTACTTCGTCAACATTCACCTTATGAAAAATAGATAGCTTGCATTGTTATTATGTTGTCCATAAATGAAAGAAAGTTTATGTTTATAAAACAAAACTATAATATAAGTTATTAGAGAATATTTGTATTAATCAAAATACGCTTCATTCCTCCCTGCCAATGTGTTGGATTATCTGAATAGAATTTTAAAACCGTATTATTAACAAGCATTTCTGATATCTACCGACATTTAAACAATAAATTTTTATTTTATGAATAGTACTTTTGAAATGCTTATTAGTTACAAAAAACTCATTTACATGACAGTAATTAGACTTATTTGGACATACGGAGTTGAGCTAAGGGACTCCACTCAACCATTCAATTCGTCTCGCATCCGATCCTTACGTTGTCACAAATAAACTAATACGTAAAGATTCTAATGTTCCATATGTTGTTGATCTATCCCAAACTAGATACCTATCATTTAATAGTAAATTCCATAACTATTTAAATCTACTAGTCTCTTTACTTGCTCCCCATTCTATTCCAGATAAGCTCCCGAGCTGTCTGAAAAGAAGATGACATCAGAATTTTCTATTATAGAAGTTTTATTGACGTGCTACCAATGAGTAGTTGCTTTACAAGCAATTCACATATTATTAGAAATTTTATAACCGCATTTTCTAGTTTTATTTTATTTTATTTTTTTATACAGATGCAAATTTCAATGAATAGATGTAATTAAAAAAAATTACCGTTTTAAAAATAGTCCACGATCTTAAAAAAATGGTGTTGGTAGGCTAGAGGTCTGGTGAGAAAGGCGGTTGAGGCAGACTGAACACTAAGCTCCAATAATTTCATAGCTATAAATCCTTTCATACGTATGATTTTTGATGTCTGTGACGTTTGATTTGCCTACTGTTGTTTTCTGCACACGTTTTTGAACAGTTTTGGGAGTTTCATCCAACAAAACTCGATGAATATCCTCAAGTAGGAATGAAATGTTGCCATGAACCTCCTTGTTGAACTTTTAAGGAAGTTAACCTTTGCATAAATGATTCTTTATTATTAATTGAAAATATCTGAAATGGTACTTCGCTGAATATAGACCACGAAAAAATAAGGAATCTGTCCTGTCTCGTTTTTCTGGGTTATCAAGGTAATCTCAATGTTACATTTCTACAACTTTATATTTTTGGACTCCTTACTCAATAATTTGACACATTTCACTTTTTTGCATAAGTAACTTGTCCTAAACCTTTCTTCATATGCGAAAAATTTATAACTGTTTTGGCTTAGCCTTTGTGATGTAATAGGTATAATTTGTGATAAAAAAAAATTGCTGCTGATCAGCATTAGAATGCGTCAAACCACCTCCATACATTAATCGTTTTGAATTGTGGATTCGTTTAGCGGTCATTTGATACAATATAATAGTTACAAAAAAAGCACTTATTCAAAAAATGCAAACGATTCAATCTAAAGTCCTAAGAGTAATAACAGACTCTTCTGCTTACTAGTCAAATGAAACGCTACAGACCCGTATTCTAGCCCATAATTATAAAATTTACAGATATACGTGGAACGTAATTTATAAAATTACATGGACACTAACAAACAGATACAAAATATGGCAAATACCTATAAACATATTTAGTTTTAATAGAGGAAAAGGAAATAGTTACTTATATCTATTCTTAAAAAAACAAAAAAAAAAAACAGTCCTGCTCTAACAGGTAAATTTAATTTCTAGCAATACTGTATTGCGAATATAGATTGATTAATGAGCAATACAGGTTTTCAGTTCGATATGGCATGAATGTTTATTTTAGGGCCTAGCTACTTTCCAATTCTTAGGCGTTGTCTGAAATGTTTACCTTTTGGTTAAATAACTGTTACATAAAGGATATGACATTCCAATTACGTAATACAGTTGATCAGACTGATTATTCTTACCTAACAAAATATTTTAGGCGATAATTATAATTTGCGCAGTTAAAACGTCTGGAGCAAACTACCCTAATTCGAGGAACGTCTTGATCTTATCAATTGGTTTAACAGCTCTTAACTGTTATCATATTTGGAAACAATGAGTGCTTAGTCATAGTTCAATGGTTGAAATGTATTGGCCAGTTAAGTAGCACAAATAAATTTGCAGCATTGAAATTATACCAAAAATAAGTAATAATTATACCAACAAGTATAAGTTCCCAATAAATTATAAAGACTTATTTACATTATAGTAATTAGACCCATTTAGAAATACGGAATTGAGCTTTAGGGCTCTAATAAACCGTCCAATTCTTCTCGTATCCAATCCTTAAATTCCAAAATCTTCAACGCTCCTTATTATGTCACAAACAAACTTATCCATATAGATCTTAATGTCCCTACTGTTCCAGTTGCCTATTCTTTAATAGTTAAATCCATACCCACTCGAATCCACTAGTCTCCTAACTTGCCTCACACTCAACTTACGATAATTCTCCGAGGCGTCTGAAAAGAAGATGGCCAAGAGACTTTCTAATGTAGAACTATTGAAGTGCTACTAGTGAGTACTTCTTTACATGTTACTGACATGTGATGTTAATCATTTTTCTCAAATTTACTTGTATATAATGTATACAGTTATATCAATAAATAAAAAAAAAATCTTTGTAATTTCGTGAACATTTTCATATATACCAGCAATGTACAAGTGTTAAAACCACTTGCTTAGATCATGTATAATATTGGAGTATACTTATTCCCATTTTAAATTTTTTCCTAATAGGAACTTAAAAAACCAACCAGTCATAGGGAAAACCGCAACGACCCACTCTACCGAACCATTTAATCCAACTAATATATTTTAGGACCTGAAATCTTTCAGAAGTCCATTTGCCTCTTCAGAAGAGTACCAATATATTTGATTTCACGGCTTGCATTTTCGAAAAAAAAATAATATATATAATGTATGTGACAAAGTGCTGATTTGAAATTTTCGTATGTTTTTGAGCTGATGATGAATTTTTAGTATTCTAAACTAGTTTTAAATAAAATAATTCCAGTAGAAGTGGCAATTAATTTGTTAATCACAATTGTCTAGAATATACGTTCCTCTCTTATCCATTAAGGAAATAAGCAAATGGAAATTAGAAGGAGTAAGATGATATGCAAATTAACATGTTACTGGTATGCAAGAGAAAAATACAATGATAGCATCGGCAGGAAGGGCCGAACCTCTCTGATGAGATCAAGAAGGCCTGTCTGTGGTTTAATAAACAGACCACTGAAGTCATATCCTTTAACTGTGAAAGAGTTAAATAATGCTAAAATAAAAAACCTTTAGGTGATTTTCATTATTTCCATTTTTATATTAACTCTAACTTGGTTCAAATTATTATTGATTATGAAATATATTTTTCATTTTTATTGGGTGACACTTGAATCGGTCTTAACCGGTTACAGTTAGATTGAGCAAGGATTAACAGGTCAAGTAAATAAATTTCATTTTGAATGGTGCATACATAATAAGGCAATCTGCCTGTCATTTTGCAAGGATGACCTATGTTGAAAATCATACATTTTTTGGAATATTTAATAGAAATTATATAAGTGATAGATGCGGAAAGTATCTGAGATATTTGAATTTTTCAAAGTATTTAAATATCATTTTATTATTTTTTTTTTTCCAAAACAAATTTTAAAAAATCCTGATAGAAGTTGAAAATCAGAAATTAATGATTTTAGTTTTAATTCGACTAATATTTATTAAGTTATTCAATATATTACAAAACCATACGATTACAAAAAATTATTTAGTATGCTGATGAGATTTGACTCGAGAATACTGATTTAAGTTTAACTTCGTGGTAGAGTTGTTTTTAACTGCAAATTTGTGCAGTGGGATGGAGTGGAAAAATTTCATAGTATTCTGTCTGAACAACCATTAGTTCTTAAACCGATTATAGTTTACATTTTTTTTTTTTTTTTTTTTTTTTTTTTTTTTAATGCTTTGCCTTGACATCTAATGGTGTGCAGTAATATTTGTACTAAAAAATGAATGAAATCTCATCAGAAAATGGAATTGAAACGCTTTTCTAGGACCGGAAACACAAATTGTGTTCCATAGTTTTCAAAGTAACGTTTTTTTATGTATTAAACAATTATTCTAGAAAAATATATTTTTAAGGATTAGTTTTTTTTAGTTTTTGATTTAGAAAAATTATGTAGATCTATTCTCGCATCGAAAACATATAGTTTGTTTTATAGTTTTCTAAGTAACATTCTTTTTATTGAAAAATTAGTATAGAGAAATATATTTTTAGGGATAAGGTCTTTTTTTTTCTTGATATTTTTCTGGCAAATACTTTCTTTGAATTTATTAAAAAAAATTATTTACTTTTAGATATTTTGTATGCCTTAAATATTTTCTTTGAGCTGTTGTAGGAAAATTATCTTTATTTCTGGCACAGGACACATAAATATTATTCCATAGTTTTCAAAGTAACATGTTTTTGTTTTGAAATTAATAAAGATAAATACATTTTTAGTGATCAAATTTTTCGTTTTTGTAATCTTTGTTATGCCTTAAATATTTTCTTTGAATTGACATAGAAATATGATGTAGTTTAATAAGATTCGAATTATATCTTGAGAATTAAATAAATTATGTAAAAAAAAAAAAAAAATTGATATTAATTTGTTCCAGTTAAAGGTAACGTAATTTCTCAGCCTTATTCGCCTGAGTACATATGAAATCTGTACATAGTATATAGTATTTGTACATAATATTTATATACAAGTTAAACTGGAGAAGTTTTTTTTTCATTTTTACAATATATATTTATATTTATATGACTAAAACAAATAAAATAATTTTTAAAAAATGAGTTTTGGTTAATCTATTGTTGTTTAGGCAAATCAATAAATTAACTTACTAAGTTTTGTTGTTTCTTATATAAAAATTCTTTTTCTTTTTCTTCCAAATATATCCATCTAAACTCATTTTTATTATTAAAATATCATATGAAAAATACATATTAATGGATTATCTGTAAACAACCGAACTGTTTATATTATAAATGCTGAAAATTATTAATAATATTGATACATGGTTAAAACACTTATTGTACAAGGAAAACCATACATCAGATCTGCTGACACGCAAATGCATTTAAGCCCACAATGAAAATTTTTTTGATTCGATTTTTTATTAAAAGCTTATTTATCTTATGGGAATGAGATAATTTTATAAATTTTCTGAATATCTTAACTTAAGATCTGTGGAGGTAAGAATGCCTGTGACTTTCGTTTAATATTCAAAAATATTTTTATAAAATTGGTAAGCCTTACAATTGTAAGGCTCTCCCTCTCTCCCTCACTCTCTCTCTCTCATTCTCTCTCTCTCTCTCTCTCTCTGCAGCTTATTTTCAAGCTGCAGTCTTATTTTCTAATACTGGGGTGATTTAATATCAAATAAAAAAGTACAAGTCAAAATACAGTATACTTGAATGACAAAAGATTGATCGAAATCAAGAAATAACATTCATTATCGACAATGTGGTATGTTTTACTGTGTTTTATACATTGTGTATATTATTTAATTCCTGAAAACATTGGAATCATATATTGCCATTTGTGAAATGAAATAAGAAATAAAATTATTTATCTAGAAATGAATACTTTTTTGAGAGGATTTAAAATACTTAGATAAGTTGTCTCATAAAGTTTAGCAATAATATTTATACATCTCCTAATAAGTTAATTAAAATAATATTTTTGATTAATAAGATCATTCGTTATAATGTTTTATTTTGTATAATTTTATTTGTGTTTTATTTTATTTTATCAATAATATTTATGTACTTTGAAAAGAGATAATTCTAGGTGCTTGTATGCATTAGTTTCAGTCTAGATCGCATTTTGAAACATGTGCAAAATTGTATTAAAAAAAAGTGTATGTAAAAGTGTATTACGAAATCAAGTGGAAGAAAATAAATTGTTTTTTTGATCTGAGGTTTTATTTCCGTACAGGAAAATCTGCAGTACAGCAGATTACCAAAATGATATTTTTATTTGAAAGATGCTTCCCGTCCGGTCTTCCTTCTTTTGTTGATGACAGCAAAATCGAAGCATTGGTCGGTCACTTAAAATATCCAATACCTCACGTTGAGAAATATCAAACCCCATACGGCATTAACGATTCGAAAAGGTAAAATTAAAAAATGATGGAGGTTATTGTTAACTTATTTGTATACTTTAATGATTCTTGTGAATCCTGCTACTCATGAACTTATAGCGAAGGCTGCACCCTTCCAAATAGTTTTGAGGGTTTAAATTACTTGCTTTTAATTGAAATAGCCCGTCATTTTTAAAAATAACAATGCGATGATTGAACACGTCTTATTCTATCTCTCTCTATAATACTCAATTGCTTACTATTTAAGTAAGACTTTGAGTGATGTTGATAGAGTAGGTTTTGTATGGCAAATACAATACAATATTCCCTTGAGCCAACTTACCTTTCTTGGTCTGGATGCAATCCTTCCTAGTAGAATCTGCTGGCCATGAGCAACTGGCAGTATCATCGTCATAGATAAGTCCCGGTGGGCAAGGAGTTTCATTGGGGGCACCGTCGATGCAGTTGACAAACTTGTCGCAAACACCTGGGTCTGGATGCCTGAAGAAGCCGTTAGCTCTGGGGCAACCCTCTGTCCTTTGTGGTTCCTCTGCATAATTTAATCAGAAATCATTTTAAATAGTAACACATTAGTGAAGCATTTGTAAATTAAATTGAATTTTATAAAGATAATAATAGTAATAATATTTAAAATATATCCGTGATAAATTCAATGGTACCTAGAAAATACAACCATATACTGACAGGCGAAAAATCCTCCCAAATAACATTTTTCATTTTCTCGGCTAAAAGGATCATTTTTTTTTTACGTGTTTACATCCCTGAGGATTTTCTATTTCAATCCGTTGCAGCTATACGATTAATCAAAGGCTTTTTTGAGGAAACCACGTTTTTTACCATAAAAGCTGTAATATCTCCATTTTGTTTAAATATTCTTCAAACTTTGACCTCATTTTCGGCTTTAGCATTAAATTTTCTATAAGAACAGAGTACATACAACGTTGAATTCTACAAACTAGTGACCAAAAGAACATGTTGATCTTCACCTTATTTAGGGAAGTTACAATGTCTTATATTACTTCAACGCTCAGCGTTTTTCGAAAAAACTTTCCACAAAACTTGCAAATTTAATCAGCTTCCAAATAAAATAAAAACTTCCTTGAGATAAATAAAATTGGAATACTTATTAAATGATAGGACGGTTTACACCATTATAATTACCTTTTATTTTTTATGATCAGTAGAAAATTACTACTAAACGAGGCGTAGTCAATTGGTACCAGAAAAACAGAGGATCCTGAGCTCGAATCCGGCCATATCTTTTGTTGAAATTAATTTTGATCAATTAATTAGAGGATTCCGCATGCTAAAGGCCAGGGAAACCCCGTGTTACTAAGTTAACAAGTAGAGAAAAAAAATTATTACAAGTACTTAAGAGAAATAATTGAATGCTTTGTCCATCATAAAGTTTAAGAATATGTTTCAAAGAATTATAAAAGTGCAATTATGATAAAACAGTGTGAATCCTTTTTATAGGTTGATTAGGTACAAAACTAAATCATGTAAACGACAGATAATGTAAAAAAAGACTTACATGAAATAACTTGATAAAATATTTCGTTCGAGTTGCATAATTGTAATCAAATGGGTATTTGGTGTTATGGTCACTATGAAATTATCTCATTACAATAATGAAATTATATGGATATTTTTAAGATAAATGTTAAGTGCTATATAAAGTAGGTCATACAAGAAACTTTCTTATCCAGTGGCACAAAAAAAAAAAAAAAAAAAAAAAAAAAAAAGTATTAAGATTAATTATAACTCCTTTCTCTGCTATAGGAGCTTACCGGTTCACATAACTAGCCCCATTCATTCTTTAGCCTAACCCAGTTTACTTTAGCAACAATCTAGTATTCATGAAAGGAGAAAATATATGAGCAGGAACTGATATATTCATGTTGGGAAATAAGAGGACACTTTTCAAGACCGGTATTTTTATACATTTTTTTTTTATACAAACATTGGTTAACTTGTTTTCGTCGGGATTAACGCCTCTCTGTTTTCTTACTCTAACTATAAGAGTAGGAGTATAGTTATGTGAAGTTTCCAGTCCAGTTTTTGCTGAAAAAGTGGTTAATTTACAATCACCCAATGATAAAATGAATAGCTTGCTTTGGGAATTGATCATGCGCTCAATCATGAATTGAGCTTTTAACTATAGTTAGCCGAGTTACTGCTCTCGTAGGCACAATCAGTTATTGATGTTTGAATAAATGCTATCTCTGGAAAATATTGAAATAACATAAACATATTCGTAGGAGTTTCATATAAGGATTTGGTTTATTAGGCTGCTAATGTTCACAAGCAATGGGAAAAACACGAAACAAAAGTATCTTTAGCAATCAGATCGATTCTGATAATAGTTTTGTTTGTATCAAGACGTTATCATCAAAGTAACAAGTTTTTTTTTTATATATTTAAATTTTTTTTTTTTTAATTCTATCAATCCTCCTGATCTGTGGCTACGGCTCATTCATGTTTGTATTTAGTTCTGGGGTATAACTTCATTGCATTATTGTGTTTTATTTTTCTTGCGAAGTACATATTTTTATTTGACTCGAAATCGTTAGTAAGTTAAACCAAACATTTTTAAAATCCATGTTAATTTATTTAATTTTTCACACATGTC
This sequence comes from Euschistus heros, assembly GCA_003667255.2. Lineage (NCBI taxonomy): Eukaryota > Metazoa > Arthropoda > Insecta > Hemiptera > Pentatomidae > Euschistus > Euschistus heros. The sequence continues at coordinate 3,506,679 of RCWM02000060.1, forward strand.
TCAATACCACTTAACATTATATTTGAATCTGTCTGCAAAAAAAAAAGGCTTCAATTTATTCTTTTTATAAAATAAGTTAGTACTGAATAAAACAACAAAAAAAACTTCAGTACAATGTATTGCTCGAAATGACTTCTTTCATTGACTGAAGTCTTTTCTGCATCTAAAGATGAGCTTACCTTCAATAAAATGTTTTCAGTGCTTTACCATTTTATGAAAAGAAAGCCCTTTTAGCAGAGACATATTTATAAAATTAAGTAAAGCTGTCGATTGATATTTAACTAGTCTATGCATTTCGCTAAAATATTGCATCAAAACATAAACCGTAGAAGGCATTAAGTTCCTAACTACTATTCTTATTGATACCCCTCACTTATTTTGTCCTACATTTCCTTGATAATACTATTGTTTATTTATATATATTTGGCAATAGAATAAATCATGCATATTTATTCCCATCACTAAATATACCCAATAATTTCGTGATTTTATGACTACCAATACTCTATTTTCGATATTTTATAATAAAATACTGACAGGTAAATTTTGATGTGATTGATAAATTTCCTGAATCCCGAGATGTCCTTGTTCTCCTGTGCTGAGTTTGAATAGATATATCATGATTTTCGATTTAATTATTTATAGGGTTTCATTGTATTTCTTGTATCAATTTAAAAAAAAAAAATAATAAAATAAATAAATAAATAATAAAATGCTCATTTTATTCTCGATTTCCATTCATAGAGTTCCTGTATCCTTGAATTACCCGATCACTACCAATCGACTTCTCCTTTACGACAACTGCTTCCTTAAAAAGATGAAAATTTAAATGTAATTTATTTGAAAACTGAAATATATAACATTCATTTTTTTAGTAATTCCCATTGTTTTTTAATGTTCCTGCATTAAGTTATTTTCTCTGTTTACATTAATACGTTCATGTATGTGTTACACAATGACCTATCTATTATGTTTTAATATTATACTTATGTACTATCATTTACAGATTTAGGATTAATTTAATGGTTACAGACAGATGTGTGCGACTCATTGACTCGATTACACTCCCATTTCAGTTATTTACAGGAAGTCAATCATTCCATTTACTACTTTTATATATGAGGATCATTTTAATTTCTCATTCCACAGTTTTGGAAGTGGATTATACAATGCCCAATCACCTTGTTTATTCTCCTCGTAAGGGAAAGGGATTTTAGTTGATTACTATCGTTTAATTATTAAGTGATATGGTTTCGGTTGGTCCCAGCTTTCACCGTCCTTGGCCAGCGTGCACTGGTCGCCCTTGCCACACCCACGACATAAGCCACGGGTCACAAGGACCCAGCGACCCTTGCCTTCCGCTACACTTAAGTCCAAGGAAGTATCATTTAGATTTCCGATTAGCCTTGTCTGGTATGGCAAGTATGAATAGATTTACATTAATTATTTCATGGTATTGATAACATTGAGTCATTTAAATAAATAACAAAAAAATGAGTTTAAACATCAGATTACCGTTATCAATATACTACATTTGTCTAAGATAACTCACGGAGCTCGTTCCTATCTCCACAATCTACGTTGACTGGAGTGTCGCAGCGTTCCTTGGAGCTGTTGGAGTCGTCGAAGAGAAGTCCATCCGGACACAGCTTCTCCTCTGCTTGTCCGTTCTGGCAGTGGTAGTAGAGATCGCATTGGACTGGGTCCGGGTAGTATCCATTCTTGTTGTTTGGGCATTTGAAATCGGCCTGCGCCAAGCAGCCTTATATAAAGATAGAAAGGTAGTTAAATTATTGACTGACAAATATAGTGTTTAGTAATAAATTATTATAACTAATTTAAATTAACATATATTGATATATTTTTAAGTATCAGAATATCGTGTAACTGGAATTGTACATGTTCATTCATATGTATATGTTTTGATGCGATGCCGATTCCAGATAATAATTTGATGAAAACAGTTAAATAGAAAATAAAAAAAGTATCGTTTTTCTCTATTATATTAGTCAGCTTTTTTAGAAAACTATGGAAGCCATTTTTTGGACAAAAACATTGCTAAATATTAAAAACAAATATCGTTCATCATACACTGACAGGCAAAAATCCACCTAATTGGTTTTTTAATTTTCATTCTCTGATCCTATATACTCTACCTGGGCAAATAAAACTCATTAGGATTATTAAAAAAATATTTAATAAACGCAAGCAATATCTAAAAAAACAACAACAGAATAATGAATTTAAATTTTATATCCGCCCATTTGGTTCAATACGTCTTGCATTAGAAAGTGCATACATCTAATGTGAATTTGAATACATTTCTGAGGGTTGCACTCCATCTAATTTAATATTGTAATAAATTATAGTAATTTAAAATTTCATAATTTTAATTTATGTTTTTAATAATAATTCTAATACCCTATTTTATATACCCTAGTTAAAGAGTATGGGAACGTAAAGACTTTTTAAAAAATATAACTTTAAGCCACGAAAATTATTTAAAAAACATTGGTTAGAATTTTTAGCCTGTAAGTATATTATTTAACAGTCTCGTTCCATATTTTGTGGTTAATAATATTGATTTATATTTAAATTTATGCGTATGCATCATCAAATTCTTTCTGCTGTGTAGTGTAACAGTGTACGAAATTGTACCCCTTTATATTTTTATTTAAAAAAAAAAAATTGGAAAATTAAAAAGTAAAAAATGGAAAAATACATTTTTTATAGTAAACTTTATAATAAATATAACACTATTAATACTACGTGGCCTTCTGCAAGGTAACCTACTTTTTTTTACTTGTTTTCCTGTACTCATGATTTAACTTTTGATATCTATATATGTACTGTAGTTCACAATTATTAATACGTTTAAATGCGAATAGATAAAACGATTTTTTTTTCATATTTAATGTTACTGCACCATTATTATTCTATATATAATTATTACTATAGATTATATTTTTGATATTTTTAAACTTTTTACAGTCAAATGTGGCATTATAATTAACTTTAATTTTAATTTTAAGAATATTGTCATTAAAAACGATTATATATTATGTAACATAATGTATTGAATGACTTCACGATACCTTTAATCAATATTGCCATTGAGATAATTGAAATATTTGAATTTACAATTTATAATTAAAAAATTAAATAAAAAAATTAGGATTATTAGAAAAGAGCTATACAAGAGAATTTTAAAGATGTTTGTAGGGTATTTTTGTAGCTGTTATGTATTGGAATTAAAAATGATTTATTTGTAATTTAAAATCTAAGTTATTTTATAATATCTTATTTGATAAATCTTGAACGATCGCAACGTGTTATTTTGCTCTAGATAAAGGTGACCCTAGTTCACAACCTTGATCTAGCCTCTAGCATTTGCAATCTCTGAAGTCATACTTCGAATAAGCGAGTTAAAGACTATTCAATAACCGAAGCTAGAAATAGAAATTTAATTGAATCAGCAATAAAGGAGTATTGTTTCTAGGGGAAGAAATGAATTTTGGTCTCCTTTTTTAATTTTTAAAGGTCACGTTGGAAGAAGTCACAGCAAGAACTCGAATTTGACATTTCAGTACCGGACTGGATGTTTGAATTAAAGAGGCATATTGTGCAATTTATTCGAGATATTTTTTTTTTTTTATCTGTATTATTAACTTAAAACGATAGTTATCTTAAAATAGTAATAATAATTATAATAATGGATATTGTTACATCAGAAATTTTCAATTAATATTTAAAGTAAAAATCGTTTAAATAAATAAGAAGAGCATACTTTCAGTTATGAATTGAATCAGTCTGAATTTTGAAAAAAATAATGTGATAAAGATATGAAAGGTCCAGAGCTAAAAATTCAGATTTTATTGAAATAAGTTGGAATTGATACAGATACATACAAATATTTTTTTAATTAATTTTTTTAAAGGTTTTCTAAATTTTTTTATGGAGCATTTTGTGCCGTATTAGATAGGAATATTTATTTTTATTTACTTAGTTTGATATAATATAATTGTATTATTTAAATATTTAGAATAATTTATTATGTTAACTGTGAATATGCTCCTTACATAATTATTATTTTCATTTGGCAGAGTTAATTTTAAATAACGTCCCTTTCTTCTTAATTCACCTTCAGACATGAAAAACTTCCATTGTCCTTTACAAAGGGTCTCTAATTGAGTTTTTCCTATGTGTAAATAACTTCTCGATTGTTTAAAGAGTCGTTTCTCCTTTGACTAAAAAAGGAAAAATAAAGAATCCTGAAGTAACTTTCTCAGAAGACGAGCTGTTGTATAATGAACCAGTTAATAATAGTTCTCGGCCTTCTTTATTACAAGGTGCTTTGTTTAGCCCTGCTTATCTTCACTGTTCAAGTTGCAATTACTAAGCTAACTAGATCACAGTTAATATCCGGCAATGCCGGATATGTTCATTAATTACTTTTGAAATTTTATATGAATTTAGCCCCATTTAGCCTCTGTTAACCGTAAATAATATCTTACACTTTTGAAATAGGTATAAATAAAAGGTTTATAATCAATAAAAAAAATAATTACTGAAATAAATACTTGAAAATAGTTTTGTCGCCTAATTGTTGGGAAAATAGATTTTTATTAGTTACTTGTTCCATTGGCCCAGAAATCTTAAAGCTATTTGTCTGATCACTGTTAAATCGGTCTAATTCGTTTAATGAGGTTTTACGTATTATTTTTAGATAACGTTTAATAGGGCGTTACCGCCATCGTGACACAACCGATAATGAAAAGAGGGTTATGGAAGTATCTGTCCACCCGGTGGCAGAAAAACGTAAGAATGAGGATTACAGAGTAAAGGGCGAAAGAGAGAGTGAGAACGATAAGGGGCAAGAGAAAGGATCGATACTTACGAAGAAAAGAACTAATAATAGTAGTTATTCTCTTTTTGTTCCGTTCTAAATTATCTTATGAAACCGCCTGAAAAATGATTAGAAAGTGCTTTGATTGATCATTCTTTTTTTTTTTCTTTCATCTTTCTATGTTTATTGACAAAAGCCGCTCATGCAACGCAAAGTTTTTAGTATTTTTAATGCTCCAAGTACCCATTGTCCTTTAAGAAACGTAAAAAGCGTTAAATTTAAATATGTAAGAGGTAAGAGCTTCTTAACACATGCCTTCTGAGGGAAATCGTATCAGTCTTTAAATTAAAACAAGATCTCCTAATGATATTAAAAAATTATTAATTTAAACTAGCGATTTATTTAATCTATGTCGAAGCTGAGATTATTTTAAATTTTATTTTTTTACCAAAACAACTTCTTTTTTTTTTTTAATTGGGGAAGTCTTTCTGGTTAATATGGAAATTTTATCTCGCGGAAAAACGTGATAGTGATGAAATTCAAAGGTCTTGTTAGTGCTAATCTGTCTCTTAAAGAATTTTGCATTTACGATTTTGCACGGGGAACTGTGAAAGACTGATTTGTAATGCAGATTGGAGTTTATTCACACGGTGTAGCTTGCGCTATATGTACTGGCGAAACGCGTGTGTCGCCTTACAACTAGATGCAGGCTAAATACAAATAAAAAAATTGGCTACAACCATTAAGCTAAATAATAGAGTTAAAAACTAAATTTAAATAAAACCTATATGTACTGTTTTTTGTAATGACCCACATAAGTGGATCTTGATTTTTTCTCAGTAAAATGGCTTATGAGCTAATACATCTTAAACTTCTATGACTATATTCTATATGATATAATCCAAACTATATTGATTGTATAAATATATACAAGGGATCCTACTCACCCGTTGTAAGTGCTAGGAGGACCAGTGTTCCGTACATGTCTGCCGTCGGAGGTGGACTTAACCTGGTACCGCAAGCTCTTCAACTCCCCTCCACCGCCCCTCCAATCTCGAGTTCTTTTCTCACCCTTTTTATCACTCCTTCTTTTTGGCCTCCCTCATCAGCTACTGCATCATCTTCCTTATGATCTTGCTACCATTCACTAACCACGTTTGACGGCGGATGCATCTAAGGAAATCGGAACTAACGGCAAAGGTCATGGGAAAGCAATCCTGAGATCGTTGAGGTCGACATTGATATTTTCCTCCTGAAAGGAAATTTTTTTCTTCTATAACCTTTTTTTAAATACAATAGGGAAAAGTTGTATTAGTTCACATTGCGCATAAAACTTTAAAGGCGAAGTCAACAACTTTATATCAATTATAGAATTTATAACATAAATAGACGAATTAAACACCATTACTTATTGCTTCATAACGAATTTCATTTCTATATTTTAATAAAAAATTTAATAATAATATATAAATTTAAAAATTTATCAATAAATTTTAGCAAATATGAATAAACATGCGCATGATCATACTGAAGGAACAGGAAAATATTTTGTGAATCTATAAATTTATTTATTTACATATTTTCTGGTGTATTGAACTATCACTAGTACATTTGGTTAGAGGCACCATACACAAGTTGAAAACAAGTTTTTGAAAAGATTATTTGTTTTTTCAAAAAGTCAATTTTTTTTTTTTGGCCTTTAAGATTTGCTAACACAAGTTCTATATTGCCAATGAAGCACTATCTAATTTTTATCTAATTTTATGCCCAGTTGAATTTTCTTCCTCTATTATATGTCAATATAAGTCAATCATCTGATTTTGAAAACGTGTTATTTTCTAATAATTTTTAAATTTCTTGATTTTTCGGACCCTTATCGTTTCTCTGCTTCTGGTATTTTGTGCATTCCACAAGAATGTGTTGTATTGTCAGATTTACTTAAATTATTTTGTATATCCGGGGTGGTTCAGCTTCCAGTAAGTAGCTGTGGGTTAGATTTGAGAGGTCAATTCGTTGTCTTGTATACAAAATGTTTGCAAATGATAAAATAATCGATGTGGTTTATTTGTCTGCAGAATTTACAATTTGGTGAGAACGGTCAAGGAAATCAACTAAGTAGTTTAAATTTATTGTGCCGACGCATTTCAATGTACGTTACAGTGTAAGCCGAAACGCTGGTACAATAAATAAAAACTATCTAATTGTTTGTTCAGGACTAGATATCCATCAGATAAGAATAATTACTGAAAATTAACAAACGAACTTAAGACGGAAATTAAAAAATTCAAAAATTAGATTACAATACAGAAAATCTTAACACCACCAACAAATCTTTATGGAATACTACTTAAAAACTACTGAACTACAGAAACTGTAATCATCCTCTACATGGTCAAAATCTGACCTAATTACATCCCACATCCTTAAACTCCTTCCTCGTAAAGCCATCCTATTCCTAACATACCTATATAATGCTGTACTCCGCACCACATATTTCATCCGCACCACAGATTCCTGGAAATTATCAATAGTTAAAATGATACCTAAACCCAAAAAGCCACCTGAGCTCCCATCCTCATACCGTCCTATATCTCTCTTGCCAATCATGGGTAAAATCCTAGAAAAACTCATTTTAAAACGTTTGTATCCTATCCTAGAATCCCATCATGTAATCCCAGATCACCAGTTTGGATTCTGAACATCACACTCAACAATCCAGCAATGTCATCGTGTGGTGGACGTTGTCTCCTTTGCATTGGAGCGCGGAATGTACTGCACGGGAGCCTTTCTTGATGTAGAACAAGTGTTTGACCGAGTCTGGCACCCGGGACTGCTGTATAAACTCCGTCAGTTCCAACCTTCTACATATTTCCTTATTATTAGATCCTTTCTCAGTGACCGAACCTTCAAAGTAAACCATAAATTTTCCTATTCTCCTCTCTTTACCCAATCTGTCGGAGTTCCTCAAGGTAGCATCCTAGGTCCTATCGTCTACACGGTGTACACAGCTGACATCCCAACTCATCCTACCACTATCCTCACTATTTACGCTGATGACACCTGTGTGTTATCAGTAAACAATGATCCCTTTATTGCCTCTCAAATACTCCAATCCCATATCCTAAACCTTCAAGAATGGGGTCAAAAATGGAGAATCAAAATAAATCCAAACAAATCCCATCAAATAACCTTTACCCTTCGTCGTAAACCTACGACATCCTGCCCTACAGTATCCTTTAATGATATTCCACTAATTCCTGTTGAACAGATCCGCTACCTAGGACTCCACTTGGACAAACGTCTTACTTGGAATCCACATACAAGACTAAAACGACAAGAAACTGCTCGTCGTTACAGACTACTTCAACATTTACTAGACAAACGTTCTAAGCTTCCAATAAATTACAAAAGACTCATTTACATGACTGTGATAAGACCTATTTGGACATACGGAGTAGAGCTTTGGGGCTCCACTAAACCATCCAATTCATCTCGTATCCAATCCTTACAATCCAAAATCCTTCGAAAAATCCTCAATGCTCCTTATTTTGTGACCAATAAACTTATCCATAAAGATCTTAATGTTCCATATGTTGCTGATTTAGCCCAAACCAGATACCTATCCTTCCATAGTAAGCTCCATAACCACTCAAATCCACTAGTCTCCTAACTTGCTTCCCTCTCCATTCCCGATAATCCTCCGAGGCGTCTGAAAAGAAGATGGCCTAGAGACCTTTTAGTGTAGATATTATTGAAGTGCTACTAGTGAGTAGTTCTTCACAAGTTATTTACATGCCAATGAATTCACTATCAACACATTTACTTGTTGTATATTATTTTGTACAGTTGTAAATATCAATAAATGGAAAAAAAGTGTGTGTGCTCTAGACCACATGGTGGAAGTGAAAACTTCATTGAACGTTTGATAACGTTAACCGAACAAAACCTTAGTTCTTATATACAATCTAAATGTTTTGGTTAACTTACTTGACCAATTTCATTTTGTTTTAATTCCAGGAACAAGTCGTGAGTAATTATTTAACACAATAGAATACGTTTTCCGGGGTTTCAAATGAAAAACCGATCACGAAAAGTAAACAAACGAAACAGGTTACAACAGCACGCTGGGATGCCGGGAGTCCTCAGTGTTGCCAGCTTATTACACACGCATGATTTTTCCGATTTGTTGTATGCGCTGATTTGATGTATAGCTGATGATTTGATGTATAGCTGATTGTATTCTAAAGTAGAGTTGCGTATGATGCGTCATAATAATATTAATAAGGTTTGGAATTATTTTGAATATTTTGAAAAGACTAGATAGCGCACTGTACTCCGGATTCAGTGCCGAGTTCGCTCCGGATTCAGTGCCGAGCTCACGCTTAGTCGAGTCGAGCCGATTCTACCCGAAACAGCGTTACATATTCGGGCGTGACGGCTCAATCTCATTCACACCTCACAAAAAGTTTTGCTGAGCCCTCACAAAAAAGTTTTGCTGAGCGCGCCTAAAGAAGTTTTCACTTCAAAAAAAAAAAAAAAAAAAAAAAAAAAAAAATTCGCCTAGTGTAAGGTAGTTCTGTATAAAGGAACAATTTGGAATAGGAATTTTGTAAGATATCTTTACCTAGTAAAGGGCCTCACTATCTTTAAGGAAAAAGTTTGTCTCTCTAAAATAAGAACAAATATTTAACAAAGAGAGAAAAATGATAAAAAATACTTCATGATTGATAAAATAATAATGATTTGAACCTAATTGTTTTTAAATTTATGAGTATGTTGACGTTTCCTACTGTATAAAATTAAATATATCAAGTAAACGTGAGCAATAATGGGTCTAATTACACGATTTACATAAAAAATATCTATGGATAGAACTCCAATAATGTTTCAAATGTTGAGTAATAGAAGGGCTGGAGGCCATATATTTTCCAAACTATTGGGTTGTTTCACATGTAATGTCCGTTTTCAAGGTAAAGGGATTTTAGTAAAAATACAATATGAAAACAATATAATTTTATTCGAAGTATTTACCTTCTTTTTCTACACATTTTTCCCAATGTGACAACAACTTTTTTATCCCGGATTTGAAAAACTCTGAGCTTTGAAGTGAAACAAAATCTGAAAACGCACTTTTGATTTCAGCATCATTTGCAAAAATTTTTCCTCTGCAGAAGTTGTCTAAATTCATGAAAAGGTGATAATCTGTTGGAGATAATTCGGAAGAATATGGTGGGTGCGGAAGAACTTCGTACCCCAGCTCTTTCAATTTATGCATGGTAAGTTTTGAAACGTGGGGTCTAGCGTTGTCGTGTAGGAGTATAGGGCCCTTCCGATTTACCAATCCAGGTTGTTTTTTCAATATTTTTTCGTGCATTTGGCCAATTTCATTGCAGTAGGTTGTAGAGGTAATGGTCTCACCTCTCTAATTACAGTTGGAGGTCTTCCTCGAGGCTGGTTTTCCAAGTTGGTATCCCCAGTCGAAAAATTAGCAAACCAACGGCGAATGGTTCGTTCATTTACACTCCCTTCCCCAAACGCCTTACAGATGTTTCTAGCAGCCTCAGCTGCCGAACGACCTAGTTTAAACTCATAAAAAAATATTACACGAAAATCGCGTGTTTCCATGTTCATATTTGAAGGTATACTAAACAGTGTGTAATTGATTGGGAAGCTAATGTTTATAAAAGAAAAGTAGAGGATTAGTAACTGCTTGATTATGATATGTGAACTTTGGAAGTAAACAACAGAGACTCGCAAAATCCTCTATTTATTTCAAATATTATAAAATCGGATATTTCATGTGAAACAACCCAATACTTATATATTATTTGAAGTGAATAGGTATAGATTAAGAAGCATATGATACTTTAGGGTGAGGGGATTACATTGAAAGAATATGTATCTATTAGGACTGATGAATTATTCGCCACTGTATTGTCTTTATGTGAAAGGAAATAAGATGACAATGGATTATATTTTTCAAATATGGGATTTAATGAAGTCGTAAATAACTAATCCACATTTTTGTTCAAATGATCAGATTAAAATTTCCAGTAGTCTCATTTTAAATTTGTTTCCAAGTTTGTTTGTTGTTGAATTTTTGGTACGTTTTTAGAACTAATATTAAATGTTACACATGTAGAAACTAGTCTTCAAATATAAAATCCCAATAGAAGTGGCAAATCATTCATTAATAATAATTGTATATCTCCTTGTACCTCAGGTGTACCTATTAGGTATAAATCATACATGATAACCAATCTTAAGATAGCTGCTCAACATTTTTTTTATTTTAGTTTTTAGAGGTTTCTTGAAGCATATACACATTCTTCCATTCTGACTTCATTCGCAGACTTATATTTGTGACCTTGTTTCTAACTCTATTCGTGGTAATTCTTCGTGACGAATGAAAAGAAGTCAAGCCTGTGACCTTCTTGTGTTGAACAGTCATTGAGTTGCTGGGCTGTATTGCGACCTATTGACATAGGTTCTCCACAATTATATTCCAATCAATATTTATCTTACCATCAAATATAAATATAATGAAAATAATTTATAGAAAAGGTGCTTGAATATAAGTTATTCATTTATAGTATCAATATTTCGGCATCCAAAGTGATAGTTACTTTGATAAAATGATAAATAAACGCCGTTGTTCTATTGACCGCAACTTTAACCATCTTCTCCACTATGTAGGTATGGTCAACCTACCCACACCAATAAAAAAATTATATTTATTCAATGACTGTTTTTCGAATAATAAGAACAACAAACTAACATTCTACCTGCCACAATGATCGAAAAATATAACTATAGAATACATTTTTGATAGGTATAAAGTAATGAACTAAAATATTATGTTTAATAAAGCATCTAAGATAAAACAAAAAAAAAAAAAATGTAATCGAAATTATAACATTTGGTAGGTGCAAAAATAATGTAGTTTTTTGTATGAGGCAAAAAAAATCATTATCACTTGTGGTTTATAATGTTGAGCGATCAGCACTAACTTTTCTCTCAATGTTATGAGTATTTTTGCAAGGATTTTCTTCTACCGAACCCCTAAGATGGTCGTGATCCACAACAAAAGGCCTACCGCGACCATCCTTGTCTTCGAAATAAAAATCTCTGAGACGAAATTTTCGGAACCACCGAAACTTTCGGGCCGTACTTCAACCAACTTTGAACTCATTAAAATAAATGTGACGATAATCCTGTTTTGTATGGTGAATTACAGAGGTTCTTACTCATGGAAAAAGCACAAACTAAACTAATCTTAGAGGAAAAACAACATTAATGGCTATTGTTTAAAATCCATTAACTAGACTGGAGGATTATCAATCTTTACTTGGCAAGCACTTAACAGCCTAACATTCATCATGATTTGAAAATACAAAACAAAGAAAAACATACAACAATTCAAATCAATTAGATATAATGATTATATTTATGTAAAAATGTACGACAAGAAATGAAATTCATGTTAGTACTTATAAAGATTTCTAAAGAAAATGAACTCAAAAAAGGACTTGTTGCAGCTTAGGAAGTTATTTGTTTGTTTATTTGGGCTTAACGTCCTTATGTACTCCTAATATGGCCGGAAGGACGGGCTATCCTAAAGGTTACCAACCTATTCAAGCCAGGGTGGGAAGGTCAAGATTTATTCGTGGGCTCACCAAGAAATAAATTTTAACCCGCCCAGGTGGGATTCGAACCCACGACCTTCAGTACCGAGCGCGCTGAGGCACTCGCCCCAACTCATTCGGCCATCGAACCCCCTATTAGGAAGTGGTACAAGTAAAAAAGACTTTGATACTTATAGGAAAATATTAGCTGTCCCTGCTTGAACAAAATTAATGTAGGATTATTAGAAATATTTAAATGGTGATTCAAACGAAAATTCGGATTGTTTTTTTAAAAAAAATTATCACTTATAATGATTACAAATTATTTAATTTTAGACTATTTTTTAAAGTAACTTGAGGTACGCATGATGATATAAAAGGATCAATAAAATTAGGATTGAATCCTAATTTTATGTTTTAAGTGACCATATAATTTTTTTCCTGAGTGTTTACTGAGTTTATGATTATTATTTGAAATTATTGTGTAGTTTAAATCCAGCATCTTATTATCATATTCTTAAACTAATAATAATAAAACAGATTACATAATAATTATTTGACATAAATTCAGGGGCTGCGAAAGTTTTAAATAATTAAGGTTCCTTAGAATTGGAATAAATTATATACAGATCAAAGCCAGATTAAGACCAAAGGTGTAATATGAGGGTGAATGTTGGGTTCTGATGCCAGAGAATAAGGAGGTATTGAGAATTTTGAAGAGAAAGATCCTTAGAATGATCTTCCGTCCGGTAAATAACCACGGAAATTAGAGAATAATATCAGATATTGTACTAGAACATCTGTTTGGTGCGCAAAGAATTGTTTCTATGACCAAAGGAGGGTGGCTTGCCCATTTGCAAAGGATACTGGAAGATGGACAACCAAAAACGATGATGTGTGACAGGGCGGAAGGTAAGAGGTTCAAAGAGGAAGGTGGAAGTTAGATAGGGATGGCTGTCGATTCTTTATGAGCTCAATACCCGATTTGAAGTGCAGCAATAAATTTATCGGTTTGTCCCGGAAATTAATGCAGGATTTCATTTTTAAACCAAAACCTGATATTATTATTAAAGAGATTATTTATCTCTTTACCACAACCAAAACCTGATTACTTTTATTCTGCGTCGTAGTTTCTGTCCAAAGCCTTATTAAATAAGATTCCACTACCCAGATCTGATGCAGTGTGATATCTTGGTTTCATCTTACCAGAAGACGTGTGACTTTTAACACAGATTTGAATGCCGATTTATGTGTGGGTAGGAGGGACATATAATAGTGTGAATCTAGAGTTATATCTGAAACTTTTGATAAAAACAGAAGAGAAATAAAGTGTACATTGACGAAGTGATTAGAAAAAATATGGTTGTGAAGGAGGATAACAGGAGCAATCCATTGCTACCAATTAATAAAATTCGGTTATCTTGGATCCCCTCAGTCTGAGAGACTTTTATACACCACAGTATTAAAATGAGGGATGAGTACAGTAGTTGGTGAGATTATTGCATATTTTCAGTAATAAAAGAACTGTGTTGACTGACTGGATGAGATTATATGAAGATTATGAGATTATCTTAATATACAGGGTGTCCCAGACATAGTGTAAAAAAAAAGGGTAATACTGCAAACTAAACGGGGTAGAATGGCGCAAAAACGAGTGTCCTACCTCAATTTTTTTAGGAGATAGAATTTTTTTCGTTTTTATTTTGAAAATCTTACTTTTTTCTGAAAAATTACAGTTTTTTCTACTTTGTTTTAGCGTAGAAACTAAAACGATGATATTTTCTTAATCAGCATTAAATTTTCTAAAAGATGAAATAGGTCTAGTTAATTTAAATTCACTTTTAAGGGACTTTTTAACGCGCAAAACACAAAACATTTATTAACACTTAAATTTTTAATATTTTTTGAAAATTCCTCACTCCTCACTGGAGAACCCTAGAAGCCGTCAAATTTCTCAAAAACTGCAGAATTTAGTTAGCTTTTTATTGGTGTAACTCATGATACAATTACACTTTACCTTTTGAGTCTAACAGACGTTTTTCTGATGAAAAACACGCTAGAGAATAAATACTTGATTGCTCCACATACCTACTAGATTGAATAAATGTATTAGTTTTTTATCACTTGTCCATATGCATGATGGATAAAGAGTTGTGAAGGTGTCAAGCCCTCCCTTACAGGAATGAAGATAATATAAATAATATAAAATATTAATAATAATATAGATATTATGTATAATATAAATATAAAGATACTCTCATAATCTTTTCATGAGAGGATTTGTTTTATGATGATACCAAGGTCCCTCTCACAAAGTGTAATTTTTTTAGTAAAGGAGTTGGGGTAGAAATGAGCGTAACTGTAGTTGCTCATTTCTCCCCCAACTCCTTGGGAGGAAGAAGACGGTAAAACTCTTCGACTTTTCTAATTTTTTAAAAAAATGATGTTTCTATTTTATATTTCTTTAAAACATTTTTTATACTAAAGCTTTATATAAGGTATACGGACAAATTTTAATACTTCAAATAGTAATTACCTCAACGAATCATTACTTATTTGCATTATTATAGTATGTGCCTAAGATATTAATTTTAATTATTAGCAAAACAATTCATAATCCAAGTAGATCATGAAGGATATCACCTGAATAGATATTAAGGTAATTGTTATTATTATTTTGAAGCTAAATTATTTAAATCATCGATTCCGTTTCGATAACGTTTAATATATGTTAATTCCGTGGAACAACCACTCCTGCTCACTGAACAAGTCAAAATTGTAATATTTTCCCGAAACATGCACATTAAAGATATAACCATAATCTTATATATGGAGTCTAATAATAAATGGTATTTGGAAACGGCAGTAGTGGTTTTTCTTACACAAAAATTGATGATATTTCAGATAAACATTAATTTTATAGGGTTAACTATCATGACAGGTTTAGTGTCGTCAGCTCCTATACTTATGTTCATGACAACATGTAATGAAAGGCACCATGGTGAGTTGATGTTTTTGTTGATTGATTTTGAAAATGAAGCTTTTTCATTTTATTTATTTGTACATGTTTTGTCCCACTAGTCCACATAAATAGTTTTACTATTAAATGATCAGTTTCTTGTTTTTTTAGTTAGCCAAAGATCTTTAGCATTCTGTAGTCCATGCAGTCCAGAAGATGAGAACGTTGAGCTCCTTTTTTGAGAACGAAGCCTAGCTTTTTTCGTTTATTACAGGTCAGTCTGTTGTACATATATATATATATTTTTTTTTTTTAAGAAAAAGAAGAAACTCCTATATAAAAACTATCGAGAATTTTAAATACTTTCTCCGTCAAACGTATTGCAATACCCATTATTCTCGAAATTTTATTGGTTTTGACCTTAATCGATAATTGGTTCAGGTTTATATTAATATAAATATTAGAAGAGAAACATTAACACATCATTGTTATTCACTATTTACCAACAAACGACGGAATATGTATATATATATATATATATATATATATATATATATATATATATATATATATATATATATATATATATATATATATATGTTCGCGCCAATCGGCGCTTTTGTGAGGGGGGGAAAGGAGAAAAGATCTAGTATATCGTTTATATAGACGCTCCCTACGAATTTCCGGTGCAACTAGCCCTTATCTGCCTTAACCCCTACTAGAATTTTCCTCTTTCTTCTAGCATCTGTGCTCCTGTTAAAATTGCCCAAGACCTCATGGTCTTCCATCGCTTTTTTGACCAAGGTGAAATAGCCTTCCAGGACCCTGTTCCTCTTTTAAAAGTGATCTTATTTCCTGTGCTAGTCAGTAAAGATTTAGTTCTTCCCTTAATGAGTGGTGATACAAAAGGAGGAGAGCCTGAACAAATATTGCAGCCTAGGAGAAGCATTTGCCAGACCGTAAGGATTCCGGAGGCCTTCTCAATAATATCTCCCCAAAGGTGCGAAACCTCGTTTTGATATTTTCCCATACAGTCCATTTTCTCGAGGCCGAGGCGAGTTTTTCGCATCGGACAGCATCATTTTTTTACTACACACACACACACACACACACACACACACACACACACATATATATATATATATATATATATATATATATATATATATATATATATATATATATATATATATATTCCTTACACACACACAAACAAACAAACATAAATACTTACTCGTATTACTCGTACTTACTCGTACCGTTGAGAACAAAAGTTCGGCAGTTGTTTCCAAAAAACGGCCTTCTGGGACCTTATTTTGCTTAGAAACGGCAGCAGAGGTTTTTCTTATACAAAAATTGATAATCTTTTAGAAAAATATTCATTTTTTTGGGAGGTTCAAAACCTCATTCTCAAAAAATACAAAACATTTCACTCTACTCGAAATAAACTCAATCCACTAGTCAAATCCCTTTCCAAATTATTATTGCTTACACTGAACTAGCAATGATATAACAAAATTTTTTAGTTATAACTAACAAGATTAAAACATAAAATTTTTATAACTTATATTTTTTAAATAACTCCATAATTTTAATATAAATATTCCATCAATTTTACTGGATGTGCAGCCAGCAATAACGAAATATTAAGATTATATAATAAAAATAAACCAATTTTGAACGATTAAAAAATATTTCATAAATAAGGTTATGTACACTGTACAATAGTGCCACACATCATTGGAAACGGATGGCCTACTTGGAAAGACATCAAATACTACCTTGAAGTTATTAAACCGGTAAAGTACAAGAAGTTATTGCGAGAAGGAGAAAGATTCTGTGCTCAAACTTGTTATGAAATGATCGCATCAAACGCTCGCTTCATTTAAAAACATCGTGACTGACTTGAAAGTGCTATAAGACAATTTACTGAACTCTTGACAGCGAGCTCTGATCATTAGGTAACGCTCTACACCACATCGAATATATTTAGAATATAGAAACGGAATTTATTTTCAACATAATAATAACAATTACCTTAATATCTATTCATGTGATATCCTTCATGATCTACTTGGATTATGAATTGTTTTGCTATTAATTGAAATTAATATCTTAGGCACATACTATAATAATGCAAATAAGTAATGATTCGTCGAATTTTCAGTGGTATTAAAGTTTGTCCGTATACCTTATATAAAGCTTTATTATAAAAAATGTTTTAAAGAAATATAAAATAGAAACATAATTTTTTTAAAAAAAGTAGAAGACTTTTACTGTCTTCTTCCTTCCAAACCGTAGTTACTCATTTCAATCCCAACTCCTACACTAAAAAAATTACACTTTGTGTGAGGGACCTTGGTATCATCATAAATCAATTCCTCTCATGAAAAGATTATGAGATTATCTTTATATTTATATTGTATATATGACTATATTATTATTTATATTTTATATTATATAATTCTACTTTCTTGATGAAGGATGTTGAGGGGGAAAGTCAAAAATTAGGTAATGTTTTATATATTAACAACCCATATTTTTTTTTGTGAACGTTTCGGTCATACCTTTGATGGACATCATGAAGGCAGATGGAAAATTTTAAAAAACTAAAAAAGATATATTAACATAACAACATTCTGTCATGAAGAGAACTGAACTGGTTTGTCTATATCAAACGTTGTCTAATTTTTGACTGATCCTATTCAACATCCTACAGATAATATAAAATATAAATAATAATATAGATATCATATATAATATAAATATAAAGATAATCTCATAACCTTCATATAGTATTCATCCAGTCATTGATCATATTTTAAACCATCATTTGCGAAATTAGAAATTTTTTTATTAGCTTCACGAAAACTCTCGTTTGAAAATTTAATGAATTTCCACTAATAA
The DNA here is from genome assembly GCA_003667255.2 of Euschistus heros. Lineage (NCBI taxonomy): Eukaryota > Metazoa > Arthropoda > Insecta > Hemiptera > Pentatomidae > Euschistus > Euschistus heros. Next base: position 3,525,016 of record RCWM02000060.1, read on the forward strand.
GCTTTAGAATCATTTTAATAATCGTTTCGTACTTTTTAAGATGAAATGGAAACATTATGTTCTATTCTAAACTCACTTTTGAAGTTTCGAAACTATTTTTGATAGTCGTGTTCTAATTTTGGATTGTAGGAAGTTAAACGTTCTCTTGGAAAGTTTTTTTTATATCGTTTTCGTAATGCAAATTATATGTAATAACGCACCACTCAAAGATAGATATTAACAATCTCTTCTCCTGAACTTATATAATTATTCAAGCTCTTATCAGTTGGAATAGTCATGAGTGAAATCCCGGTAAGTGTTCATCAACCTGGAAAGTTAATTGCTGAGGTATGTAGTCAGGGACGTCTAGAAGGTTAAAGAAAACTCTGGAATGATACAGCTGCCAATGTCAACGTATTAACGGTACCCTCAAAAACGACCTCCAGGGAACAACAGTACCCATTACCATTTTAGGAAACCTCAAGCTATTTTAAAATTTATTATTCCCTTGACCAGTCTTTTTCTCAGGAAGTATATACAATCATTAACGTTAAAAAGGATCAGGAAATAATAAAATGATCATTCGGAGACCGTCAAACCCTTCAAGATAGTTTTTTAACAAGTCTAGTATCAATATCTTTATATACAAGTAATTTCCAATGAAATGCCTGTGATACTTGTTTGTTTATTTCATTTAACGTCACTTTATGCTGATATGGCTAATCGGACGATTGTGATACTTGTGAGTAGTATGTAAGTGCAAGCTAACATTAGCTATCACCAGGAAGTTGGTTTTTGTCTATTGTGTCTATTTGTCTAAGATATGCGACTATTGCATAGGTGAATATTCGGTTGGAACTCGAAAATTGAACTTACACCTGTGAAAAATGAGTCAAGGTTTACATAAATTTTCAGTTTTTCGAATTATGCAACGTGAGCTATATCATTTTTTATCTTTTTCAATACTGAAAACTATTATTTATTGATTACTTACCCGTCCCATAAACTGTATTAACAAAAATATGGATTCCAATTACCAAATTATTTGTATAGTTGTTTATTGGAACTTAACGTCCTTGTGTACTCTAACTAGAGCAGCAAGGGTAGGTTATCGTACAGGTTACACACCTATTCTAGCCAGGGTGGGAAGGTCAAGATTCATTGCGTAGGTTACGTCACGAAATAAATTTTAACCCGCCCAAGTATGGTTTGAATCCAATACCTTTTGTACCCAGCGCTCAGAGACCCTCGCCCCAACTAGAATCGGCCATCGAGCCCCCCATGTGTATATTAAATTACCACTTAACAAGTTTTAGTGTTTACCTCTTAAAAAGTTTTAGTACAGAAGAATTCAGTGTTATTTGTGTTTAATGTATGCATTTCAAAACAGTTAAAAAAAAAATTAACAACAATAAGATATATGATTATAAAGAGAAATGGTTTATCGAAAATTTCAAGGCTTAAAACTGAGATTTAATCATGTCGATTTAAGAAAAAAATCCTACCTTTCTTTTACATTTTTCTTTAAATATGATTTCAGCATTTAATGTACTTTTCACAGGTGACATAGATATGTAGGACCTACTTGAACTGAACCAACTTTCATGTCTAGTTGTTTAATCCAGTTATGTTTTTTTAAAATTTCAACCAAAATTTATCACATTTCATTTATCATAATTATTATATAATATAGCGATTGTATAGGGATAAATTAAAATTAAGGTTTCATAAAAAAAATAAGTATTTTGTATAATGTAATAAAAGTGTTTAAACTACAAGGGACTTAATTAAAATTTCATATACAGTGTCTATTAAATTCCACCAGCTGTAAGATGAAAAAATGAAATTTTGGATCGGAAAAATCGATTCGGAGTTATAGCCAAAAGAGTACCGATAAACGTGTTTAAGCGGAGAAGTGGGACTTACTGCAAGTTAGCCAATCTCTACAATTAACCAAGACCATAACTTCGCGAAAAAAGGTCCGATTTCGGTATCGTTTTTGAAGTGAAAACTTCTTTAGGCGCGCTCAGCAAAACTTTTTTGTGAGGGCTCAGCAAAACTTTTTGTGAGGTGTGAATGAGATTGAGCCGTCACGCCCGAATATGTAACGCTGTTTCGGGTAGAATCGGCTCGACTCGACTAAGCGTGAGCTCGGCACTGAATCCGGAGCGAACTCGGCACTGAATCCGGAGTACAGTGCGCTATCTAGTCTTTTCAAAATATTCAAAATAATTCCAAACCTTATTAATATTATTATGACGCATCATACGCAACTCTACTTTAGAATACAATCAGCTATACATCAAATCATCAGCTATACATCAAATCAGCGCATACAACAAATCGGAAAAATCATGCGTGTGTAATAAGCTGGCAACACTGAGGACTCCCGGCATCCCAGCGTGCTGTTGTAACCTGTTTCGTTTGTTTACTTTTCGTGATCGGTTTTTCATTTGAAACCCCGGAAAACGTATTCTATTGTGTTAAATAATTACTCACGACTTGTTCCTGGAATTAAAACAAAATGAAATTGGTCAAGTAAGTTAACCAAAACATTTAGATTGTATATAAGAACTAAGGTTTTGTTCGGTTAACGTTATCAAACGTTCAATGAAGTTTTCACTTCCACCATGTGGTCTAGAGCACACACACTTTTTTTTTTAATTTCGGACGTACTGAATCCTACTACAATCTTTAGGGTAAAAATATTCATCGAAAAAAACAAAACAATACTCCTTGTCTCGTTATAGGTAAAAAAACAACAATAACCACTATTCTGGGAGTTTTGTTTGGGATTTTGGGTTCGAAGTCGTCGGTTGCCTTAGTAGAAAACTTCAGATTCGGATTCAGCAATCCAAAAAATTTAGGATCCGTTGAGAAAAATATTTCAGCAGCTATTTCCTGAAAACGATCTTCTGGAACCTTAATTTGTTTCCTGCTACCATCTTGACCGAGTTTGGAAACGGCAGCAGTGGTTTTTCTAACACAAAAATTGATGATCATTCAGGTAAACATATGATTTTTCAGGAGACCTATCAAGACAGGTTTAGTTTCGTCGGCTCTTATACTAAGAGTAGTATCAAGAGCTATCAAACATGTTGGGCGATAGTGGGTAAGACGAAAACAATTGGTACTCAGTTAGGTTTAATATAAATTTATACCCTTATATTTTCCATACCAGATTATCTTTTATTCTTTATCTATCATAGTTTGACTCTTTTACTATATAACACGAGTTGAATATCTCGCAACTAAGAACAGGAAACAACCAATAGAAGTGGCAAATATTTCATCAGTCCTAATTTTATTGATCTTCTATATCATCATGCGTACCTTAACTGATAATAATGTTTCAATTTCAGAACAAATCAGTAGCATGGTTATTAATTGATGGATCTTAATACAAATACCTCATAAACTATTACAGAGATTTAAAAAAATTATAAATGCAGCATCGTAGCAATGGTCAAACAATCAAGAATGTTAAATATTTTCTTAAAGACATGAAAGAACGTGGATAGCACAAGAACAAGATTGCGAGATAGCCACCTACTTTTATGCAAACTATTAAAATCTTAATTTTAAATCATTGGCCGTCATTAGAGTGTAAAATAGTCAATCCTCAGTTTGTAGGTAGTCGCTGATGTCATGGACATTGTTAAATGTAAATTAATATGTGCTTCAACTATGATAATAAGGTTTTCACAACGATGAAAAATTACTGAAGAAAATCGTAAAATTGCAATTGTGTGCATGGATTCCTTGATAAAAAACGCATAAGTTTGTACCTAATTGTTATTTAACAAAGTGACATCCTCGGTCCCATTCTTTATACCGTATATACAGCTGATATCCCAACTCATCCTAATACTATCCTCACAACCTATGCTGATGACACAAGCGTGTTATCCGTCAATGTTGATCCATATGCTGCATCCCAGACACTCCGGTCACATATCCCCTTGAGGAATGGTGTCATAACGGGAGAATTAAGATCAATCCCAGCAAATAAACTTAACCCTGCGTCGAAAACCTACCTCATTCTGTCCTCCTGTATTATTTAATGAAGTATAATTAAATAATGTAGAGCAGATTAGATACCTTGGATTTCATTTGGACAAAGGAATTACTTGGAAACCTCATTCAAGATTGAAAAGACAAGAAGCTGGACGTCGATTTCGACTACTACAACACCTACTTGACAAACGTTCAAATTTCCCGATTCACAACAAAAACTCATCTATATGACGATTATCAGACCTATTTAGACTTACGGAATAGAGTTATGGGGATCTACCAAACCATCGAATTCCTCCCGCATCCATTCACTCCAATCCAAAATCCTTCGAAAAATCCTAGTTGTTCCTTACTTTGTCACAAATGAACTGATCCACAATGACCTTAACATCTCATATGTTGCTGATTTGGCAAGAACTAGATACCTATTTTTTCATAATAAACTCACTCCTCATCTTGTTGCACAACTTACTTCTCATTCCATTCCTGGCAGTCCTCCGAGGCGTCTGAAAAGAAGATGGCCTCGGGATCTCATTGAAACCTATTTCGATACAGTTTCATAAACAAAATATGACAAACATGTGTTAGGATTTATATGAAAAGGTCTATGGGTCGATATGGAATAATTAACCTCTTCAAAACTTAAGAGCTTGATACTTTACTGTAATTTAATTTTCCGCGAGTCGGTTTCAGGATTATTCTATGTTTTTTGACAACTGTAGCCATTATTATAAATACAAAGCATAATCATCGTTCGATTTGCTTTAATTTTTTTTATGATTTCCAGTTGTCCTTCCTGGTAACAAAATAAATTAAAATAATAAAAATGTTGTTATTAAATATTGATTTTCTATACCATCGTTTTTGAAGTGAAAACTTCTTTAGGCGCGCTCAGCAAAACTTTTTTGTGAGGGCTCAGCAAAACTTTTTGTGAGGTGTGAATGAGATTGAGCCGTCACGCCCGAATATGTAACGCTGTTTCGGGTAGAATCGGCTCGACTCGACTAAGCGTGAGCTCGGCACTGAATCCGGAGCGAACTCGGCACTGAATCCGGAGTACAGTGCGCTATCTAGTCTTTTCAAAATATTCAAAATAATTCCAAACCTTATTAATATTATTATGACGCATCATACGCAACTCTACTTTAGAATACAATCAGCTATACATCAAATCATCAGCTATACATCAAATCAGCGCATACAACAAATCGGAAAAATCATGCGTGTGTAATAAGCTGGCAACACTGAGGACTCCCGGCATCCCAGCGTGCTGTTGTAACCTGTTTCGTTTGTTTACTTTTCGTGATCGGTTTTTCATTTGAAACCCCGGAAAACGTATTCTATTGTGTTAAATAATTACTCACGACTTGTTCCTGGAATTAAAACAAAATGAAATTGGTCAAGTAAGTTAACCAAAACATTTAGATTGTATATAAGAACTAAGGTTTTGTTCGGTTAACGTTATCAAACGTTCAATGAAGTTTTCACTTCCACCATGTGGTCTAGAGCACACACACTTTTTTGTTATTAAACTTTATATAAATGCTAATTACGATCCTTTCACTGTATAAATAATTGCATTTTAATAGTTAAGATTCATTTTTCATAATTATCATGTCTTGAAAATTTCTGGGTGACTTGGTTCACCTTGCCTTGCCATTAACTTAACACTAAAATATACTCTTATTTCCCAAGCTATTTATTGAATTTACAACTGTATACAATGCAATAAAAATAAACTTAGTAAATGTGAAGATAATACTCGTAATAACATGTCACATGTTTATAAAGCAATAAGGCCATCTTCTTTTCAGATGCCTCGGCAGGTATCTGTTGGTTGTTAGAATTGGAAGCAGGTTGAGATACTAGTGGATTTAAATTGTTATGGAGTTTACTATGAAACGTTAGGTATCTAGTTTAGGCAAAGCGGCAACACAAGGTACTTTAAGATCTTTATGGATAAGTTAATTTTTTGACAAAGTAAGGGGCATTAAGGATTTTTCGAAGGATTCGGGATCGTAGGGGTTGGATACCAGACGAACTTGATGTAAAGCTTCAAAGCTCAACTTTGAAAGTACAAATAGGTCAAATTACTGTTACGTAAATGGGTCTCTTGTAATTGAAAGTAAGGTTTTAAAACGAAAAGATGAGGAGTTTCTTGTCGTTATAGTTTGTTATGTGGGGTATACACTTTAAATTCTAAAAACTAATATTTTTATTCTAAGTTTTCTAACAATGGGTTGGTTAATTAATGTGATGAACTGAGATATTTCGGTTAGTCTTTCATTGGCAGCCAAAATATCCCCAGAACAGAGTCATCTATTGATATTTCATTACCTCAATCTTTCATTATTTCTCTAACCTTTTCTTGTATTTATTATAAACAACTTTTATATAAACTGTCATTCCAAAAGGCCTGATTAATTCATCGATACTGTTTTTGTTTTTTTTGCCAAAACTTTCCAAGGAACTTTGACAAATTGCTGCCTTGTAACTAAGTGAGGTAAGTTTGTTAATTGCCCGAAACAATTTTTAAAATAATCGCGAAGGGTCTCGATGATTACAAAGCGTTATATACCTGCTTTCCAATTCGGAGTCGGTTTTAATGTCATTAATTCAATAGGCAAACAGTCGAACGCAGCCAGCATCAGGAAGAGAGTCAATCAATGAACCCTTGGCAGAGTTCAGTGAAATATGTGACTCAGAGAACCGTTACTATTCTTGCGCTGTCCGCCGAGGTTGTTCGCTTCTGTGCACTTTCAAAGCAGGAAGAAATATTAAAAAGATGCTCTATGGAAGATGAATATACATACATATTATTTTTTTTCTATTATTGTACGTAATTATATAATTTTAGTTTCAATTACATGTAAAGGACAAAGATGTCTTAAGTGGTTTAATAGTTCTAAAATTTCGAATGTATAGATAAATAAAATATTAAAAAACAATTCCATTATTTTATAAAACCATGAAAGATTTTCTTTGTCTTTATAAAAGATGATTTGGGAGGATAACTAAAATTAATTAATTATAGGAAAGTAAGTGATTTGACTACACGATTTTTTTATGTGTTAACGCATATGGTTCATTCTCCATACATACGAATTTTCGTCCGGAAGCGATTGTGGTTTCTACATGAAAATTTTTGTAACCCAACTATAATAAGTTGTTGCAAGGTACTTTCATGTAGTTTTTCCATGGTTCCAGATTTGTTTTCATGGTTAAATTTGAATTCAAAACGTCCAACACTATTTTCCTTAGTGTCTCATAATATGAGTTGGTAACATTAAAGGTGAATAACTTCTCCATTCTTCAATTTATATTCAAACCTCTAATAACTTGCAATATATTGAATTTTAGAATCTAATCTGGGATTAATTGTTTACAATGATAACAATGACTTCTAATTTCTGTGTGCCAGAGGCTCAATCTATTTCTCTTAATTTATCAGATCATATATATGTAATTTATATTAAATCCCGTGAAGTATCCAATCCAGCCCACTGAACATGTCATAATTGTCATATTTTTCCAGAATATACATATTTTGTTGGCTATCATGGGTATTTCATAGAGAACACATTTTATCATATAATTTTTTTTTTCTATGTCCTACCGTTTAGGAACTATATTGCTTTGAATTTAAATAGTTAAGTTTGCCTACATTTTTTAAAACACTGACGCTTTTTCCTTTCCAGCTTTGTAGGTTTTGCTCGGGTCAAAAATTTAACGATATTTCTGTTGTAAGAAATTTAATGGTGAATATTTTTTGTTTTAAAACATTTGTCCGGACCTACCGTTAGGAACTGTATTGGTTTAAATAAAAAAGTCATTTTGATACCGCTATTTCCTCTCCACATTGTTTATTTCGAATAATCATTTATTGCTAATTTAATATAATTTATTTGATCCTTCTTAATTCTAAAATGAAAATTGGAAAAATCAGTTGATTATAGATTGACATATCCATGATCTATTACTTTTCCCAGTCAGGGTGAAATTGAGATTTTTATTTTAAGGTTTTAATTTTTGAAAGTCAGTCTGTGGAATGTAATAAAATATAAGTAAGCTAATTCTAAAACATGTTTGTTTTTAGATAATATTTTTGTACTAATAAAACTATAGTAATTCTATTAATAATGTATTAGTCAAACTGTTCAAAATAAATTTTGAAGATACCTTTGAACACTATAATGTGAATTTACGATTGAACACTTTCAATGACTTCCTCATTAGTCTTGCCTTTAATGACCATCTACATCTGAGGCATTTAGATACTGGTTATGCTTGTACCGTTCCCTCTCTTGCAATCGGTCAAAAGTTCAAGAGCTCCACACTTCTGATGGACTCTTCTTTTAAAGAGGCCTAGGAAACTCTTTAAAATCATTGTCTGGTAGAATACGTCTAACAATAGATCTATGTACTTTATGATCTAACTTAAATTAATTTTTTTCAATCATGGACCAAACTTTATTCTTATTATCGAGGTGTGATTTATGGCCTCGGTGATATTAAATAAATCAATAGATTTATGACTTAATAAACCTTTTGTAAGCTATCTATTGAACCAATTCTCTCTTGTTTTATGTACGTTAGTTCAGAGAACTATTAACAACATATTTATTTGATATAAATATATATATATATATATATATATATATTTTTATTTTTTTATTTTTTTTATTTAATACTACAATCTGCCTTACGAGAAAGTATGATAATGTTAATAAATCCAGTCTGTATGCATATGCACTATAAAAATATCCTTTATGACCTCTAAAATAAATAACATAATATAAAAAATTAAGATAGAACTAATAAATAAAAGAGAATAAATATTTTCAAAAAAAAATATACAGGAATTTGGAAGATCTGGAAACAGTTATCAGGATCGAGGATTTCTATGGGAACATCATCAGAATGAACAACGCGAGAAGTCTGCAATGTCTGCAGCTATAAAAGTATGGGGGGAGGGTATGTGAAACAAATAAAAGAGGAACTGGGTAGGCTAAAAATCAGGACATAGACTGCGTGGATAGAGAACGTTTTGGGAATAACTAAAAGAAGTTAGGGTTTTGTGTGGGAGAAGGAGAAAATGAAATAAGAAAGAGGTAGGAACAGTCCAAGGGAATGGAAGAATATTGAAGTAGAAGGAAGGTGGAAGGTTTGAAGAAGAATAAGTCGTGATATTCGTTTGGTAGTTGCTGGCCAATTCATGTTAAAAAATAAATAGAAAAAAAATATTAATAAATCGAAAAATATATATAGATACAATCATACAATTATAAAACGTACGCGAAATCAGCTTGTGGAAGCACCGACCAACTCTGTGTCTTATGGAAAGGGCAAACAAGAAACCAAGAGATCTCAGTGCTGCTTCCTCATCTCAGTGAGTGAGTGCTGTAAAGCTGTATATATTAGTAGATTAAGAAAAATAATATAAATAAACTTTATCTTATTCTCTCAATTTATTTAATATTGGTAGGTAATTAATTTTTATTCTGGTTTAAATATAAATTTAATTTTGGTTTTAATTTATTTTTTTTCAAACCTCCGACTTTATTTGAAATCGGACAAATAAAAATGAGAAATAAAGACCTTGTTTTGGCTTTCGGTATTCGAAGGTTTGTCTTCTTCACCTGGAAAGGAATTATTTCTTTTGAATTTATATATCGTCTAATATATAATAATTAAAAAGAAACTATTCCTGCTTTTAGAGTTCAATGTAAATGAGGTTTAAGAAGAAATCATCATAAGAATCACTTAGCGAGTAGTTGTAATAATGTCGTAACGGAGATGCTAGTGCTGCAGAATGTCGTGCTCTGCTTCTCGTGCAGTTCATGGAATAGATCGTGAGTTACCATTATAAGTCAAGCAGAAAATAACAATAAAACCACAAAAAAATAGTATCATTATCAGATTATTGATATAAATCAATATCACGAGCATTGACTGAGAAATATAGAATATCTTTGTTTATTCTAGTCTGCTGGTATTCATGAAGCCAGTATCTTTGACCCATTCTTTTTTCTATTTGTAAAGCTGATTTCTCATAATTTTTTTTTTTTTTTTTTTTTTATACGTTATTCATATTTGCAACTGTATTTAATACATACAATAAGTAAATGTGCGGTAAAATGATTACAATGACCAATCAGTAACTTGAAAAACTACCCATTATTAGCTCTTTAATAAATGTTTTGCATTAGAAGGTCTCTAGGTAATCTTCTTTTCAGATACTTATTATGGTTATCGAAATCAAGGGAAAAGCAAGCTAGAAGACTAGTAAATTCGAGTTGGTATGTAGTTTGTCCCTAAGATGATGTTGGAGGGACTCCCGGGTGGAAAGAAAAGGAAAGGAAGGCCTCGACTTTGTTGGCTTAAAATTTTGAGGATGATCTTCGGACTCTGGGTGTGAGAGGATGGAGAAGAGCAGCTGAGAATAGGTCTAAATGGAAGTGGATTGTAGAGGAGGCCCGGGTTCTGCAAGAACCATAGGCGCCATAAAATTATAATGATGTAGCTTGTCATGAAAGGGTAGTTATCTTGTTTGTGCCAAATGTGCGACATATGGGACTATTTAATCGTTATAGACAAGTTTATTTTTGACATAATAAGGAGCATTAGGATTTTTACGAAGGATTGTGGATTGTAAGAATTGTAAGGTTTAGTGGAGCACCAAAGCTCAACTGCGTACGTCCAAATGGGTCTAGTTTCTGTTATGTAAATAAATCTTTTTTAATAAAATGTCAGCTTTGAACGCTTCTCTAGTAAATGTTGGAATAGTCGAATTCAAATAATCTTGATTTTATTCTTACAACACGCAAATAACACCTGCATACTATCATTTAACGACGATCTACTTAGTAAATTCCCAAAGCCTTTAAAGTAAATAAGAGCGTCTCTACAGGTCATCTTTACATTACGTCTAAAACTGAGCTGGTCTTAAGTATTCTCTATGGAAGAATATCACTTCAAACTACGTACGATATTAAACAAACTGGTCTCTACTCTTCAATTTTGACCACTCTAACACATGACAAACGTTCCTTCAACTACTTAAAATTACAGTCATGAATTCACCTACTTATTGTTAGACATGTTACAGAAAAATAAGGATTTTATTTAAACCCTTGAATATTTTCCGAATACATTCGGAAATCATTTCTGAAGTTCTTAATGGCCCAGGAGGAAGTCAATCCATAATAGCATAGGAACTGATACTTGTATGTTCTATTCGTAGCTAAATAGGTCCAAACCAGATATTTGTTCTTTCATAATATACTCCATACTCATTCAAACCCAGTTGTTTCTAAATTTCGTAATAATGTCAGAATGTAAAAGCGTTTTTGCAATTCAAATCGCAAATTTACTTACTTTCTAAAGTAATTCCACATAGTCTAGATAACAAAGAAAAAATGGACGAATCTAGGAAAAATATATATAAGTTTTTATCGATTGTGTTTTATAAATTTGGATAGCTGAATCCTAATCTTAATTTATCCACATTAAAAAATAACGAAAATTTAAAATGTTAGATTATTTTTGGAGCAACATACTTATGCATGATTTGTTCGGCTCCGATCGTTAAAATGCTGTCTGTGCCAATACCATTCAGTTGCTGACTTCCAGGAGGTCTCTACGCTCTTATGTCTCACTATTCGACCACCTCAGCATCTTCCTTTCCTTCCTGAATATACATAATTATGATCGTAGAGATAAACGAAATTACCATTTGAAATGCTCGAAAGGAGGTAGTTGTTAGAAAACATATCATTGTGTAAAAACATGTATGTGTGTGTGTCTTCGTGTTACACAGAAGAATCACTTGCATGTAACGAAGTGTTATATGGAACAATATGAAACCGAAACGATTTTTTGACCGTCACAAGCAAAAATGTTCAAATTTCAGGTTATTGCATTAAACATCAGTTAAATGAAGGACTAATATATGAAGAAAACTGTTATAAAGTGTAACTCTCAAAAGGGCTTCTAGAGAGAACTTGGGACGTTGCACCGTTTTTACAATTTATCAATACCTCATTGGAGAAAACAGTCACAAAACAGTTTTTTAGAAAAGTACATTATATCTATTTTAAAAAGGAATGCCACATTTTGTATAGTAACATTGATTTTTTGAATTTTATTAGTGGAATACAGTGACCTTTGGCAATAAAAACTTTATTCTATAAGTTTTTTAAGTTTAATATCCTAAAATCAAAACTCCAACCACCACCAGATTAACGTCTTTAACATTTTAACGATTACGTTAAAACCTTAAGCTTTAGCCACATTAAATTAGGAATTTCACAAATCAAAAAAGATGGATTACTTACTTTGAAAAAAAACGAAAAAACACACACTATTACAAAGACTTTTGTGGCAATTTATAAACCTCTTATGGCATTAGTTTTTTTATATTGAAATTCGTAATGTTTATTGATATAATTTTGTTTTATTTTATATAAATAATCCCATAACACTTTCTACATAATAAATTATGTATCTCAACATTTATTACATTAATAAATGAATTCTCTGAAGTTTAATTAAGATTCACTTTATCAAAATACTTATCATATTAAATTATTTAATATTTTTTAAATGTTTTATAAGTAAGGTTTATTTTATTTTTTTGTAGAAAAAGGGAAATAATACAAATATACTTTGTTTACTATTTGTGTATATAATATTAAAAACCGTTAGCTGAATAAAAATTTTCTTAAAAAATAAACCTTTTGTTTGCTCCACCTAAATAAACCTTTCTTCCATAATTTATGTTTTAATACCATATTTTTCATGTTATTTGATAAATTTTGTATTTGCATATTCTCTAGGCACATTCTATGAGTGATGGTAACAAATTTCTAATTTTTGTTTAAATATATATTTGTTATGAAGAGATATTTTCAATTAAAATGAATGCAAAATTATAAGCGTCTCTCCTGAAAAGTAATGATTTTTGAGTTGTGACATTCTTCCTCCAAACTGACGATGTGTGTGTTAAGTACACTTACATGAACATGTATATGTATTTTTTCTGTGGTAACCTGATCTTTGCCAATCAGAGAATTTAAGTACTTTTGTATAAGGGGTGTGCTTTAAAAAATATGCATTTTTTTAAAGATTCTGTATCCCACAAACATTATCTGTGTCAGGCCTCCATCATTTATCCCCAGGCTTGAGAAAATATCCACTTTCTACTATTGTCATAAGAAGTATGTCTTTCTCACACTTACAAGATATTTCAACGCGTGCCTCTATCAACAATACAATTCAATTGGCTTATCTCGGCTTACTTGTGTTACCTAATTAACATTGTTTTTTTATTAACAACCACTCATTTACATATTGTTATTATTTAATGAGTTTTAATGAACAACTCTATGCGTTGATTATAACAAACTACGATGTATCATCGTCACTATTAATAATTAATGATAAGGCAAACTTAAATATAGTTAGTTTTAGTTTTTAGTGATAAAATCTATTATCATCATTATCCAAAGGGGTATAATAGAAATTCGATACTATTTGTCAAGCACATTAAAACAATAGGGTTTATTCCAGCAATATTTTCAGGTTAAGGATTTGTTTAGGTTTCCTTTAAAAATAGACGTCAAGTGGATTTTTTTATTAATTCCATCCCATTGAGATAACTTTTCTGCGGGGACAAGTAAAATAAAGTGGACTTATGGGCTTAATGCTCTTTCAGGTTTCCGAGTTCACAACGCGGAGTGCACCAACTTCAAAACAGAACGTATTCATTCAGTAATGCCTCAGTACAAACCTTTAGATAACTTCCCTGGGAAGATTAAGGGTTTGGCCCAGTCTCCAGTTATTCCGTTAAAGTTCAAATGGTACAATCATATGATTGGACTTAGTTCAAGTAGAAACCTACGGAAATTTATGATAAGTACAAAACCTAGAGAAATACATCGGCTCAGGTATGAATGAAATATATCAAATTAAGCAAGAGGAATGATCTGAAGGAATGAAATACAGGTACGAAAGATCGTTTATGTGAAAATGAGAAACAGAGAGAAAGCTAAGCTGAAAAGGACAAAGAAAAATAAGAAGATACAGAAAATATACTCGTATTAAAATAGACAGACCTTAAATTAAGATGGTCAATTTGATGAGAGATCAGATACCGAGCAAGGAATGCTGAATGGTATTTAATTTATAAGAACTATATTTAAATAAAAAAATTAAAGCTATTTTTAACCATTTTCAAATATTCAATACTATTTACTGCTGGGATGAAGAGGAAACTAGCAAAGAAATTAAAGAAATACTTAGTCCTTGTGTAATTTCAATGGCCTATATACAATATAAGGCAAAATATCTTAATTTTTTCTGTATTATCTTTTTTTTTATTTGTAAGAAGGCAAAAACTTCAGTTAATTCAACTAACGAACCACTTTCATTATTTAGAATACATTTTATGTGACATACGATCAATGATTTTTTACATTTTCGTCTAATAGGGTTCTTAAATTGCTTCGTAAAATTGGTTTGATAATAAGTAGTAATTATATTTTCTCATCCTTGCACGAACGTTGTATTCTGTTAAAAAACAAATTAATAAAATCTTGTACCACTATTCAGTATTAGAGGTTGTAAAAGGAGGAGATTTGGCTGAAATCATGCTCAATCGCCAGGTTTTTCCCTCTATCAAGGGCAACCACTTTGTAGAGAAGGATCTCCCAACCTCGAAGTTGATCTACGGCTGAAATAAGAAAATATAAATTTTCATCTGCTATCAGCCGAACAAGAAATCGTATCTGGAGCATGATAGTCAAGTGCCTTAGCCACAGAGCTACTGTGCCTCCCCTTAATGTTATTGAAATAAGCTAAAATAAATGAACAGGAAAAAGAATTGTCTTGGTACTATGAAAAATGCTTGTGGTAGTTTCGCGAGCCAAAAATACTATTTATATATGGGCTTTATAGTTTATTTTATTTTTTAAACAGTATGCTGTGTGTGAATGTTTTTTGAAAGGCATTCATTTTTTTTGTTATTGTTTTTATATAAATACTAAACGTCCAGTCCGGCTGAAATCCAAGGTAGTGGGTCTGTTTTATGATAGCTAAAACTGTTTTCTACATTTTAGTAGCAATTCTTATTTCCTATCTTATTTCTATAGATGAATGTGTTTTGTTTTAAAAATAGGTTTAGCCTTTATTTTTGTTATTGAATAAATTACTCAATTCTAAGCCGTAATAATACTTTAAAACTCAGACTCAAAAGCTGCATCTCTCAATTTAAGCTTACTTTTTTAATTTTAATTTAATTTCTGAAAACTAAGAAATATTTTTCGTGTTTCTCCTCAAAAAAAAAAAAAAAAAAAAATTCCAAATTGTACAGCGATACCGATTTTCAAGTCCAGATATCATGTTTTTATCTTCATTGTAAATCGGATGATTTAGCTACGGCATTGGGTGTTGGTTTGGTACTACGAAAGTCTGCATCCCTGGCAGCTTTTACAAAAGATGTCCGCCCTCCTCCGCAAGGTGCAAGGAAGTTGGTGACGGCAGAAGTGGCGACGACCCAGGCTACGTGCTGGGAACCTGAGGACCTGCGTTGGGCAGTCTTGGCACGCCGTGGGACCTGTTCAAGAGTACGTGAGCGACGTCCAGACCCTCAGGGAGTTCTGTTTGGACGAAGTGTCACTGTCGTTCATTCACTCTTTGCATCTGAAGGGTGGTCGAATTAATCATACGGGTAGAATCTTCAGTGTATTCGGCTTTCTTAAAACAGAAATAGAAAGCCGTCACCACCGTTAAATCTATAGTTCATCATTCCTCTATACTTTATGAATATATGCTTATGCATGATTACACCAATTAGTGGTAAACTGCACTTAATTTCTCAGAGATTATATTTTCCTTAACCAAAACACTCGCGATAAATCGCTAGTCGGAAATACTCCATGCACACCGTTATAAACCTGATCCCACCCGAAAAAATCCTGCGCGTACATTAATGAATTCATGTATTTTAAATTAGTTAAATAGTGGCTATGATCGTCTTATTTTATATATTTTAATTTTCTAAATATAGCAGGGTCGACTTTATAATTTTTATGAAACAAAAATAAGCTCTGTAAAGTTGAAGCTGCTATTCAAAAGGGCCAAAATTATGCTGTAAAGTTCTCTTATCCGTTGTATGATACGCCGCAGATACATTGACCCTTAAATCAGCCCTAAACAAGCTCTGAATACCATTAAACGGAAAATTTTCATGCAGGCAAAGGCATCTTCGCGTTTACTTGTGTACGCTCTAGGAGCATGGCTCATAAGGACAAGAATGGATGACTTTAAGAGTTGGATTTCTGACGTAGAAGAGAACCTGATGAAAATGAGGTTCACAAGCTTAAGCAGAAGTGTTCTGTATAGAGAGGGCTAGAACGTGATTGTCAGAAATGCCCAAGTTCACCATGGACTGTAGGAACCGGGAAAAAAGAAGAAAAATTCAAACACAACTTTTATAATAATTATTATTCTGGTTGATAGCTTTAATATCTAGATACAGTAATCGTTTAAATATTGAAGTGGAAGAACTGTCCTTATTAACTGTGACAGAACTTTCCAAACCGGTGCCTAAAATTCGGTTAAAATCAAACTGAGTATTTAAAATTATTTTTTATTTATTTTATTTTATTAGAATTTTTAAGCGATTTCTTGCATTATTATCTACGAAACGGAATCCCATAACTTCTCTGCACCAATCTTTTTTATACATTCTGTGATCAATAAGTTGAATGAAAATTCTATTCTCAAGAAGTATTTTGGTATCCTACATGTTATTTGAATTGTTTTTTATTAAATGAGGAAAACCGGTGAATTATGATCAAAACAAAAAAAGTAATATAATTATTGTTCCATATCTAAATGATCTTATTTAGCTTTAGTTAAATAATATTTTGTATACATAAAAATAATAGTGTGTATAAAAAAAAATACCGTTTTAAAAACAAATATTTGTATTATTATTTCTTTGATATAAAATACAATAATTACTCAAAGTATAGTCCATTGTTATCTCCCGTCATTACCCATCTGCTAGCCAATTGCTCAATGCCACGCTGATACCATTCCTTGGGATGGCTGTCAAAGAATTCTTGGACAGTATTTTCAACTTCCGCAAAATTATCAAATTTATTTTCTTGAAGAAAATGGGCCATGGATCAAAACAAGTAGTAATCCGAAGGTGCGAGGTTTGGACTATATGGTGGATGAGACAGGAGTTCAAACCCATGAAGTTCTGTAAATTTTTCTTTGGTTCGACGGGAATTGTGTGGACGAGCAGGTCTTTTTCACCTTCCCCATGGAGAGAAAATGGTGACTAACAGTATCTTTCGACACACCACACTCCCTGGCAAGTTCGCGAGTACTTGTGGAGGGATTTGATTTAACAGCTTCCTTCAGAACCTCATCAATATCCATTAATGTCCGCCCGGAGCCCTTCTTCCTTTCCAACGTCGTATCTCCACTTCTAAATTTTTCAAACCAACGCCGCGCAGTGCACTCTTCAAGGACACCTTCCCCTTCATATTTAATAATTTCACGAGTTGCTTCAGGGGCTGTGAAATGTTTTTTCCAGTAATGTCTTAAAATTACGAGAATTTCGTAGGTCACTCATGTTTCTTCTTTGAAATAAATAACTGAACTGAGGCTTTTTTTTAAGAAGTCCATTGTTAGTGAAGAAGCTTAGAGAATGCTCTAAAGGGATTATTAAGTATTGGTAAATAACAAATAGCATTAAGATATTTACATTCCTTTGAACTCTGGAATTTGATAAAACCGTCATTTTCTTTTATACGCCCTATTATTTAGTGTTCTTAATCAGATGAGATATTAAAATACATAGTATTGGGGGCATGAGGGATAGCAGAACCCTGTAGCTCCTAATTTTTTTTCTATAAAATCCGAGGATTTAGAATTTAGAGGAATATCTGTCAGAATTAATGATTATATCTTTTAATCTTAATCCTTATTTTTGCATTCTACTTATATATATATATATATATATATATATATATATATATATATATATATATATATATATATATATATATATATATATATATATAAATGAATGACAAATGATAATGGAATAATACGAATGCTATTGTTAAATCTATATATATTATAAATGAATGACAAATGATAATGGAATAATACGAATGCTATTGTTAAATCTATATCGTTTTATGTTTGACTGCGCCTGCACGCGAATGATCCTTATACTTTCTGCTATTCCTTTCTTATTTGTTGTATATTTAAAAGAATATTTTTATTAATTGATTCTCTTTGTATATGTTTATCATTTAAATCGATTAAATCTTAAGCCTACAATATTTATCATCTATAAATAGATTTTTTTTTTCATATTATTCGTATGTGTTTTGGAATAAGTTTCGCACACTTTTTTTATGACATAATGTATGTACAAGAAATTCGAAATGAAACAATACCCAATTGGTTTGTCGGACAAAGTTATGTAACTTCTTGTCTCTCACCTGAAATCCAGTCAAACCAGGAAATGACCCAATGAATTCGATTAGTCACATTGATACTAATGCCTGCCTTGCTAGTGATTTAGGCTTTAATTAATTAAACTATACTGTAATAAATTAAATATTAAGAACATAATAACTATTATTAATAACAGGCATATAAGTTTGATTTATATCGAAATAAGAAGACGATTTTTGTTTGTGTAAAGAACCCTAAAACAAATTTCGCAAAATCGTATTTCTCATTTAATATTACATTATAAACCTTGTCAGTAAAACTAAATAAATTCTAGAATCAAGGTTTCAAATTTATAGTGGAAAATATTTCTTTCCTAATTGATAATAATTTAGAAGAAATTGAAAAGAAAAAAAAAACAAAATCGTCTTATCTCCTGACTTGTAGCAATCTGTAAGTTATTTTAGTATAATTTCTAATATAAATTCTTAATCCTCGTCCTTTCCTTTCTTTTTTTATTGTGTAAAATTTATTTCTCTTTCTTACTATTTGTTTGTCTTATTTATTCAAAACTTATTATGTTTGAAATAATTTATATTGACTTTACTTATCATTCGCATTTTTACATATTTGTTGTATTCTTATATAATACCGTTTCTCAATTTTCATAACTTAGTTTTAAATTTTATATTTTCTTTAATTTCCTTTCTCTTTACATTTGTTGTCACTGTTAATATTCATCTTATATTTATGCTTTTATTTAGTTATTATTTTTTTTTTATTTCCCATAATTGTTTATTACTCTTCGCCACATTCTAGTTTTCTGTTTTAATAGCCCTGAAACGTCGGCACTACAGTAAAAGTTTTTTTAATAATAGAATAATTTAAGGGTTTTTTTTTTTGTTTTTTTTTACAAGCTGACTGTATTCCAGGCTAAATTTTTTCGTATAGGTATTGTTGATTTTGATTCATTGAAATCATAAACGTGATAGTAGGGGGGGGGGAAGCTGATATAACAATTAAATAATAATAACAAAAGCCAAAATGTTGGTAGGCAATGAACTGTTTTTACACTATGTATGTTTTTTGTTTTTCTTATTTATGTTTCATAATTAATTAATTTATATTATTTTCTCCTTAATTTAACTTAACGAAAACCATATTCAATCGAAAAAAAAAAAAGAAGAGAGGTAACAATTTTTTTTTTTTTTTTTTTTTTTTTTATAAGCAAATACCAATTCGATATTAAACGAAAATAAATTTTAAAACATAAAATTTCTATTAAGCGTTGACAAAGCTAAAATATATTTTGTTTAGTTTTTCTGTATTATAGTTTTTGTTTATAGTTTGTTGGTATAATGTTGAAATAAATTTCTAAATTTTTTATAATTATTAAATATTATTGTTTAATAAGTAAAAACAGTATATATAATAACACAAGGAAGTATTTAAATAAAGTATTTAAGAGTGTCAGTACTACTTTAAACTAATAATATCTAATAAACAAAATAAATATTCATTTTCTTTCTACTTATGGCATTTTATTCGTTTCTTCTTGAATTCTAGTACTTTCCATTATTTTTAATTGTTTTCCTGTATTATAATAAAAATAAAATAATGAATTCTAACAAAATTTCTTCTTTTTTATAGGTATGAATAATTACATTGAAACTGGCTAACCAAGTAATGAAAAGGTTGGTTTGATATGATTGATTTTTGAACTGTTTTAATTTTTTTAAAATAATTTCAAGCTCCAAATATGAGTCTTATAAATAATTCACTCTTTCTAGGAATCAGTATCATATATGTAATTATGTCTAATTTGTTTCCATTAGCAATTTTTATACTTATTCATTGAATAAAAATTATCAAAACTATTTCTTCCTTTCCAAACTGGAGCAAAAATCAAATTTCTTTTATTTGTTTGTATCTTTTATGGATTTTTTTTTCCATTAAAGAATTAACATTTTGTTATTTGTTATGCTTGAAGTCAGGGATATAATATCATCAATTTACTACCAATATGCAAGAACTTCAACATTAAGATTTTCAGTTTTTCATGTTTATCCAAAACATGAATATAAGGGGAAAAACTATTTACTGACATATTAGTTATTTATCCAACAATCTGAGTTCAGTAAAAAGATATGATTATTTACAGAGTAATTTTTAATGCCTCAAGAAGATCTGAATGTATCGAATAATAACAATATAGAATTAATAAATGTTAACAAACAAAACTCTAAACATTAGAATGATTAACTATTAATATATATTTATAGTTGAAATATGTAACAATACCATGTATTAGCTATGGCCTATCGTTCAAAAATTCATTATTTTCAACTATTTTGTATTATTTAATTTTCTGTTGAAATAAAAAAAAAAATATATTGCATCCTACCCTTTCCAAATTTAAATTAAATATCAAAGTGTGTAACTCTAAAGTAACTGTTTTGTTAGGAGCTTTAGGTATTTGTTTGCTATTAATCAGTGATGTGATATTTTAAAAATTTTAATTACTTGTTAAGATAAATTTTTCAAATTTCTTTATTCATTCAATTTAAGTTTTATCTTTCATTCTGTTTTAAGAATCTTACTAATTTTCTTAGAATAAGTCCTATTAATATAGAATATACAGATAAGTAGTTCTTACTTTTTGTTAAATGATGTTATTGGTTTTTGAAAATATAAATCAGCTGTTATAATTGACTTTTAAATGTATTCCTAATTACTTGTAGTCTTAACTACATATTTAAGTTAATGGTTTTACCCTTCTCTTCAACATACTTAACCTTAAGATATCAGGATAGGATTTTCATTATTACAAAAAAATAAGGCTAATGCATCTTTTTTTTAAAAATAATGTTTTATTAAAACTATATGTTGATTAAATTTTACAATTTTTATCATTGTTCTCTGATGAGTGACTTTTTCATTTATTGTAATATACATAGCGTAAAATACTGTCTTTCAGAACATTAATAAATACATTTGTAAAACTATTTTCTATGACATAAAGCAAAAATATATAATACATATCATGGAACATAATTGCAGAGCGAAAACCACAATATTCTATGCTCTTTTAAAAATTATTTGATATATACAATATGATGTTACTGTTTTGAGCACATGGTATTTGTATTTTAATTTTAACTGATAATAAAATACTTAAAGTTATTTTTACTTAAGGGATATTATGCGTATTTTCTTTTAGGAGAGAGGTGGGAGGGAAGGAATTTTCAAAACAAAATTCCTTACCAACGTAACTACTGACAATACAGAAGGTATAGCACCCAGGTATTTTTTTAGAATGTTGATAGTTATGAACTCAGTGCCTTTGACTATCAACCACATAGGAAATTACATAAATATGGTATTAAGTGATAAATTCTTATGAGACGGATAACAGTCTTGATATCTTTTTCTCTATCTATCGCCTTCTCCTCTGTCGTTTCTTGTCTGCTGGTTTGGCAGAATCTTTGAACCAGTCCTCACTATAAAATAAGAACCAATTAGTTAACATATTCACTTATATTGTCAAAAGTTAAATTTTTATGATATATGTATATCAATTTTAATTTGTTACTTATAATACAAATAATCTAAATTTTAAAATGGAATAAATATTTTTATATTTTAAATATATTTATTATTAAATTTTATAAAACCTAACATAATATCTAAATTCACAATAGAGTCATCTTAACAATTATCTTTAGATTTTTCAAATATATAATATAATTTAGACAATAGTTATTAGATAATATAATTAGATAATAGTTCTATATTAAACTTTTAAGAGCCTTGTCTAAACTTGAAATGTTTTTTTCCAGAGAGCAATTCATAAAATTTTAAATCGGGTTAGTCTAATTATGACTATAAAATACATTTATGAAATTGTTTTATTTCAAAATGTATATTTTGAAAAAAAAAAAAATTTACTCTTAAAAACATTTTATATTCTGTTTTTTGACTTAGATTCACAAACTAATTAAGACTCAAGTTATACCAACTGTAGTAACATTTATTTATTTTTTATACTTAGGAATTACTTCTACAAAACAGTAACATTTTTTTCAGTCCTTGTTAGTTCATCTGGAAATAGACTTCACAATGTTATGGATATTGTATGATACAAAATTAAATTTCATAATAAATTATGAATTTTGTGTACCTCACTTAGTTATCCCCGAAGGAAATAAAAACTAAAGAAGTGAATGTTTTGTAAGACTGAGTTGAATTGTCATAAAATCTGGATTGTTTCTTATACAGGATTCATATCTGTTGGTACATAGAAAGAGTAAATTTTTAAAAGTGAACTAAATATGTCAGTATTTGCTTTTGATAATGTTTATTTTTAAAATAGCCCAATTTAAATATCCATTATATTAATAAATATGACAAATGAGATTTATTTAATGCTATCAGTTTCTGTAATATAATGTGAACTAGAAACCCTGGTCGTAAGGTATAGTCATATGCATCTGTTCTATGTGATATTTGAATGAGAATCAGAATGCAGTTCATGTAATAACTAAATTAACTATATAAAAGAACATCTAGTTAGTAGTGTACTAAATTAAGAAGATACAATAAATATTTCAATAGACCAGAGTAGTATATTTGTTTATTTTGTATTCTTTAAAATTCAAACGATTTTTAGTAAAAAAGTTGAATGAACCCGACATTAATCTATAAATTGGAAACTTGATGGCCAAGAGAGTGATGTTCTCAGCGCGCTCGGAACTGAACGTCGTGGGTTCGAATCCCACTTGGGTGAGTTAAAATTTATTTTATGGTGGTTTCACGATATGAATCTTGACCTTTTCACCATGGCTAGAATAGGTTTGTTACCTATAGGATAACCCGTCCTTCGTGCCCTAGTTGGAGTAAATAGGGACTTTAAGCCTTAATAAAAAAAAATAATAATAAAAAATTAATCAAATATTATATTAGCTAGATAATATTCGAAATAATGTAGAAACTATTAAAGCATGAAACGATCTTTTTTAAAATTCTGAAGTTACCTATTACTAAAATAAACTTGTAATCTTACCATCCTGGCACGTTTTCTGGTTCATCGCATTTTTGTGACTCTTCGTTGTAAACCTCGCCGGAACCGCATCCTTGTTCCCTGGGAGTAACGCCGTTCAGGCAGACATAAAACTTCTGGCAATCATCGGGATGAGCGAACACTGGATGTGCAACTGTCTGCCCGTGGGCGTTGGCCTGCTGGTTCTTAGGGCAAGAGAATCCGTCCTTCAGCTTGACTATAAAATGTAATATTCTTTTCATATTCAACAAAATAAAAAATTTTAAAAACAACAAAAATATAAAGGTTATCTTTGAAGGATTTCAATACAACAGAACAGTGTTGAACCAGATAAGAGTAGCAAATGAATATATCAAAAATATTAGGAGACGATCGGAGGATTATCGATTCTGTGATAAAATTTCTCTAAAAATGCAAACTGTTGCACAGCATTTAATTTTTATTCATTAGAGTGTTGATGACCGAAATGTTTTACGCTATAAAAACACAATAAAACAAACAAACAGATGTAAAAGAATTGAAGTACTTAAAATTGTCTACATTTTTACATTTTTAAATTAAACATAATTTAAAATAAGTTTTATTAAAATTAAACAATAATTTGTTTAGTAGATAATTATCAGATTTGCTTATATGTTGAATTATACTCTTATGGGTCTTGTTTCAGGTTGTATTTTTTTTTTTTTTTAAACACTATCTTAGAATTGAAATTTTTAAGAGCCTTTTCTATATTTTGTACAGTAATATTTTGGAAAAGTATTAATTTAAGATATTCCTTGAATTGGATTCTGTGATAATAAACCATTGGGATGTTCAAATTACTCTAGTTCATTATACTGTTGTCCCCTCCCCCCCAAAAAATATATATAATTAATAAATTGAAAAAAAAATACTGATAATGGACAGTACTTCATTAACGTTATTTCTGGCATACATCTACCTGTTACTCTAATGAAAATAAAATATTTTTATTTCTTAAGACTAAAATGTGTATATAATTAACTATAATATTAAAAAAAATATTTATTATCATTTTATTTATTCATTTATAATTAATGTTAGTATGAGCAACTTCATAACCGAAATGATTATCAAAAATAAAATCAAACTAACCCGCAAGACTGATCAACTTGGCAAATGTAGTATTCTGAAGGAGCTTCCATCTTAAAATTATTTTGATATTTATAGCACTTCTTAAAAACTAATCCGTTATATTAAAAAATATTTACTTTTTTTTAAAAATTAGTACTTCTAATTATAATATTTTCTCATCATTAATAATTTGAGGTTGTAAGTTTTTTTAATAAAAATATTCCAATATTATTGTTATCAAAGTTTTTTAATAAAAGGATAAATATGCTATATTTATACTACTAAAACACTATATTTTGAATATAACATTCTGGTTATTGAAACTTGAGTCTCCTATTTTTTTAAACGAAAGTCGGGAAAAAAAAACGTGTGTTTTTTTCACAAAACTATTGTGTTGACATTTTTTAAAACTGTTTTAATTCAATTACGGCAATAATAACATAATCAAAATAAAAATATATAAGATATGTTAAATTAATTTTTTTCGAATTTTTCATTGATTCCATGACACAATGTGTCATGATTTCACTGTTGTTAAAGATCTGTATATGCTGATTAGTAATAATACCGTTTTGTGAAATCAAAATTTAAAACAAAAAGACATTATATTATTACAATTAATTTCTATTTGTTGTGAATTTTTAAACTCTTTAATGAAGTGATTTTTTAAAATTTAGAGTAATTTGTCGTACGCTGTTGATATGAAATATATCAAAGAAACGTGTTACAGACTTAAATATGTCTTTAATGGAGTGATAAGTTTTGGAGTTGCTTGGTTCACATTATATAATAAGCTGTCCGGAAGTATGTTTCCACCGAACATACCTTATACATTTTTTTACAATAATTATAAGTTACGGTTTATTTATATCCAATTTAACATTTTAAAACAATATATAATTGCTATATTTCGCTCATAACAGAGCGCTAGAGACTAAATTAAATGATTAAATATGGTATCCTTTTTTAAAAATATAAAACTGCTTTTAGTTTTAGAACCATTAATCAAGGGACTTTTTATTATTAGCGTACAACTGCTTTGGACATTTTTATTTTTTTTTGGACTGTTTATTTATATATTTATATGCTCATTTGTTAATATTTATTTATTTTTTTTTTTTTTTTGTACTTTTATGCTTTCTAGCACGTTCAAGTATATTCCCTATATTAATTTTGTGATTTCTATTTCCATTCCCTGTACCCACAAACATTAGATGCACATATCTGCAATCAAACCACTCGATTTTTAGAATTTAAACACTGATTCTTATGTTGCAGTATTATTTCCGAGAGCTTTTGAAAAATCAGGATTGAATCCAAAAGGTGGTTTTAGTGGTTAATGAAGAATTTAAGCATCAACTATGTGCGTTCAACTTAAGCAGCCGATTCATGTTGAATATTATCCAATTTTATTATTTTTTCATCTTTTGGAGATTACAAAATCTAGGTAACGTTTGATTTCTTATACTATAGCACTTGCTATTTTCATGAATGTCTGTTAACTCTCCTAAAGTGGCTCTTTTTCTCATACCAAGATATGTATTCCTTCCATTTACTTGTTGGTCCAGCTTAGATTTTCCAATTAATTTCATCTAGAATTACATGTCTTCTGTTTTCATTATTGCTTATTCTTAGTATATAATTATCTTAATATTATATTAATATATTACTTACTAGTTTCAGTCTGTCCGCAGTTGCTCCTTCCTGCCGACTCAGGCCAGACACAGGTACCCGAGTACTCATCGAAGTGGAGTCCAGTAGGGCACGTTATTTCGGTGGCTTCTCCTTCAATACAGTTGTAGAAAACGTGACATACAGATTCGTCAGGGTGTGCGAAGTAACCGTTTCTTCTTGGGCACAAGTGGTTTGACTTTGGAGGTTCTAAAACAGATTTTTATATAATCTATTTAGTTCTGCAATTTATATTTATTTAATATACTTTTTAAAAATTTGATCTTAAAAACAAACAGTCAAAAAATTTTGTATATGTTTCATGATACTATTCAAACATAGTCTTACTTCTGATATAGCTTGATTCAACGCAAAATTGTCTGGCTTTATTTTTATTTTTTAAGAACAAAAACAAAATTTTTATTTTATAGAACAAAAACAAAATTTTCTGGCTTCACAAGAACAAAAAAGTTTTATTGACTGACTTCACTTATAACTGAGAGGGTGAGGGAGAAGAAGGGAATTCACTACAGTCTGATAGGGCAAATGAACAATTTTAAGTGAATTATGATTGTAATGCAAGTACATTACAATCTCGACAATCCAACAAATACGAGACGAGAAGGCTGCCGGAGTACCTAAATTAGTTGATAACAGGATTAAAAGAAAAAAACTCAAACATATAAGAAACTTTTTGCATTTTTATTCTTTTATAGCATAAGAAACTGTTATAAGAACAAAAATCTTTAAAATTTATTTAGATGATAAAAAAATATAATATAACCTCTGAAAAATAATAGGAATTCATATGTATGTATTAATCAAACTTTAGGGAGATGTGGTTTGATATAAAATATAAAAACATTTTAACTTATAAAATGAATTTAGTTAAGAACCGTTTCGATCTCCAAAGGTTAAATTAGTAAATATTCGATAAGATATGTGACCTGAAAAGTCAGAGAGGTTATGTTAGGCAGAAAAAGAAGAACTGAAGAGACTTGGAATCACTGACGGAGACTGCCTGGATAGACTTATTGTTTGTAATTAAGATGATTTTTTTTCTACAAAATCATTCAGGATGGAATTATCGAATAGAAGAAAGATATAAATGCAAAGAAGTAGTTGCATAATTCTAAAAATAATTCAATTCAGGTTAAGGTTTATAACAATGCTTACGGAGTTCGATCCTGTCCCCACAGTCTACATTGAAAGGTTGATCACACTTGTTGATCTTCCTGTTGAGTGGGTCGAAGACTAAACCATCTGGGCAGAGCTTCTCAGTTGCCACTCCTTCATCGCACTCGTAGAACTTGTCGCATTGCTTCGAGTCCTCAAACTGCCCGTATTTCTCAGGACAACGGTATTCAGCAGCATCTGAAAATATATTGATAGTTTTAGTTATTTTTTGTAATTGAGGATAAATAAAACACCAATAGTTTCTTACAAGGCGTTTAGCCTCCAAGCAATATATTTTACAAAACCGAAAGATGTGGAAGTATTGTGAAATGAATATTATATATTTTATAGTTTAAAAATTCTTTAAGGAAAAACGTTAGTCTTATCGTACTAATGTTAATAATCGCCAATTATTTAATTTGTTAACAAATTTGGGTTATTCACCCTTTGAGATCAAAATATTTAACGATTATTATCTCTACAGCGGGCTCGCCTACTGGAGTCACGTATTCAGGCGCGTGGTTGTTTTCCAATCACTGCAATTTTCTTAACCTTCTGAGAATACATCCAGTCCTAACCTAAACTATTATGTATTAAAATAGATTTTTACTGTTTATAGTTTTAATAGGAGTAATATAAACTAAAATTAATAATTATTTTTTTATTTTCATCAGGGAAAAATAGCAATTTCGCTAAAAACAAATTATGGGAACGAACTTTTACTTATAAGAAATGGTATAATAATAACTTGTACCATTAAAACTCATAAAGAGTCTTGAGTTCAGTTCTTAGGTAAGGATTTATTGTTACTGGGCTAACGGTTGTGAAAGGAGATTTTGCCGAAATCATGCTCAACCGCCAGGTTTTTCCTTTAATTAAGGATACCCAATTAATAGAAGCTAGGTGTGCCACAGGAGGTCTCTCGACCTCGAAGACTCGGGAACAATGGCTCTTTCAAATTTCCGTATTTTGATAAATCTGAAATCATAAATAATTTTCTGTCTTCAGAAGGATTCGAACTCGGGCCCGGGGACTTTGTAATCAAGTTCCTTACCACTGAACTACTGCGCCTCCTTAAAAAATGGTATACACTGCTTTTTTATAACGTTATTATTATAATTCTTCATCAGTTATTTCATCATCAGTTATTCCAAAGAGTTATTATTTTTCCATCACATCTTTAGAGGTTGATTGATTTTCAGAATCAGCTTCTTGCTCGGTTGTATAATGTTATGGTTTGGGTGATTTCAGAATGATTTAGCTAATTTTTCCTCGTCAGATTCCACTTGAAGCTTTGGTAAAACTCTAGACATGTCTTCAGTTTCAATAAAAGGAGAAGCGAAATTTATAATGAGTAGAAAACAGAAAACAAATACATGAGTGCGTGGAACAGAGCTTGGCTTCAGATATTCATTCATAAAAAACGTTACTAGTGCTCACTAGGTTAAATTTGAAACCATACTAAAGGGACAAGGAATAGTCAAAGGAAAGTTGTTAGTAATCGTAAGCAAGTGGGTTTGAGTTCGGCAAAACTGGAGAGGAATACATCCCGATATATTGTTAAAATAATTTTGTTTTTTTCATACTAACATATTAAGACAATATGAGACACTTTTTTAGGTGTGTTATGTTTATACGTCCTCACTAAGTGGTAAAACCAATGCCCATTCTCCACATACCATGCTTAATCTACACCTGGTGTCTAATGTGTATGTAATGAAACAGTCCTATGAAAAACTCTCAAAGTACCTTATGTAATTCAACTGACTGAAACTAGGTTGAGGGGTTGGAAAAACAGCTTTCCACTGAACGTGTGAGGCTTTTCATCTATCGAAGGGCTGGCGGGCTGCCTGCTGACGTAACTTGTACTTTCACGGCGAGGAAGTCCCAGTACGACGCGTCGCCCTGCTTACGTAACACGTTACGTGATCCCGTCACGCCGCCGCACCTACAGACAATTCGTCCTATTGTACCCCAATGACCTTATTTAGCCCTAATTAAACCTTCTGTCAAAGGCTTCGGCCTTAGCAATTTCTTCCAACACCTATAGTATTCTATTGTTTGTTAATTTTCGTAGGTAGCGAAATGTTGGCAAAGCTAATTTCGGAGTAGATCGCGCAACGTCTCATACTCAGAAGCATTGCTTAGGTCAGACCTAAGAATTATAAAGATGTAGTAGTAATAGATCTAATTATTTTTTCTAGATACTTTATAGAAACCATGTACCAGAAAGGTCACATTTATTAGTACTAGTGATATAATCGGTGCAAAAAAGTTTCTATTCTCAATACCGATTCCTCGATTAAAAATAAATAATTTTTATGATTATTATAATTTTTGTAATGTATAAAAATATAATTCCTATGAAAACTGAAAAATATAAGAAAATTAATAGAAAAAGAATAATAATTCTAGAAATAAATTAGTAAATCAGTAAGTAGCATTTATTATTTAGAACATATAATATATGTAGTTAGCTACAATTCAGAAAATATTATTTATATTATGCATTTTTATTTAGGAAAATAAGCTTCCATAGGTTTTCATTAATTGCTTAAATTATAGTGTTAAGTATGATATATGACACAGGTGATCAGAGATGCAGTCTAAAAGAAATAAACACATCCAAGTAAAAAAATAAATAAATAATTGAATGCTAACGTTTTGACCTGCCTTGAAAACCTTCTTCAGGGCTAAAATTAACAAAATCTAATACAGATACATAAATCAGTGATATTACAAAGAAGCAAGGTACGGATAAGGACAAGACAGGAATGATAAGAGAAAAAATATTTAGGATAGTAAATAATAAAATAATATGAATTTTTTTTTTAAAGATGACTGAAGTTAAGGTTAAGTTAATAAACAGATGGAAATGGGGGAATGAAGGAGGGAAATACATAGTAATCAAAAAAGGTGATATAAGAAAATAATGGAAGTAACAACTTTTCATATATTTCCTTCTTATTTACTATCCTAAATATTTTTTTCCCTTATCATTCCTTTCCTGTTCTTATCCTCACCTTGCTTATTTTTATTATCTGATTTACGTATGTGTTCTTTTCCATAGCCTTATTGTATTTTTTTCTTTGTCATTCTTTTTTATCGTTAAAGTTTGAGCGTTATTATTTCGTCGGTTTGAAATTTTAATCATAGTTCTTCATTTTTCTATAGCGAATACGTTTCTCCTACAAAGTCTGGCTTGCAGTTATTTTGTGGGTTTTTTAATTAATTTAATTTATCTTTGGGAGGAGAATGGATAATAATTACTTTCTCAGGTATCATCAAATTATCAACAACGTCAGAGGTTCGATCGGTTTCCAGAAATTATGAACCACCGATCCTGGATATCTATTTTTTTTCTTAAGAAACAGTGTATTCGAGAATCGGGATTCGAATTCGACGCATCCCCAATTAATACTCCGTCAAATATTAGAATATAAGCATCACAGTTCCTTCTTGGGCTTCCCAGAACTAAATATTAAACTAGCTCATTTTACATTAATATTTTAAAATTTTCCTCCTATTCTTTAAAAAATTTATATCCAATTCAAAGAATGTGGACTATTAACCTAAAAAAAAGTGATAATAAACAAAACAGGATAAAAATTCGTAAAATTTGTTATGTCATTGATTCTGGTTTCGCAGTTCAAAGAATTCGGACCCGTTTGGCTGCTTTCTAATTGCTTGTAACACTAAAAACTTCTGGTATTATAGATCGTTTGAATTCATGACAGTCTTCTCGATCTGGTGATTTATTTAGTTTATTAAGTTGGATCCCTAAGCCGGTCACCGTGGGTTTGTATGTTCATATCTGAGTTTAACATGATAAATATTTCCCTAATCTTTAAAATATTTTGTTTGTTAGTTTGTTTTATTGTGTTTTAGAGCTAATACATCTTGGTCATTAACGCTCTGTAACTAATTAACAAAAAAAATTAACATTGCATCATTTCGCATTTTTTTAAAAATATCACAATCGATAGTATTTTGACCATCTCCTAATATCTTTGATATAATCATTCCTATTCCTATTATTTAACACTTTTCTGCAGTGTTAGCAATTTTCAATGATATGTAGGATAGCTAGTAAATATCCTATTCTGGGACGAGTGATCATATTCTTTTCTAGGCAAGAACTGTGATTGTAGGTAAACCCGGCTTTCACACATTTTTTCTAAAAGAAAAGAAAATTGAAATATAGTGAAAGAGGCGATTCATAAAATCTGAAGATCTACTCTAAAGATAGAATTCATAGAAAGTCAAGGTAAGAAGACTTGTCACCTTTCCTTTAAAAATGGGACACTGTTAAATGTCACGTGGTTATCTTCTGCGAGGATTTGTCCCTCAGCTTTTGAAAGCTTCAAAAACATATCGTCTACTGGGCTGCCCCAAAATTTTCCATATGCTTCCAACATCCAAAGAAAATTCACTTTTATTGTTATTAAAGTATTTGTTTTATTCTATAATACTATAATTATGATCTGGCAGAGTTTCAAGATTGGCATGAAAATATGAGAAAGAATCGAAATGAAAAAAGATAACTTAGGTTTGAGGAAATACCGAAAATATGGTAGATTAGGTAATCACTAAAATACTAGGAAATAGATTTACCTTTATAAGCATAATGTATTCTCAAATGCCGATTATGGATTAAGCAAACTTAATGGATTATATAATTCCTTGATACTTCTTGATTTTTCTTCAGTTACTAAAAGAAGAACAGAAAATGAGGGGAAAAAAAAATTAAAAATATAACAATAAATTTGTTAAGGAGAATGGAGATCCTGTGGTCTATTTCTTTTTAACCTTCCTGTAAGCAACAGGAATTTAAGAATTTGCATATTTGAACCAGTGGATTAGGATGATTTTGAGTAGAAGAGTGAATGTTTTGTATTTTTGAGGATAAAAAATTGAACTACAAGGTTTGTTCATCTTGTGTGATGTTTGATTTGGAATGCACAATGTTGTGTGGTAATTTTGAGAATGGGACAGAAGAGCTAAAAGAAGATAAGTAAAGTGTTCTTAGGAGTTTGGCTTTGAAAAACGTCCAATTTGAAGAGATAGTTAAAGAGGAGATAGAGAAATCAAACTAAAAAAAAAATAAAAACAAAAACAAAAAAACTGTATCAACGTACTCAATCAATATTTGTATGGTACAGAGATCCCACAAACGTGGATCTATTACCCTTTCATCTGCGGTTATAAGGATCTGGTTCCCAACACGGTTCAACAATTTTTTGATATTTATACTAAAAAAGTTTCTTAATATGATTTTTTGAGTGTTGAGAGTATCCCAAAAATAATAAGCTGTTTTCTTAGTGTTTCAAATCTAAAATACTTGGTTAGGTAATAACATCCATTATAGAATGGTAGTTGTGTTAAATGTTGTATTTAATAGAAGTATCGTTTCTTCACTCGATTAAAACAAATATATATATATATATATATATATATATATATATATATATATATATATATATATATGATCCTTAGTATTACTTTGCCCATTATTTAAATTCAATAATCAAAATTATATCGGGGCTCGATGGCCGAGCGAGTTGGGGGAAGATTCTTAGTGCACTCGGTACTGAAGGTCGTGGGTTCGAATCCCACCTGGGTGGGTTAAAATTTATTCCGTGGTGGACACACAAAATAAATCTTGACCTTCCCACCATGGCTAGAATAGGTTGGTAATCTGTAGGATAATCCGTCCTCCCTGT
Organism: Euschistus heros; assembly: GCA_003667255.2. Taxonomy (NCBI): domain Eukaryota; kingdom Metazoa; phylum Arthropoda; class Insecta; order Hemiptera; family Pentatomidae; genus Euschistus; species Euschistus heros. The sequence continues at coordinate 3,558,214 of RCWM02000060.1, forward strand.
AATAGTTGGAGTGCACAAGGACCTTAAGACCCATTAAACAAACAAAATTATATCATATTCAAAGATACAAAAGAAAAAATTAAACAATCACTCCAAGCAAAAAAGTAGTTTATTGGCTTTTCTTTTTAAATGGAATGCTCCAACGAAAGCGATCAAGTTCAACAAGACATTGCAGATAGAAGACCTGATGGATTGCTACCTGGAATGCCTCTAAGGATTTCTAGACTTGTCCTGAAGATATGTAACGTCAATCATGCCTTTCTGCTATAATTTTCTCAATAAAAGGAAAGTGCTCATTATTTTATGAGATCTCTCCAATTATAAGAGCATTAATCGAGACATAAAAATTAATATATCGCTATTAAATCAATACAGTAAGCAGACCGCTACTAAATAGAAAGGTGTTTAGAAAGCATGCAACAATTGAGTAACTGTTTAATTATCCATAACTCCGTGAAATTATATGGGATTATGGTCGGCTAAGATGTGATGTCGGCCACGTGAGTGCCAGTTTCAAGAAAAAAAAGTTTTGGAACCATTATTTTTACAAAAAGTAGCAGGCAGCATCGATAACGTGAGAACGCGTATTCACCAGATCGAAAAAAAGAGGTTGAAAGATGTTCTCATTAGAGAAATAATAATTCAAAATTCCTATCGTTTTATTTTAGGAACAATTTTCTGCTCCTCCTTTAGAACCAATATTTTTCACATACGAGGTATCACATACTAGCCAAGTATATGTAAGTAAATAGAGAAAAAAATACTATATCGAAGAAATCAGTATATTTGATAGTAATATTGGTAATTCATTAATAATTGGTTAAATTTAATATTTTATATATACAAAATATCTTATTTTATTATTACATTAATGTATTTTCAACAACTGTTTATTAAAGAGGAGGGGGGGGGGGTTCGGTAGCTCAGTGGGTAAAGCGCTTGACTACCAAGCTCCAGGGCCCAAGTTCGAGTCTGGCTAAAGGCAGAAAATTTATATTCGCTCATTTCGGCCTTGGATCGAATTCAAGGTCGACAGACTCTTCTGGGACACACCCAGACTCATAAAATTGGGTACTCGTAATTGGGGAAAAACTAGTCGGTTGAGCGTGAATTTTGTCCAAATCACTTCCTTTCACAGCCGTTGACTTAGTAACAATACATCCTTACCGAAGTACTGAACCCAAGACCCTTCATGGGTTGTTAGTGGTATAGGTGTTTTTTTAAATTAAAAAACTGGTCTGTGCTATATTGAATACGTTACTAGTAAATTTAGGTGGTAGGTCACAGTTAAATCAATAATTATTAAAAATGTATTTGATCCTAATGCGTCGTCAAGAATTCATTTCCGATTAAAGGTCTTCTTCTTTTTAAAACATTGTTATTTGTCTTTAAGAGGCTTAAAGTTAAATATGGCTTAAATGCAGATATGGAATACATTTGTGAGGAGTTCTCAACTAGCTAAATATTATTTTACTCTTCTAAGTAATAGACGAATTTCCTAGTTAACCCTCAGCCCTTAAAAATATATGTGTACAGCTGACATTCCAACTCATCCTAGTACCGTCCTCACTACATTTTCTGACTACACATGTTTGTTATCATTCAATAATGATTCATTCATTGCAGTTCAATCACTCCAATCTAAATTGACAAACCTTCAGGAATGATATCAAAATCGCATTATTATAATAATTCAATGTAAACCTATGACTTCCTGTCAGTCCACTAATCCGTGTCCCGCTACCTAGGACTTTGTTGTACCCTTTACTTGTAATACAAAAACAACTGACCAGTAATACAAAAAAAGACTGATACGACCAAAAACAGCAATATGTTCTCGACAAGTTCAACAATTCCTAGACAAATATACATTTACTAGAGACTTATATACATGCTCATAATGATACTTGATTGAAGAAACGGAGTTTAGGCCTCCACTAGACCTTCCAATTCTTCCCGTATCCAATCCTTACAATGCAAAATGCTTAGTAAAATCCTCAATGCTTTGTCACAAATAAACTCATTCGTAATGATCTTATGATTGGGCCCAAACCAACTTCTCCATTCAAGTAAAAACAATAACCACTCTATAACACTATTCTCCCAACTGGCTTCCTATTCTTGATAACCCACCGAAGCATCTAAAAGAAGATACCGCCTGGTACATAACTTAAAGTAAACTACTATGAATGGGCAGTTGCTATACAGGCCATTGTCACGTAATTTAAATACTGACATTAAAATTGATGTATTTTTTGTTTACTGTTCTCACTTTCAATAACGAATCTTGGGAGGATTATAAGAGATAAATTATTAATTAAAATTACAAACTAGTTTGAAAATTCAAAACATCATGGTAAAATGTTGGTTACTTAAAGTTGTATAAAATTTACATGAAAGGAAATTATGTGGATTGGTTAGCATTAAAAAAACAAACACTGCAATGACAGTCTGTTTCACATAAACACTGCGGTTTTCAAAAGGAACCATTTAGAGAAAGTTTGTGGTCGACATTATCCAATGAGTGAAGGTAATTTTACTTCTGACCTGAACATTTTTCCACAAATAAAACCACTTCCTGTTTACCTTGTTTATTATTACAGACGAATGAACAAAATATGTTTCAATTTGTTTAGTTCAAATAAGTAATATTTCAACGAAAACTGGATGAAAATTATCGTAAAAACTTTTTCTGACTTTCATGTAAACTGGTTTACATTGATTAACAATTTATTATCGGGGAAATTAAAGCAACACCTATGGAAAATAGATCTTGTTCAGGATTTATTATGTAGCTGCTTGAACTGGAGGTCTTAGAGGAAGAAAGTTTAGAGTCAAGGACGAAGGACTAACTATAGACAATCTAGCTGTCTTAGGACTAGTTTTTATAGTGAGATCATGTGGTTAACCGCATGAGGGTAGAACCACCACCAAACACTACAATTTCTCTTATTCATATATCAATTCCATAATTGTTCTTTTATTATATTTATATTTAATGTGTGCTATAGTACATAATTATAATATTTTTATATTATTATATTAATATAACGAAACCAAATCATTAAGAATGTGAAAATGAAAGTTTCTTTCCTGTTACATTTTTGCTAAGCTATTTATTGAAATTTACAACTGTATACAATAAAATAAAAATACATCTATTAAATGTGAAGATATGACATGTCAGTTGCTAGTAAAGCAATTACCCATTGCTAGCACTTCAATCAAAATTTTATATTAGAAGGCCCAAAAGCCATCTTCTTTTCTATCTAAATAGAATTGAGATACTAGTGGATCTGAATAGTTATGGAGTTTACTATGAAAGGATTGAGCAAAATCAGCAACCCATGGTACATTAAGATCTTTATGGATAATTTAGTTTGTGACAGTCAGGAGTCGAAGGACTTTGGATTGTAAGGATTGGATACGAGACGAAGTGGATAGTTTCGGGAAGCCCCGAAGCTTAAATCCGTTTGTCCAAATGGATCTAATGTGAATGAGTCCTGAGATTAATCGGAAGGTTTGACCGTTTGTCTAGTTAGTAAGGAAGTCGAAAACGACGGGCAAATCCTTGCCGTTTTAGCAAAACAAGCAGCAAAATTTGGACTCATTTCTTTTGAGAAAACTAAAATCTTTACAAACTCACCAACCTTTGTGGAAATTAATCATCAGATAATCGAGAGAGGGGACCACTATCTAGGTGAATGTTGGAATGAAGAAAAGAATACAATAAAGGAAAGACATTTAATACGGAATACAAAAAATGGAAAATGCCTTTCAGATGACTAGGAATACGGATAATAAAAAAATTATTTTAATAAATTTAATATTACAGAGAATACAATAAAAAAACGCGGTACATTTAAGAAAATTGTTGAAAGATGAAAATGAAAGAATATAAGAACAACCTAAAGCTAGCCATAAGAGGAACTGTAGTGTCAGAGGCGAGAAGAAAGGCAACATCGGAGAGAATGAAGGAGTACTGCAAGAAGCGCAAAGAAGTATCCACGAAAAAAAAATGTATTCAACGTACTCCAAAGTGGGTGATTAGAAAAAAAAAAGGAAAGGAAGATAAATAAATAAATAAAATAAAGAGTATTGGTATGAAATCAATATTGGAATTCAAGCTAATTAAAAAAAAATAAACTAAACTAATGAAATCAATTTTTCATTTCCACTTAGGAATAAAAAATAAAAATCATGCATTTTATTTAACTGAAATTTCAGGTGCTTATCGCAGTGGATAAAGATGCTAATATAGTAAAGCTTTATTAATCCATTAAAATATAACGTATACTTCTTTACACGATATGTTGTTTTTTTACCACAAATATAGGTTCATAGATCATCTTCAATGATAGACATAGTACATTTATTCAAAAACGTTTTTAAATAAACAGACATTAATAGTGGAATAGTACTGCAATTTAAATATTAAAGCCACTTAAGCGTTATGTAAAGAAGTTATGGGATATACTTAAACGGCAAGTTAAATACTTTTAAATCGGCTTCCTTCTATGAAGAAGTCTTTGCATGTAAGCTGGTCAATTAATGGAATTAATTAAATCCTGTTAAACTTTAAAACTTTTAGAAACAGATGTTTTGAAGTAATTTTATCCGTGTTGTATGCAGCTAATAAAATATTTATATCTCTAGTAAAACAAAGATATTAACCAATCCATTATTGATTTCTTGAGCATACGATAGGTATACATAGGAGACACTCTGTTCCGCAAACAATCTAACTAACCTCTAATTTATACCATTTACTCGTTGTTGTTTTTTTGTTTTTTTTACAGCAAAATGGTCTGACAAAACCACTGATCGTCCACGTAAGTTAGGTTTTAACCTAGTTTTGTTCATCGCAAGAATCTACCAAACCCTTTGATTACTTATAATAATTTTTAAAATACTCCAGTAGTTTAAATCAGTTAGATTATAGTCTGTCAAACAACTTTCATATTCTACATCAGGGAAGAATAGTGCACAAACCAAGGACTTGCGGGAGATGCAAATCTAAAAAAGAAATGAACGTTAGACAGCCTTGGCTTTTGAAAGAGAGGGGCAGGATTCTTAAGTGTGATATCATGGAACGCTGCAGCTGATAAATAATTATATAAATGTTTTTTCCTAGAAAATGCTTTTAATAGGTTGTCTAACTGTTTTTATAAACTTTGCGAAATCTTATGTATAGGTTATTTTTACAATAAGATTTCATTAAATTTATCATCAATTAATTAGGTTAAAAATAGAATAGAATAGAATAGAAGAGAAAAAAAAAACTTTATTCTGGGACAAAGTTCTTTAAGAATAAGATTACACAACACAAAGTAAAATCGTAACTGGCTGAGAGCTTTTAAAAATAAAACTACATACATAAAAGTGAATATAAATTTGTATGAGAACAAATACAGTGAAAAAAATAGAAAAAGAAAAAAAAAAAGGATAGAAAAAATAAATAGACAATATAAGAGTTAATATTATAAACAAAATTGCAGAAGGAAAAAAACAACAGAAAAATGATAATAAAAAAGAAAACATAGAAAATTATATTTACAAAAAATTAAAACATTATTATAATCAAACTATAAATTTATGCTAATTTTTTATGTTTGACAGACTTTGTGATTACATTATATGATTACATACATAGTATATACATTCATATGATTAGAGATCGACAAGTCGGAGATAAATAAGATGGTGAAAGAAAAGTCTTTTAAATGTTCCGAGGGAAGAAAAGAAAGCATTGGGAATACAGGGGGGAGGGAGAATAACGAAAGTTTAACCTAAGTTGAACATGAAAGTTTATTTTTTGTTAATATTGAATTATTTATATTATTAATATCCATCGTTAATGAGATGAATCTGTCAGTTCATGCATTCTAAGGTTACGCAACTGGGCTATTCGCTATTCACTCATCATTCAAGCTGCAGGAATTATTAGGAAAGCTTTTGCTAAACAAATTATCTCGACAACTCAGATCGAAGAGTAAAACTGAACTGTAAACAAATCTCCTTAGGTAACTAATAACTTGAAATGAAGTAGGGAGTGAAAAGGTAGGTACTCTTCTTTCCCATGCCACACATATCATAGTCTACACATTTTTTCGGTGGAAGTAATCTGTATTGGGCTGAATCAGACCATAGTCAAAATTATTATTTGACTGATTTCATGTGAAGTTATTATCCATGCAAAGTGCTAGAATTAGGATAAATGTAAGTAGTTAAAGCTGCATAATGAAAATAAAGTATGATACCGTGGTAGCCATATATTTTAGAATAGAGTAATATATAGAAAATGTAACTAGTAGTAGCTGCTGCCTTATCAGTTCCGACCGGTTTGTTAAGAATTAAAAGGTGTAGTGGTTCCATAATAAATCGATCTTCCATTTTCGAAATAGTTTGGTAACCTGTTTTAGAAACATATTCATAGGGTTTTCTAGCTGTAGTACTTAAGGGCATTATACAACAAAATACCAATTATGTCGTAACAATGTTCTTCAGGCCTCTATCATGAGCCCTTCGCTACCCACTCAAGAATCATCTTCATATCCTGTCCTATAATAAATACTCGTAACCCGTAAAACAGTTTTTTACAATTGCTCTATCTACTCCAAATAACCTTTCTAATGTAATAACTAGGACTAATTCTGACTGACAAAATTAGTTTAATCTTATTAGATTCAACGAAGTTATTTGTTTTATCATTCACTATAACTAAATGTCTCTCTATACACAGTCCAGAATTTGCTCCAAAACTTTACTTCCTTAAGTCTTAAAGGTCTTCTCATTTCCACTGATTAGAAGCTGTTTTATTTTCGTATACGGTAATTGGCTATAAAATGACTTCCAATTTGCATCATGCTGCAAAGTGAAATCCAATTTGCCATGCAGGAACTGTGCATACCAGCGAAGCTAATACGTCCAACGTTGGCAACGATGAAATGCACTGTCACCAGATTGAAGGTGAAAGGAAGCATTGGGGACCCCTTCGAAGTTTTCTCGGGCCTGAGAAGTATGATCTGAGAATATTGTCTACGAGACTATCGTAAGAAGAGCAGGACTGAATGGAGGAACAACACATCACGGAATGACTCATATACTCGCATACGCGGACGATGTGGTCATTGCAGGGTGATCGCTCTGACCTGTGAAGCTGGCATTCTGTAGGTTGGAAAGTGAAGCTGACAAAATGGGGCTTTGTGTCAATGCAGGCAAAACAAAATTCCATGTATTAAGAAAAAGAAGCTCGTTCTACATAAGTATGAGACTTGGGCGCTCAGTTGGGCCAAAGTATGAAGAAGGATTACCTCGCTTAAGAACGAACAAAGAAATTTACTCGATGTACGGCGACTTGTCTATCTCCTAGTTCGCTCGAGTCTAACGAATGAAATTCCACAACACGTTCTGTGAATGAATGAGGCGAGAACGGCAAGAAGAATTTCTGATGGGAAGCCGGAAGGAGTAAGGCCTAGAGGAAAACCAAAAGCCAGATAGATGGGTAATGTGAAGGAGGATTTAAGGAAGAATAGAATAACCATCAGGGACTGCTCAGCGCTGCCAACAGGGACGACTGGGCAAGGCAGTGGAGCAGGCCAAGGACCGCTACATGCGTCTGTCACGAATGAATTTGCATCATATCCTTGTTCCTTTTCAATCCTTGAAACAGCGAATGATCATTAGCTTTTTTTGTTGCTTTTGCTTTTATTTCTACAGTTGTGCTATTATCACAAGTATAAGTCAATAATTACCGTAAAATTCTATTAAAGTTATCACTCACCAATTATCTCTTAGACCAAGATGGTTGGGGCATGTAAAGAGGATGTACTTAGTAGTAATCCCTAGAGACTTTTTTGCGGTTTGTCGAGAAGTGGAGGGAAAGAAAGGATCAGTACCAGATGGCTGGACGATGTGGAAGGCTCTCTCTTAGATACAGGTACAAACCACAGAAGGCATTTCGTGGCAGATTGATAAGGTAGGAAGAAATATCATGAATAATCATAGCAAAGAGTGAATAATTAATTGTTCTTTTTTAATTGTTTCTATTAGCCTCTATGACCTTCTTGAGCTTGAGATTTCATTTTTGTTCTCTTGCTTAAATGGATAGGGTGCTCGTCTAAAATTATAATTCTATAAAATTTTAATTCTATAGCCATGGACTTTATTTGTGCCTGGTCTACTAGAGCCATTAAGGAGGGTTTTTTTCTTTGTAGTCTTGTCAAAATTTATATTGATGGCGTATTAGTGAACCACATACCGTTAATCAAAAAATACAATTAACTACTTATTAATTACAGTAGCCACTCTTCTAACACCCCATAATTATCCAACTCTTCTTTACCTTCACCTCTATACCAATACAGATCCCTCCCCTATATACCCGTCCGTTCTGATAAAATAGAAAAGTCTTTACGCTCAACCTTTCCCAATTTACGCCTTGGCCTTAAGCCTTATAACAAACTCCTAAATATCTACTCCACACTTAAAGATCCTAATACCACTTACTCTTCAGTCTAAGGTCATCATCGTATTCCTTGTTCTTTCCCTAAATGTAATTCTTCCTATATCGGCAAGACAAAAAACCACCTTAAAACCCGTATCTCACAACATAAACGCTCCTCACTTCTCGTAACCCTTTAGCCACAAAACTCTCCGAGCATTCCTTATCCCTCAACCATAGTTTCGATTTTGAAAAAAACACACTATTCTTTCCTCCTTTAGCAACTTAGAAAAAACGTCTTATAAACGAATCCATCCATATCCATCTTGACCTCCATCCCGTTATTCAAAAATTTGTCAAAATTTAGTTTCATGCACTTTTAGTGAACAATTCCATGATTTTCTTTTTCATTTCCTAAGTAGTCGACCTGCTCCGCGAATGCATCAAACTTCTCAAAGTTTTTGTCAATAAAATTCTTCTGCGAACAGTCTATTTATAATTCTACCTCCTTCTATTATCAATTACATAGTTTCAAATAATATTTACATTTCATATGCTTTAAGATATTATTGTAATTGTTTTACGTGTAAGAATATTTGTATATATTTATTTTTTTCTTTTCAATGTTTTCTAATAATTATTAGAAATTGGTTTACATTTCATTTTTTCTTAAGTCAATGTTCATTCCTATATTATTCATAAAATATTGTACATTATACAAAATTAAATAACTAGGTATATTCTTTATGTCCATAGGTGGAATTTTTCTTTATTTAGCTTTTATGGATCTATTCCTTTTTTCAGCAAAAATGTTTGTTGTAGTTCCATAAGTGCGATTCTTGTCATTCTGAAAATGTAGCAAGCTATTGGAGTGTTGGAGGAAAGTGGTCCTAACTTGTTTTATTGGTCCAAAGATATTTAGTTTCATCTACATCTGTGTAGCTTAGAGATAGACTTCTAAGCTTATGATCGTTCGAGAAGTGAGAAATTTTTGAACATGAACGAGGAAGTGATAACATGACGAAAGAAATTAAAAATCAACGCCAAGAAAATATGTTATCATATCTATGTTACTGTTAAATATATATGATTGTCTGTGTTTTATAAATGTTTGTATGTTCCGTAATCATGCTGTAATTGTTGCCAAATTGATTTTTAATTACTGATTTTTATCATTAATTAAAGTATTTGATAATTTAAATACTTAATGGGCATTCACATTGAATTTACGTGAAACTAAAAATAAGTGAATATGTGAGTGTATCACTTGTATTTCTCCAGAGCAGGAAGTGCCAAAGAGGAGAAAGTGGCTAACATACCGACTGCTACATTTTGAATAGCTCCAGAATACAGGATTAGATCGACTTTGGTAACAAAACTCTTCAACACCATTGTACTTTCGTTTGGCATTCCTTTTCTTCAAGAACATTATCTTGTTTACGAGGTTCCCCATTACAAACAACTTCCAAATAAAAAGTTTCCACATGCCGGTTGCACTCTGCCGAGGTCATCTCCCCCTATTTACCTCAAAAGCTATTGACTATTGTTGATTTGTTTGAACTCGTATGTAACAGAGTTCAATGAACTTACATCATTACTGCCCTTTGTGTTATCGCTACCAGATCATTCCGATCTATTGTAGATTCAACTTTCTGCAATGTAGATGTATATATTCAAAATAAAAAAAAACAAAAAAAAACAACAACAATATAGCATATTATAATATACAATAATAAATTATACAAATGTATTTATTATATAAAATAAATTATATTGGTAATATAAATATTTTTTAATAACTTTAAATTTAAATTTTTTTGCCATATTTATATTTAAAAATTTATTCGAATTTTTTTACTATCTGTACCTATAAATTAAACTCTTAATACATTTTAAGTTAAGCAATAAATTCGTGCGTATGTATATAACATTCAAGTAAATGATATTAATTTAAAAATTCTCTTTTTATTTATAAAAAAATTACTAAAAAATATTTTTATAAACCGATTTATTTAGTCGTTTGTGAGATGCGGACTTAAATCCAAGATGCTGAAGAACGCGATTGCGAAATAGTTATGCAACATGCCCTGTAAGGGTGAAACCTTAGCGAAACAAAATGTCAAATAATTTGCCAAATAAATTAATAGAAAATGTATTAACTTTAAATATGTTCTTATAAATAAATTCTGTGAAATACCTATGAAAAATCAAATAATAAAATCATTTTCTGACTCATCTCATATGTCTTCATTGTGAATAATCATGTATTTTGCAATCCAAAATATCTTGCGAAACATTGATGAGCCCACGCCATTAAGGAAAGTATAAACAGCGATTATCATTGGATAATTATGTAATGTATGAATAATATATATAAATTAAAATTTTTAAGACATAACTGTGCCACCTGTGAATAGTGTGTTAAGTGCAATTTTGTGTATTTAAAGTATCACAAAACACTTTTCTTTTTTTTTTTATTAGTGTCTAATGGAATAAGTTATGCGACTAATAACATTGATGAATATTATGTGAATCATTGTGAAAAACTTTCATACTTTCATTTGTGTTTTTTGTAAAACATGATTTTTCCACATAACTATTCACAGATTCCCCAGACATATTAAATACGTTCAGTGTTAGATATATTTACAGGTCTCTAATTGGAGTGTTTTTAGCCAAAACATCTTCGTTGACTCATAAATTATTGTTTAGATTACTTCTTATATGTTTTGCTTTTAAAGTCAACTAAAATATTTAAATACTTTTTAGTTGTTGTTTTCACTTTAAAGGTTATGTTCCTTCCAGTGTGAAGGAAGCATCAGAGATCCTACTTTCCCTTAGGTGTTTACGAAATATCGTCATTTATGTAAATTTGTTATGGTTTGGAAATTCGAAACTATTTCTGACTTATATTTGTCGACCGTAAAAGCGAACTTACTATTTGGATTTATTATTCTTTTATTTTTTTTGTTTTACATTTCTATCACATTCCACACTTAGAAGACAATGAAACTGCTTGTTGTTTCCAATTACTCCAATATTTACTAGAAGAGTGTTCAAAGCTTCCAAAAAATTACAAATTAGACTCATTTTTATATACAGAATTGAGCTAGGGGGCTCCACTGAACCTTCCAATGCTTCTCATATCCAACCATTACAATCCAAAATACTTCGTAAAATCCTGTATGTTCCTTATTTAAGTCACATACAAACTTATTAATAAAACTGTTTATGTTCCATATGTTGCTAATTTGGCTCAAACCAGATACCTATCTCTTCATAGGTAATTCCATACCCACTCGAATCCACTAGTCTCCCATCTTGCCTCACACTCAATTCTCGATAATCCTCAGAGGCGTCTAAAAAGAAGATAGCAAAAAGAGCTCCTAATATAGAACTTTTATTGAAGTGCTACTAATGAGTAGTTCTTTACTTGTCATTGTAATAATGTTCTTCAAATTTACTTGATATATATGATGTATGCAGTTGTGAATATTAATAAATAGTTAAAAAGTTATAGCGATTTTTTTACTATGAGATCTTTACTAAATTTATGTTTAAAATAACGAGTATTATAGTTGTTTTAATTATTGTAAGCTTTTCCGTTCATTCTCCCTCCCTTCTCGGTAAATGAGAACTAATGGAGAGTAAACTTTCCACCACAAGACACTGTTTACGCACGACTCTTTTGAAATTTTTTAATGTTTATGATACATTCACTGAAGTATAAATACAAACTTACAAGCTGTTGCAATGATGAGCAGTAAGCACGCTGTCTTCATGACTACAGGTGATCTGGCACTAACAGGCCGGTGCAACCCTCCATGGGGCGCCTTATACCGGCCTTGCGGGTGGGAGGTCTCCCCCTCCAGTCACTATCACATCGTTATCACGGATAAAATGACTGTTAAAAAAATATTTTGTTTTTATTAAATTCGTTGGTTTAAATATGCATGTTTCCAAAAAAAAAAAAACGAGGCCTCAATTGCTGGTCAGAACAATTAAGCTGACATTGAGCTTACATACACTTGTGGACAAACGAAAGTGTGCAGTTGATGTTTTCATTTTTTCCCATTGAATATAAAATATATATATTTTTATTATGATTTTGGCATAGATATGTTTTTTGGCTGCGGGTTAATACTTTTTCGGTGTAACCTTTTTTTTCACATTCTAAAATAAAATTTTGACACGCTTTATCTCTGTTGCTCGGATCGAAAACTTTCCGAAAATCTCCTCATTAGCAATTCAATAAAGAAATATGTGTGTTATATAACATTTGTCGCTAGGACCTACCGTTGAGGAGTTATATTGGTTTGAATGAAAAAAGGCCTGTTTGCCTACATTTTTTAAATATTGGGGCTTTTATGACAAGCTCTAGGTCTATTGGTGTTGCTCGGATCAAAAATTTCTAAGAAATTTAATAAAGGATATTTTTGTTACTATGTAACAATTTGTCGCTTGACCCTACCGTTTAGGTGCCATATTGGTTTGGATGAAATAAGTCACGTTAAAATGTTTTTTTTCCACACACTCAAAGTATATTTTTTCACCCATAAAATGTGTAACTTTTTTTCACACTCAAAAGTGTAATATTTTGACACGCTTTTGCTCTGTTAGTGTTGCTCGGATCGAACTATTTTGCCGACAGTTTTCTGATCAGAAATTTTATAGAAAATATTTGTTGTATGAAGCATTTGTCGCTATGACCTACCGTTGAGGAGCTGCATTTGTTTGAATGAGAAAAATCACATTTTGTTGTTCCAATTGTTGGGGCTATTTTGAAAAGTTCGACCTCTTTTGGTGTTGCTTGGATCAAAAATTTGCTGACAGTTTCATTATCAGAAATAAAATAGTTTTTGTTTTATAAAACGTTTCTCTAGAACCGTTTAGGGGCTATTATATTGATTAAAATGAAAAGAACCGCGTTAGAAACCACTATTTTCTTTCAAATTTATTTATTTCGAATAATCATTGATTGTTAATTTAATTTAAATGTAAATTGGGAAAAACGGTAGGTTATAGATAAACATATCCATGACCTATCCTTTTCCCAGTCCGGAGGAAATTTAGTCGTTTTTTTTTTTCTCAGTTATTTCTTAGTTTTCGTAGTGTTCACATCTTTAATATGCACTTTACTTATTTAATTACCGTTGTAAAAAAATATGTCAAGTGTGGTCTTAGCTATAAAGTATATGAGCGAAATTATTCTCTAGCTCATACATCTTTAGGAAAAAACGTAAAACCGATTACAATCGAGTCAGCAAAAAAATGGCAATAGGACGTCTCGTCGCAACTAGAAGTAAGAAGGATCTTGTTCAAATGGCTAAGGATGTGAGATAGCAGCTTCATGTAAAATCAGGGACGATTTAAATATAAACGTCAGTATTAAAACTGTACATAGAAAACTTTCGTATTTAAAAATAAAAAAAAAATCCGTTATCTCGAATGCACCGCGATCGTCGCGTAGCAAGACTGAGGAATGGCTTTCCATGGGCACATCTTTCAAGATTAAAAAGTCGTTTTTACAGGCCTGGTAACGAATACAGCTATATGGAAGGAGGCAAAAAAATTATTAGTAACAGAATCAACGTCAAAGTCGAAGAAGAGGGGTCATGGTTTTGGGAGCAATATTAGCTTCCGGAGATTTCTTGATTGAAAGGCTTGTTGGAAGGGTAAACAGCGGAAATTATTTATCCTTAATTAAAGAAAAGGTGCAGCCATGGATAACAACAGCATTTCTTGACAAAGATTTTCTTTTTCTTCAAGATTATGTTCTGTCACAAATCAAATGCAACAATGGAAGGATTCCATATGAAGGGAATCAGGCCGTAGGAATGGCCTTTAAGTTGCCCACACCTGAATCCTATCTTAACTATTGGAAATGTCTATCGAGTTAAGTTCACTCAAAAGGAGCATATAATTCTGACGCAGATTTGAAATTTTATTAGTAAAATTATTTAACCACTGTCATTAAAAAAAAAGAAGAAGTTTACACTTTTATTTGTCTAAAGCTGCCAAATATTTTTCTTTGATTATAACATTTTACACATTAAAATTGGTTGCATCAATGAATTTAATTTCTCTCAATTATTTATTCTGCAAATTTAGGATACAAATCATAGGTGAACAATCAGCGGTATAGGTGAAAAAGGATCTTCACTTATATTGTTCCCGAAGTGTATATCCCTGGATCGGTCACAGTTCACAGTATGATTAATCATTTTGTCCTGGCTCATTTCAAAGCGTTTTAAGGTTTATTTCCTTATATATAAAAAACAATAAATAGTAAACAAAATTGAGTGGCTGTAACCAGTAATCTTTTATAGATCACTAATTATTGACTCTTGGTGAAAATAAAATCGGCTTAGTAACTCAATGAGAATGTTTGTGACACTTGGTACTGCTTAAGGAACCATCATTTTTTCCCAATATCTAATTTTTACGAAACTCTTTTACAGTTTAAAATCTTTTATACTCACATAGATTTTTAAAGCACTCAGCCACTCAAGTCTTTTACTGAACAAGAAAAGCAACTTACTGAAACGGTTCGTGAGATAAATAGTATTGTTTTTGTTGCGGCTTAGCGTCTTTATTGCCCTATTCTTCATCTAGTGCACAAAGTACAGGTTTCCCTTAAATTCATCAGTTAAATAATAACGATAAAAATAATCATTAACATAATTTTCGAGGATGTTTACGGCATTTCTCAGATACAATGCAATGTTTACACATTTGCAAAGTAAACCTGACTTTAAAGTTTACATATAAAGTCCATATGATAGAGAATAATAAAACAATAGATTAATGGAAAACATACTGGAGTGTTAATGTTACTACATGATTGGTCGCAGTGTATCCTTAATATACAATCACGTGTAATGGCTCAGCTGTAACGTGGTCGGGCAGGTTTGATAACTGAGAAAGGACTAGACTGAGAAAGGAAAGAGTACATGGAAGAAGGACGCTGCTCTTCCCATTTTTTCTAACATTATCGTCATTTTCAAATTCAAAACGTATCTGAGAGATACCCGCAAGCGTCGAAGGGTTTAACCGCCCAAGTGGGATTTGAACCCTTACTGGCGCGCTGAGACCGTCAGCTCAACAATATCGGTCTCCGAAAAGATACTGTTTCTAGATGGTTGTTCTAGCATTAAAATTATAATATTTTGCTTGTTTTCCTTGTTATAGTAATTCTTCTAATTTTTCCTTACGTAAAAAAAAAAAAATTAAATTTAACAAAAGTATTCCAACTGTAATAATTGATTTGTTAATAATAATAAAATGGAAGACATTTATAACCAGCTAGAAATTGTAATTTTTTTTATTTTTTTTTTTTTTTAATTTTCATTAAAACTTTTCGATACATTAATTCATGCCTCTTTTATTTTTGTGTTATAACAACTTTGAGAGTGGATTGAGAGAACCAGAGAAGGAGGGGTAAGGAGTTATGAGGGTATATGGAATTCTTCATCTCACCAAACGAGTGAGAAGGATCCCAAATCCTCCTCAATATTCTCCTCTTGCAACAGATAGATAAGATTAACACAGGGTGGTGCACATGGCGTTTCATGAAACTCTAGTTTCATTGATTTTAGGAAACTGGGTTTTAAGAAATTCGTTAAATCGGTTTTCTGTTGCTTCAGTTTCACTTTTTATCAGTCCAAGTGTATTTTATATTTTTCCATTCATTCACTTATAAGGATTTATTCTTTTTATAATGATTTTCTATCACTTTAAATGGCCATACCATATCAACATAGTTCATATTGGTACAACACCTTCTTCTTCTTTATTGGCGCATCAGAGGCATGAAGCTGTCCTTGGCCTGCTCTATAGCCCTCCTCCAATCGTCTCGATCTGCAGCTCGCCTGAAATATATCCTCGATAATTTTTAGTCCTCTGAGGCGCCATCGAACCATCTTCTCTCAGGTCTTCCGCGTGCTCTCACTCCATCCGGTCTATCCCAGAACAATTTTCGACATTTTCTGCTCACGCCTATCTGGTAGACATGCCTCATCAATTTGAGCCGTTGCACCCTAATGAAGACCGTCAATGGCAAGTCACCATATAAATTGTATAGTTCCCGGTTCTTCCTTCGCCGCCACATACCGTTATCCTTTAATGGGCCAAATATACGTCTGACTATTTTTCTTTCAAAGCATTCCAGTTTCGTGGCAACTGACTTATTAATAGTCCATGTTAGCAGTCGTATGTGGTGGCTACCGGTCGTACCAGAGTTTTTTTAAGTCTTATCTTTGTGCAATGAGCCTTTTCTTTCTTTTTATCATCTTCCTGCAAATTTTCTTGCATCCTGATAATCTTTACATCTTTGCCGTGTTACCCCATTTATAAATGTATTCCTGTTCTCGTTGCGGTCTTTATTGCCACCTTGCATTGAGAGTCAAACCATGTGGATACTGGCTGCTTGTTGTCTGCTTTACAATATTGTTCTGCTGCTTTTATGGCGGTTTTCTTCCTTTAAATCTTCCTAATCCTGCCCTACTGGCTCTCCCCCAACAACGGTTGGAATATTGTTTATTCTCTCTTGAACTCGTTTCTCTCTACACCATTTTTGGTTGACACTATTCTTTCTGTAGGTAGTCCTAAACCTTTTCCGGATCTTACAGGCTAACAGAAAATGATCTGAATCAACGTCTGGGCCTCCAAAAGATCTTAAATCGTTGACCGCGTTAAAATGCCTGCTATCAACCAACACATGGTCTATCTGAGAGACAGATCCCTTCGGTGAACGCCATGTTTGTTTCTGCTGACTTTTATGGGGAAAGAAGGTGCTCATAATAGTAAATGAATAGGATGTTGCAAGGTTGTATGCTCCAGGTCTGTATAGTGTTCTTACATTCCAAGTTCCAATTTTAAAGTCCTTATTCCGAGAAGTCCTTCTATGTTGTTAGGGGATTCACAAGCTCTAACTAGTAATCAAAAAGTGACTTTGACATCCTAAAAAAATCCATAAATTTATCGAGCTGCATCAAAACAGCTGTGTTGCAGATCACCGATCTACGGGTTAATCCAGTACTTACGTTTTTTTTTCCTATTTCTTAGTCACCACCATGTGACAAGAACATCGTCGTCAAAATCCAACACGAAACTGATAGGAGGCTGTTGCTTTTTTGTGCACATTTCAATGAAACCAGTTTCATCAGTGTGTACCGCGTCTTATGCATTATTTGATGGTTCACATCACTCACATGTTCCGTCCAGTTTCCAGTATTTTGTTTTATGTTTAATTAAATATACTATTCTTAATGTTTCATATAACATTTTTTATATCTTCCAACAACGTCAACAGTGATAGATATTTCGTGAATGGGGAGTCAAATTAGTTAAATTCATACTGTTAAATAATATTCCATGCACTTCTGTACAGTGGTATCTCCTAAATGGCAAGATATTGTGGTGGACTGTCCATCCACAAAGGCTAAGAACGGATTGCCTAAAATTATTAAACATTCTCAAAGTTGTATCAGGAATGAGTTGGGGAGCCGATAGAAAAACACTCCTAATTCTCTATCGAACTCTAATTAGAAGCAAGATAGACTATGGTAGTATAGTATATAATTCCGCTTCAGAAACAACTCTCAAAATACTCGATACAATCCATAGCACAGCAATCAGAATATGTACTGGTGCGTTCAGATCTTCACCAGTTGAACGCCTATACGTAGAATATGGAGAATAGAGCCTAACTTTAAGAATTCCTTCCTTACATTATCTTACTACTAAACTCTGATTTCCAAACCAGATCATCCAAATCATAACATTTTTCATAACCTTAATAGTAGCCAAGGAAACAATCTGGTGGGCATTGCAAGTAGAACCCAAAATCTCCTTCAACTTTAAGACATAAAACCGAATACAGTACTAACCATAGATGACCCATTGTTTTTTAGATGGGACAATACTTACATAAAGGTTGACACATCGCTTAAGAAAAAGATTGAAGACGACAACCCCATCATTAAAAAGAGACTTTTTGCTAAGACAAAAGTATCCAAACCACGAAGCAATTTTTACTGATGCATCGAAAACTGATGGAGAAGTCGGTTGTGCAGTGGTTTTTAACAATATCTTACTGAAATTTAACTTACCATCATTAAATAGTGTTTTTATAGGAGAACTATTTGCGATCTACCAAGATCTTCTATTAATACAATCTGCAAATACAAAACATGCTCTTTTGGTAACAGATTCTTTAAGTTCATTATTGGCAATAGCTGAAGACAACTCTGAAAATGCCCTAGTACGGAAGATTAACAACTGCCTGTGGGAGATGCACGAGTCGATGGGTGGGGGGACTGTGCTAATGTGGGTACCCTCACATTTTGGCATCTCCAGAAATGAAGCTGCAGACAATGCAGCAAATATTGCGAGAATGAACCAAATAGGAACCATTATTACTGACTTTACAACAACTTCTGACTTAAAAACGTACTGTAGAAAAATGTTGCTGGACCACTGGAAAACAAAATGGAACCAAATAGGTAGCAAACTCCAAGAAAGCAAACAAGACACCCGGCCCTGGACAACATCTTTTAGAAAATCTAGAATAGAAGAAATAATTATGACGAGACTAAGAATAGGAAATTCAGTTTTCACCCACGGTTATCTGATGAGAAGCCTAGAACCACCGATTTGTACAACTTGCATGACATCACTGACATTGAAACCAATTGTAACATCATACATACATACATACAAAATGTACACTATACTCTGACGCCAGAACAAAGTGCAATATACCCTCAAGTATAGATAAAGCATTAGAAGACACAGAAGACAAAATCAAAAACATTTTTGAATTTCTGAAATTTTGTAAATTGTTTGGAAAAATCTAATGTGTATGTTAAGCCGCTAATGACTCATGTGAGTAGATGCGGAAAGTAATATAATAAAAAAAAATGAACGGAATATCACATGATGAATAAATAAAATAAGGCTGTCCAAAAAAAAAAGTAAAACAATAAATATGAACTTGTAATTTAAACAGAAAGCCAAAATTATTAAGTTCATTTTCGTTTTTAAATTAGTGAGTATGGAAATAAATAAATAAATCTGCCAGAATGAAAATTCTTTTAGATTTTTGAGCAACGATGTTTTAGAGGACACTTTTTTTCAAATCACTTCCCGTTCACCTGATCTGATAAAACGCCTTTGATAATGATTTTGTGTTAATGAAGTTCCCGATTAGTTAAGATCGCGAAAACTGAGTGGGCTTGTGTTGTGGTGAATGATAGGATTTGTTGTTGTTTTTTAACAGATTGTTGTTTTGAGGAAAGTCTTCGAAGCAACTAAGTTGACAATTAACAACAACAACAATGGCGCTACGGTCCATGCAAACCTTGGCCTCTTCCAAAATTCCCCTCTATTTATTTAGATAACCAACCTTTATTTATTTAGATCTTCCAGTTTCTCACACCGAGGGTCTTCAGGTCCGCTTCAACACCTCTCCACCGCAATCTGGGTCTTCCTCGGTTTTTATTCCTTCCTTCGGGATGCCCAATCATCATGACATTTGAGCAACTAAACCTGGAGCTTTGTACTGTTCTCTTAGCTCCTTACCCCTCCATTATTATTTTATTTATTTATTTATTTATTTTACAAGCATCTACCCTAGAGGGTCATTAGCAACAACAAATATATGTGTTTTTTAACATTCAGTTAATTCGAACATTATTGGTATTAAAAGTAAGCATAATTATACAAAGTTATAAACATTGGATATTTTCAAAAATTTAAATAAACTTTGCACAGACGTTTCACTGTCACCAAGAGCGATGTCCATCCGGTTGGCCATTCCGCAATCTTTCCTTATATCCTTGTATTCCTCGCAGTCCATTAAGATGTGCTCCACGGTCATGGGTACATTGCAGATCCTGCAGGTCGGTGGATAGAGTCCCTTTAGAAGATACGTGTGCGTTATGGCTGTGTGTCCCATTCGTATCCTTGCCAAGACAGCTTCTTCGCGGCGATTTCTCCTTTCTGATGTTCTCCATACGTCAGGACTACTTTTAATTTTGCCTAATTTTTCAGCTGTTTTGTTCCACTCTGTAATCCATGATTCATATATTCTTTTTTTTTATATGAATACGCCAATCCGATGCAGTCGTTTTATTGATGTATATGACGTCTGAATTGGGTTTCAATCTTGCAGCATTTGCAGCTTGGTCTGTCTGCTTCTTCGTTTCTTCCGATGCCCAGATGAGAAGGAACCCAAAGAAATCTTACCACTTTGCCTGAACGTAGACATTCCTTCTCAAGAAGTTGGATTTTCATCACCAAAACGTCTTTTGAGTTTCTGTTTTCCAGTGATTTCAGTGAGCTTAATGAATCGGATACAATCAGATGATAATTGCATTGACTATTCATTATGAATGTCAACGATTTCCAGATTGAATAGAGCTCACCGGTGTATGCACTATTCGATTCTGGTAGAAGAAATTTGTAACAAACAGAGCCCATAATAATGGCACATCCAACTTCAGAGCTGGATTTTGAAGCATCGGTAAACCAAAAACAGTAGTTGAAGTACACTTCTTTTCGTTCATTAAACATTTTTTGGTAAATGTGATGAGGAGTCGTGGGTTTTGAAAAAAATGATAGACTGTAATCAATCGTACTTTCTGTTTGTATCCAGTTAGGTATTGGATTGCCTGGGAATTTAAAATATTTAGGTAAAGATAATTGTAAATCATTTGCCCATATTTTGCATCTACAATGGAAACATTTGCAGGATCGTCTATGCTCTTCATTCAAAATCGTATGTGTTGTAGGATCGTAAGCGAGGAGGTGTTTTTTTGACATAATTTGGCCGAAGTATGCTAAACTCAAATATTTTCTCCTTAATTCTAAAGATGGCTCACCACTCTCTATGTACAAACTTTGGGCAGGTGTGGTTCTGAATGCACCAATACAAAGACGAAGTCCCTGATTATGAATAGTATCTAGTGATTTCAGTGTTGAAACACTAGCAGAACTGTAGGCAACAGCTCCATAATCAATGATAGGCCTGATCAGAGTACGGTACATCATTAATAAAGTTCGTCGATCTGATCCCCACTGAGTGCTGGACAGAACTTTTAATAAATTTAGCCCTTTCTGGCATTTTGCTTTTATTTGACGAATATGTTCAGACCATGTTAGCTTTTTATCGAAGTAGATTCCTAGGAATTTGAAAACTTCTTCAAACATAATAGGTTGTTGAAACAAACTTAATGACGGGTGCGTTTGGCATTTTCTCCTTTTACAAAAATGGATGGCCACCGTTTTGGAACTTGAAAAGTTGAAACCAGTAT
Source organism: Euschistus heros (assembly GCA_003667255.2). Lineage (NCBI taxonomy): Eukaryota > Metazoa > Arthropoda > Insecta > Hemiptera > Pentatomidae > Euschistus > Euschistus heros. The sequence goes on from RCWM02000060.1 coordinate 3,579,973, forward strand.
TTTTAGACCATGATTCGAGATTCCCTAGAGTTGTTCTTAATTTCCACTCGATATATTCTATTGACTTGCTTCTTATATAAATAGCAAAGTCGTCAGCAAACAAAGAACAATTTACTTCTGCAGGCGTTGTATTTACAATGCTATTTATGGCTATTAAAAATAATGTTACGCTTAGCGGAGATCCTTGGGGCGTTCCATTTTCCTGATGGAATGATTGAGAAAGGTTAGATCCAACCTTAACTTGAAACGACCTATCTTTAAGAAAATTGTTAATAAATGTCAATAGCTGCCCTGAGAGACCGAGTTTGGATAGTGTACTGACAACATTATAGCGCCACATCATGTCATATGCTTTTGTGATATCTATGAAGACAGCTACCAGGTGTTCTTTGTTTGAAAAAGCCCTTTGAATTTCGTTTTCAAGCTTCGTAATTTGGTCGATAGCAGAGCGGTGTTTTCTGAATCCACACTGGGAAGTTGAAATGAATTTTTTTTTGAGTCCAAGAAATAGATTAGTCTATTATTAACCATCTTTTCGAGAAGTTTAGAAACACAAGAAAGTAGTGAAATAGGCCTATAGTTATCGATGTTTATATCTTTTGTAGTTTTCCTGATTGGAATAACGATGGCCTTCCTCCAGGCTTCGGGAAACATCCCTGTCGTCCAGATTTCATTATAAATTGAAAGGAGAAATGAATGTGCAATTGACGGTAGTTTCTTCAAAAAAATATATGGGATCTGATCGGGGCCTGCAGTAGATTTATCTTTGCATGTGTTTAAGATAAAATTCATTTCAGCTAGAGTAAATGGCTGATTAAAAATTTCTGAGCCATGTGTATGAAATTCAATCGAGCTTTTTTCTTGTTCACATTTATGCTGCAGAAAATCGATGTTATAATTATCAGTTTTCGACATAGTAGAAAAGTGATTTCCAAAATGCTCAACTATTTTACCAGGGTCAGTTATGATTTGATTATCTACTGAAACCGAAGAAACAAAGTCAAGTTTTTTGGATCTTGGATGGCATTAACTTTTTTCCATACTTCTGTTATGGTAGTATTATTGTTGATAGAATTGACGTAAGTCATCCATGAATTTTTTTTGCTGGCCCTCAATATCTTGTTAGCAATTGATCTCATTTTTTTAAATTCAATTAAATCTTCCAGCGATCTTGTTTTTTTGTATCGGTTCAGTGTTTTTTTTTTTTTATTCATAATTGCGATCCGGCAGTCTTCATTCCACCAAGGAACTAGACGTCTGTCATTATAAATTACTTTTGTGTGGAATATTCATTTTTGCTGACTCTATGACACTTTGGTTAAAGAAAGTAATTTTGTTCTCCAAATTGACATATGATTCTTTTTTCATTACCATTTCTGATTCTATCAACAATGAAAACTTTTCCCAATTCGCTCTTTTAATTGACCATCTCGGAACTCTATGTAATGTAGCATTTGAAATATCATAAAATTTAACAGTCACAGGAAAATGATCACTTCCATACAAGGTGTCCTTTACGCTCCACTGAACTTTATGTAAAAGTTTAACGTCTATGAATGATAAGTCGATTGCGGAAAAGGATCCATTGGCACAAAAATGAGTAGGGGAACCGTCATTAAGTAGAATTAAAAAACTATTGAGATCTAAAAATTTCTCTATTTCTCTTCCTCTATTCTTGTAGTCTGATAAAGTTGAACCCCACAATTTATTGTGACCATTCATATCTCCGACCATGATTAGAGGTCTTGGGAGTTGGTCAACTAAAGTTTGGAGATCATTGGCAGTGAAGTCTCGGTTTGGAGGTATATAGATATTGCAGACTGTGATAGGTTCAGGTTTGTATAATTTTATAGCAACAACTTCTAAGGATGAGTCAATATTAATCCGTTCAGAATATACTTCTTTTTTTACCATAATCGCTACTCCTCCCCAGGCAGATCTGCAATCATTTCTGTCTTTTCGGTAGATGTTAAATTTTTTTAAATTAACAGCTTGTGATTTTAAAAAATGTGTCTCTTGTAAACAGCAGCATATGGGATTTTCTTCAGCCAAAAGTAATTTGAAGTGCTCGTAATGTTTGTAAAATCCGTTACAATTCCACTGTAATATGATTGGGTTTTTTTTGTTGTAGTCATTTTATTAAAGTAATGAAAAGTTGTTAGTCAGTTCCTAGTTGTCGGTGCTGTCGTCTGTATTTAATGTATTTTCTGTAGAGTCCCACTTTCTTTTTAATATCTTGGATATCCTTAATTTGGATCGTCTGTCAGTTTGTGTGTTTCTTTGCTTCGGCAAGCATGTCTTTTAAGCCCTCTTTGTTGTTCGTGAACTCGTGAACTAGTTCGCTGAAGTTTTTAGTTTCAGACGACATTTGAATGAATTTCACCATTTCATCAAAAGAAATGGGATATTTATGTAAATTATCTTCTATTAACTGTCTAGCATTTTCGAAGTTGGTTTCAGTATTGATATTGGTCTTTTTCAGTTTTTTTGACTTATTCCGAGAAGGTTGAGGTGCTGGTATTGGTGGGAAATCTTGTAAATTAATGGTATTTTCAAACTCATCCGGAGAATCTAGAGATAAACTTAATTCTATATTGGATAAAGTAGAAGCAGGAGGACTTGAGTAACATCGTTTAGTGCCAGAAACCGCCACGGGTAACGCTGCTAAATTATTGCTCGAATTAACAGCTGATTCGGCACCGGAACTATCTACAGTGATATTGTTTGACTCATCACCATGGCTACGTGATACTTGGTTTAAAGGCTCTATTCCGTTACTGTCTTCTAGTGACTCTATTTTCAAAGGGTCTCCATGACAACCTCCTATGGTCGTTGGAGCCTTATTAACCATATGATTTGGTGTGTCTAATATTGAAGAATTTGTTATTGTTTCACAATTATTTTTAACATCTTGATCAAAATGTATTAATAGGTTTTCTTTCCCGTTAGATGCCTCCTGAATATTGTTATCATTATCGCACTCAGGGCAATCTGTAGATATATGACCCGGTTGTTTATTTAAAACAAGTGACAATGTCTTCACTGAAAAAAATTCGATATGATACATTGTCATGTTTTATAAGTAAAGACGTTGGAAGTTTATTCAAATCTTCGGGTGGAATATACACTTGCCGTCTAAAACTTAGAACGTGCGCCAGCCTTGGGTCTTGGTAACCAGCTCTTAGAAAATGCATGGGAGAGACTAATTTAATACCTAGGCTTCTGAGTTCATTTTCTATTGCTTCGTGTGGAATTGAAGGGCAAGCATTAGAAATTATTATACGTTTGGCTGGGTTAATTAGACGTTTTATAATTATTTGTTTGTTGTCGATGGTTATCGATTGATGTTTTTTTAGGAGGTTATCGATTGCTTCCTTATTGCTAAAATGGATACAAAATCTTGAATTGGATATTCTAGAGGTGTATCTTATGAATTTTGGGTCTATTAATTCTGCGATTTTGAGAACATATTCTTTTTGTTTTATGCCTGGTAATGTATGTAAAATGATAGCATTTTCTCGTTTTGAAAAACGGTCTGAAGCGGTGGCTTTAGCATATGTGGTTTCAGTTGCGTTGAGGTTAGACTGGGTTTTCGAGTAATTACTGCTTTGGATTAGTTCCATTTCTTTCTGTTTTTGATTTGTTGGTTTCAAAACATTCTGAGACATTTTTGAGGTATTAAGAACTGTTGCCATATTGTTCCAGAGCCAAAGCTCTGTACGCCTGTAAAAGGCGTTAAATAAATTGACTGACTATATATATCACTTTTTTTTTAATAATGGTACACGCGCACTAATATTGTTCAATGTGCACAAAATAAAGTCAATAAATGCATAAATAGCACTCGAAATATATAAATCTTTGGGACTGACCTGAAGCGTGTCTTCTTCACATGGAGCCCAAACAGCTGATCCCCCTCCATTATTAGTAGGACCATATATTCTCCACATAATTATCCTCTCCTCTCTATTTGACTATTGACACCATAAAACATATATATGATATGAATAATAAAAGGCAATAAATCTTCAATCAGGTTTAAAAATGGTGACTTTTAAATTGGCATATATAATCCAGATTTCATAAAGGGGCATTCCAGTGAATAAGTTTATTAAGCGGGTCGATGTAGCTCAAGGAGTAGCTAGCCAATCGTTTTCTCATACATTCATGAATTCATTTAATAAATTTATCACAGCCATGGTGCGAGTGTTGTAATGATCTTTGAATTCTATTTCTTACTCTATGGATCAGTTTTCGCAACAAGTGACTGCGTCTGTAGTCGTTAGCAATGATCGTACTTCTTTAATACTCGTTGAGGCATAGGATGGATATAATCGTTAGTCGCAAACGATTTTCGTTCAAGATGAAAATCATGAAGTTGTTTCATCATTCTCTGGCGCGGATGATGGAATACTTTTGTAGAATCTTTCAATTAACTCTTTATAAACAGGCAGTATCAAGGATGAAATTTGCAAATATAATAATCAGTAAGGATTTTTGGTGACATCAAATTTGGTATTCTTTTTTAAATATTGTTCTGTATTTAATTATCAGGAACTGAATATAGTGGGGATAACAGCTTTTAAATAGCGAATGATTGTAGCTTCTGACCTTTCTATAATACTAATTTTGTTTCTTTGTTCCGCTAAACGCGAGAAATGGCATAAAAAGGAAGGGGGAAAATAAAGAAGAAATAGTAGAAGATGAATCATTTATATAATAAATATTGAATGTTTGTTTGTTCTTGGGCGCTACAGTCGTTGCAGGACCTGGGCCTCTGCCACCATCCCTCTCCACTCCTCTCGGTCCCTCGCTCCTCCAATTCCGTATTCCCAGCCTCCAGAAATCCTCCTCCAGGTCATCTATCCATCTGCGCCTGGGTCTGCCTCTTTTCCTCTTTCCTCCTGGTGCCCCATTAAACATTATTTTTGGCAGCCTGTTGGGCTCCATTTTTTCGACGTGTCCCAACCATCTAAGCCTGCCCTTCTTGATAGCACAGTGTATATCAGGCTCACCATACAATAGTGCGATCTCGGCGTTGCTTCTTATCCGCCACCTGTGCTCCTCTCTCACAGCACCAAAGATCCTTATTAATATTCTTCTCTCCCAGACCAGCAGTGCTCTTCCGGTATCTTTAGTGAGAGTCCACGTCTCACTGCCATACATCACTATTGGTCTTATTATAATAAATATTAAATAAGAATTATTTTTAATTAAACAATAAAATATTAACTGCAATAACAATTTATTAAAGATAATAAATATATGTTTATATATTTAGTTTGTTTTTGAATACAGTCTTTTTCCTCCTTAATAAACTACTAATCATTTTTAAATCTTACCTACTAAACTATCAATCGTTATATTTTCTAATCTTTATCCAGCTTTATTTTTATATAATAAAACAATTTAAACTACAAGTATTTTGAAATAGATTATTATTGTTTGAAAACAAAACAAAAAAAAAACACACACATTAAACCCATATTCAGAATCCTCTCCCCAGCTATTATAAATATGGACTGTAAAAATTGATATATAAATACTAAACAAACAATAAACTAATAAAAACAAACTATTTTTTATTATAAAATATTATAATTACAAATAAATTAAATGTCATATATTTAAATAAAGCATTAACTAAAGCAAGCTTATGAATATTAGTATAGTGAATGCAGTATTAATCTCTTGCTGGCTATGAAATGTTGAAATTGCATTTTAGGTGTGTCCCGTTATTGGCCAAGGCCGTTTATTAATGGAAGTATTTATAAATCTTGTATCGAATATTTTTTGGAATATTTTTTCCATTTGAATAGTCCAATAGGAAGTAGTGAACTTGTTCAATAAGTTATTATAGGAATGAATATTGCATTATGGTTTTGTTAAATGTTATCTAACAAACTAATCTTTTACCGACTGTTTCATTCCTTTACCGTAATTGTCGGAAAGAGAAATGGCTGTATAGTTGGTAGAGCGCTTTATTAGTTCGAAAAGGAAAATTAGAGTTCTATAACTTAGTAGCAAAGCATTTGGCAAAAAAGTTTGTTTTTTATAGCAAACTTTGTTGTTTTAGGCAAAAACCCTAGGAACCTGATGAACTTAAGATCCTGAGTTCGAATCCAGATTATGGCAGGCTGGAATTAATTCTGAGCCATGATTTTCTCGCATTCTTCTTTCCGCGGAGGAAATCATTCCCTCCGGCGCGTTGAATAAAGAGTAAAGAAGGGGAGAAAATTAATAAGAAAGGAATATTTTCTGAATTTTAGTTTTGGGTGGAGAGGGGACGAGGGGTTACTATTTTGAATTTTGCCTTCAGTCTACATCAACTTCTAAAAAGGAAAACATTCCGAAAAAAAACGTTTTTCGGTTTTAATTCTATTGTAAACCTGGCAAATCTGATTGAATATATATATATATATATATATTTTTTTTTTAATTAGTATTTTTTATTAAAAGACTACATTTTTTTGGGAGGATATGCATTTTTTTTTTTTAATTTTCGCATTTTTTTCTTTCGGAACACTTCACTCCTTCGAAGTGCTGAATGTTGAAATTCTGGACATGGACTCCCAAAGACTTGCCAATAGATTGAGAAAAATATATATTTGTATTTATTTTTAATTTAATCTATATATTTTTTCGAACATCGTAAAGTTATTTTGCTGTAGCCTAAACATACAATACAGAAACCTTAAAGGTTTGAGTCTCCCTTATGTCCAACTCTCGTAAAACATTTATTTTATTTTTTTATTTAATAACTCCACGTTTGTTATTATTCTTTTTGTTTTATGGAAACAAAACACTGAAAATAATTAAATTTTTTTTTTAATTTTTCTAGGTATTCAATGATGAATTTTGTGCTTCACAAAAACCAAAACATTAATTAAGAAAACATTTCCATGTTTACTTACTCACTTATTTTTTCCTCTTTGTAGCTGAAATATATGTTTAAAAAACCTGATTCTAATATTGGCTATACAAACTAAATTATCTTATCTCTTATCAGAATATTGAATAAATTTGAGTTCAGAAGAAAAATTTGAGAAGTTACATAGTTCAGATATAAGCTATAAATCAATATTTAGCAATAAGTAACTATATACAAGGGTTAAAGCCGTAAAATTTGTATTAATGATGGAAACATTAATATCATAGAACATAAAATTAGATCAGTATTGGAGGATTCAGGATTATATAGTTGTCACCAAAAAATTATGGAGAAAATCAGTTAAAATCATGATTCCAAGGTTTTTTTGAAAATCACTATTGCATGTTTCAAATATATTTTATTATTGTGAAACTTGGTTTTAAAGATAGTAAATTTTTAGCTTATTTTTGCGAATTCGAACAATTTAAATCCTTCTGGACTAAATCAACCTAATCCGAATTTCACTGAGGCGTTGGCAATGCCTACAATATGTGTAAAATGTACCTAGAAAATTAACCAAATCTAAATTCCAAAAAAATAAAATAAAAATCTAGTGAATACGATATGGTGTTATATCTAATTCGACGCCTCTAATATTTTAAAAGAAACCAACCACATCCCAAACTTTCATAGGAAAGTGCAACCGAACATTTATATCTCTGTTCCGGAAATAAGGAAATTGTGGTTTGAATAGTGTATGTATAGACTGTTTCACTTCATTCCTTTCGCAGAATTTTCTATTGTTTTTAAATATTTATCAAATATAATATTTTATTATGTTATAATAATATAATGATCATATTATAGTAATATACCTAATCATTTAATGATAATTAGTTTAATTATTTTAATTTAAAATATTTTTGCCGTTTCCGCAAAACACCTTCTCAGCTTTTTGTTTATTTATTTTAGATTTACATCATAAATAAAAACTCTACAGAAACATAAAATTCAATTTATTTATTATTTTTTTATTCTTTTGTTTATTTTTTTGTCACAATCAAGAGCAAGTAATTTTCCTATAAAGAATACTTTTATACCTTATTTAAATACCAATCAGAAATAAGAAACGAATGATACAAATGATAAAGAATAACGAAATAAATAAATTAAATAGAACAAGAAACTTTGAAACACATTAATATTGATAATGGCGAAACCCTATTGATCCCTGATTGGTAATTTTATATCTCTAGTTTGGAAAAAAAAAAAAAAATATGACATCTGATTGTTATTGAAAACGAAATAAAGGTAATATATCGATAAAATATTCAGTTTTATGATATTTCTATAACCAAAAAAAAAATAAAATAAAATAAAATAAAATAATATAGCATAATTAGATCATAAAAAAAAAACGAAAACAGTTTATTCAATATACATTGCTTTAGTTAGAAATGTAAAATAAATTCTATGATATTATATAAATTCTATAATATTACATTCTATTTTAAATTTAAATAAAAATAATAATAAAAAATAATTACGAATGGTTGGGGTAGACGGATCGCACCTAAAATATTTTTAAAATATAACATAGCTTTTAACTGTCTCCATATTACCTTAATTACTGATTGTGGCTTCAAGGCCATTACCACACCCAACCTACAGAAATTCTTGTTGGAATGATATTACCGTGAAAAACGTTTGTAAGATTTCCGAGAATACTACTTTTTAATATTTAGGCGATGCTTGTTAGCTCAAAACTATATTTAACATTGAAATTATGCGTCATTTTTCATTAGTACATTATAATTTACCGTCGTTTTTTGACAAGTTTGTTATTGGTGAAATTCTGTATAGGGCAAAATTATGAATTTCTTGGTTCTGGCTTATTTTGTTTTTCCATTTCTGATTATAATAACGATTAGTACCACTTTATGTTACTGTCCCACTTAACCCTCCGAAGCTCACAGGTACCATTCAGATACATGTTGAATTTGATAATGCCGATTATGTTAGAAAAAACGGAAGAGCGGCGAATTCATTGTTCTTTCGGGCTGATTCATCTGAATAACTTAACTTTTCATATGGAAGACAAACAAAACGCTGAGCTTCTCCATAAATTGTTGATAGAAGAAACAAAAGATTGTTCAGGAAACGGAGGCGAAGATGTAGATTCAAATACCAACGGGAGTGTTGGAGTGTTGGAGTGTGTTTTATTGTTTAATGTGAGAAAAATTCTGAGACTGATGATGAAGAACGGCAAGAGTTTTGTATTCCTAGTAAAAATAAAAACAATGGCATTGTATGTACTTGGCTAAAGAAAAAAAAATACCACCCAATAAATAAAACCGCTCCTAACATTATAATATCGAAGCTTTCGGGAGTTATTGGGGAAGCAGTCGGTATAGAAGGAATATTAGAAACCTGGTGTTTTTCTGGTCATCGGTATTATTTAACTTATATAATTATGTTTATTTTATTTTTTTTATTATTTTTTTTTATCTTTAATATAAGTATTTTATCTGTTTTTGAAAAGAAAGGTTATTGTTTAACGTAGTATAGGGTAGGCAATATAAAAAAGCAGTAAATTTTTTGGGAACTATCCTATGTAAATGCTGAAAATACAAAATTGTATCACACAGATAAACCAAGATCAGTTAGTTAAGCAGAAGCCCGGATGGTTAAATTATTGTTGCATTGTCAGTAATTTATTTGTACAATATTGAACTATGCTTCTCTTATTATAAATATTTATAAATATATATATAAATATATAAATTATTCTTTTTTTTTTGCCTCTTTATGTAATTATTGCTAATTAGTAAAAGATTTAAAAATATTCAACTTATTATTATTATTTATTTATTGCTTAGCTCTACAGCCCTAGATGGGCCTTGGCCACACGCAGAAGAGATGACCATTGGGGTTTATTCATAGCTTTTCTTCGCCATCCTCTTATTCCTAGATTTTTCAGGTTGGCCTCCACATTATCCTGCCACCTTATTCTAGGCCTTCCTCTTAATCTGGTACCATCCAGTCTGTCATTCATCATCCTCTTTGGCAGCCTCCCGTCCGGCATCCGTTGGACATGTCCCAGCCACCTTAACCTTCCTTCCTTGATGACCGCCACTATATTCGGTTCCCCGAATAGCTCTTCCAATGCTTTTTTCCTCCTTATTCTCCAATTTCCATGGTCGTTTACTGGGCCAAAAATTCTTCTGAGAACTTTCCTTTCCCAAACTCGAAGTATTGTCTCGTTCCCTTTTGTTAGTGTCCAGCACTAACTTTCATACACTACCACCGGCCTTATGACTGTTTTATACATGATAACTTTTGCAGCTCGTGATAATGCTCGGAACTTCAGTATTTTATTAAGAGCGTACATGCATCTGCTACCTGCTGTAATTCTGGCTTTAATTTCAGTTTTTATTTCGTTATTTTCCGTTATTAGGGAACCTACGTACTTAAAGCTCTTGCACCATCGGAACTTATGCTCATTAATATGCATCTCCTCTTGTCTGCGAGGAGGAGATTATTATATTTATTGAATAATAAATATTTAATCTAAAATATATTATATCGCCGCCACTATGTAAAACTAACGAATGTGAAAAAACGTCTTTTTTATTTCGTTCATTTACCGTTCTATCCTTTAAGGCTTACCTTGTGGTAAAATGCTATAAATTCATAAAAATGATATTACTGATTTCGGTCTTATAAATTTTACCAACAGAAAACGAACGAAATAAAAAAAGAGATTGTTGATATTCGTTAGTTTTGCATAGTTTCGACGATATATTTTTTAATTAAAAAAATAATTTTTATTCTATCCTCTATGAAAAAAAAACTAAAATTATTCATCTTTCTTATTTATTTATTTTTGAAATTATTATTGAATCAGGAAATTAGTAAAAAAAAAAAAATTCACTGATTTTTAGAAATACATAGGGCTGCGACTAATAAACCTGAATCTTCCCTTCGCATTACCAGACATTATATCAAAACATTCAGGTTCAATCATATCCTCAGTTGTCCACCACTTCCCAACGCCCACCAGTTCTTTTATTTGAATAATTTTACTATCACAGAACCTTAATCTCAATCACCTCTCTTTGTAACTTTCCATCCCTTTTCTCGCATATTTTTCTCTGTTACTTTTCTTGATTTTTCTATAAAATATATTTTCTACAATTTTCATTTTTTAAATTTATTTTTCTATTATGTGACATATTCATAATAAATCGAACTGTTCACCTTATTTCTTAAATTTCGTTTCAATTATTTTTACACAAATGTATTTTTTAATTTTCCTTGATGTCTATTATTAATGTTGAGAACAAACTTTGTCATGGATGAGAGTATGCTTTGTTAATGAACGAATGTATTGTTGCAATGTTGATATCTTGGTGTAGTATATTGTTTCTGACATATAGAGAGGTCTGTGCAATCATAGATAAGACCTTTGACAGGAGTCAGTGAGATAAGAAGATTTTAATAAATTCTAAAAAAAATTTACCTACCAAGTTAATAATCTAATTTTTAACTAATTGTGTAAAAATGTTTAATCTATTAAGAGACTGACTTTTTTGTCTTGCATGATGACAATATAGAATAACATATCTGCCTACAATAATTATTTTTTCCATTCTACAAGTTTCCGCTGGACCATCCCCCCACTTACAGAGCATTGTTTATTAACGTGTTGCTTAAAGCATGATGGATAGGAGGTTTTACTAATGGAAACAGCCAGATACTTCATAAGAAACTAGCACTAATAGTAATGATTTTTTATTTTTTAAAGAAGATTTATAGTAGAAGGTGAAACTAAGGAGAGTAACAAGGGTTTTTTGGTTCATAGGGGCAATAGAAAGGCACTAGGGTGGAATAGCCTTTCGAAAGCCGAATAAATCCATCTTAAATATGTTACTGCAAGGGACCATATGTGACTGAAAACCCTATAGAGCAATAATTTAAAACATTTTATTTATTAATTAAATTATGTTGGTATACTTCAAACGATTGATGATATTTACAATAAAAAAAATTTGTCCAAAAAAAAACAAAAAAAAAAAAAAACGGTAAAAATGTATTTTGTGTGAACGTTTTTGGATGATCATGGTAATAGAAAATAATATAATACTGTTAACACATTTACTTTGCATACACAGCCGAAGTCTTATTTATTTTACTCTCTAATGGTAGGAAGATGCAAACCTATGTTGTAAAGCCATTGGGCTGACCCTGAAATAATGCAGGTTTTCTTCTTTTCTTGAAATTACCTCTATGTGTAATAAATTGTTTATATGTATTTAATAGGATATGTTTTTGTAGGGATCCAAATATGTATTATTTCTCTCCTAAACAAAAAATGTTTTTTTTGATTATTTCTTCAGCAATTCACTATTAGGAAACAATTATGTCTTTACACACAAGTTTACACGTGATATTCGTATAATTTCGTTTTTAGGGCCCAACCTCGGTCGGAACAGTGCCCAAAATCCAGGGTCTATGCTTCGTTGGATGAAAATCCTAGAACTTTTAGAATATTCTCGGAAAAAATTGAACTGTTTACCTCAAGACAATTGAATGAGCTCAATCATGAAAAGGCAAAAAAAAAAAAAAAAAAAAAAATATATATATATATATATATATATATATATATATATATATATATATAAAAATAAATCATCGATGTGATAGATATTGTCACTATGAAATAGAAATAGTTGGAGATTACTACTAAGTCTCTGCCTCAACCGCCCGTCGCTCCAGACCTCTAAATTTTTATCAAATTAACAAACCATTTTTTTAAGAGCCTGGACCACTTTACTACAAAAAAAAAATGGAAGAATAAAAAATGACTAAAATAAGGGCTTAAAATTCTATTCAGAGGAGCCACACACCTTGATAAAATGTATTGAGAGGAATGAAGCGTATTCGAATGCCAACTTTCCAACTTTATCCCTCAATGGTCACCCAATAATTTTCTATTTATCTGTTAAACAATCAGGCTCAACCATTAATCAAACCCTTTCCTGGGAATCTCATATAGCTCAAATCATCCCGTAGGCCAATCGGTATCCAAAAATTATTTCAACGCTCCCGTCAACTCCTTCCCATACCCACTCGTAATTTTCTAGTATCCTTCATTATCTTCTACCGATTTGACAATGTTTGCGTGATCAGTATATCACTATGATCGGGCTCCCGATGGTTCTTGAGGAGAGATTAAAACGTGTCATGAATTGCTTTTCGAGGTTTGTCTTCGGAACCTCAAGATGTTTTCATATTTCTGATCTTTACACCGAATTAAGTTGGCTGTCCCCCTCCTTCCGCAGAGAATATTTTCATAGCACATATCTCCCCCCTTGTATTCGCAATGCATCTTCCCTCAAAATATTTAAAACTCTCTTCTATCAACATCTTCATTCTCTCTCAACTGAGATTTCTTTCTATTCTGCTCTTTTTTTTTTTTATTTAATCATGTTTTCTAATAATTTATTTTTAAGTTTTGTATTAGAAACATAATCCTTGATTAATTTCCGGACAACGCTATAAATCTAAGAATGTCTTCCTTCTTAGAAATGATGAGTGGATTATATTTCATTGTTTTAATAATGATATGATTTGAGATTAGTGTTAAAGTGTGAAAAACTAGCGTGTGGTCTAGTTCTCATAGGCTACCGCTATGCCAATTGATAGCCAACTCCTCCACTACCAATTACGATGGAGAAACTTCTTTAATATTAATGGAATCACTAACCTGTAATCACTTCCTAGGAGTAATTAACAACCATCTCGTCGGGAAGATGTTACACTCGAGCTTTTAATTACTTACCGCTCCATGTCCGCTTTTTGTTTTCAGGGTGAGAACGAGCCAGATGAAGCGTTGGGCAGGAAACCGGTCTGGCGGGATGTGTTGCAACTCCGGCTCAAGTGAACGCCACCGAGTTATAGGTCACTCGGTGAGCGGGCTCAACTTTGTCTTGTTTTATGTTGCTATTTAGGAAAACTGAAATGAACGATATCGACAATGGGGTTACCCAACATTCCTTAACGTTGCTCTTTGGTATCATGGTTGTCTTGTAATTTTATGTTCAAAATAATAAGGCTATTGCTCGATACTGGTATGACAGAGACAAGGTCTAACGGCTAGAGGATACACTCAGTCACTCATGGATCTTGTTGGCAATTTGTTTTGAGGGTTCCAGTCAGATAATATTAGACACGTATATTGCTGTTCCGAGTAATAGGCCCTGAAAGCCCAGAAAAAACGAAATAGCATTAAATTAACTCATTAAATGAAACGAGGATTCTGAGAAGAAGAAATACAAGACTGGAATTAAAAACAGACAAACGAAAACAATACACCATTACGGATGAGGAGAGGGCGGCCAGGTCAGAAAGAATGAAGAGGTTCTGGGAAGAGAAGAGAAGGTTGAGAAAACATCACAGCTAATGTTGTAAAGGCTGTAGTGTATATGTATTGATTTAAGTGCTCCAATGTTGGCGTTAAAAAAAAAAAAAAAATACTCATTTTAGGAATTTATATCTCGAGTTTGAAAAATGATATCGACATGACTTACTGCAAAGTTATATTTTTGAGGACAAAGTTAAGGGAAATACAGCTTCTTCATAGATTTTTGTTTAGTTTAATGAAATTCTAAAAAAAAAAAAGGTTAGATCTTCAAGCAAACTACCTTTATAGATATTTTTATACGAATAATAACGTCGGATTGTAATTAAGCATCCCCAAATACATTGAAAACATTTATTCAATAAAAACAAAAATATATATTTTTTTCACTCTCTTCAAGAGGATGGAATTTTTAAACCAATCATTGGTAACTTTTGTTTAAATCGCAAATACGTTGTTACACCCCACGCAGGGTAATCTAAATCTATGAAGCGGCTATATTTTTCCTTAAATTTGCATTCAAAAATAAAAATTTAGGGGCAAGAATTATGTCGATATCATTTTTTAAACTCGAGATATAAAATAAATTAGTAACGTGTCTAATATATTTTGACCAGAAACCTCCGAAAACATTACCTTTAGGATTCGTGAGAGACTTAGTGTGTTATAAGTGACGAAAAAAGTTGGTGTAATGAAGTGTGTTTTTTTATCTTGCTAGTCATACTAATTCATCTTCTAAACAGGTTCATGAATACTTCATTAAATTATCCACACATTTATCTGTAACTGGTTTACTGAATTCTCTTCCATATATAATCTAGAAAAAATGAAATGATTTACAGCTTAGTGGTTATCTGAAATATCATTCTAAGGTCAAATCCTAGCTACCACTACATGGAGGAAATGAAAAACCTATTAACTATCAAATTTCAATTCTTATTATTACTTCAAATGGCAAACTTTCCCTTCTTATTCACACCCTCTGTTAAACTTTCTACGTTTTCGCTCTGTAGAGCTTGAGGTAAAAAGGTACATTTCTGTGTTAAGTGAAAGTGCATGGATTTTTCTTTTGCATAACCCATACTACAGAGTTGAAACTTACTATTAATATTATATGCAGTTATTAAGTCAGATATGTCCGCTTCATAAAGTTTTTTTTATATCGCTTACTCCAACAGCAATCATCTCTATTTTGTCGATACTTCGTTCTTTCCTTATCAATTCTCTGTTCACGCAGCCACCTTCCTAAACTGTCTAAACCATCGGAATATTCGTAAAATCAAATCCAGTTCTTTTTATTACGACCTAGCTCCCTTCCTAAATCAACAATCAAACAATCACTTATTGCTTGATTATCCACTTTGTGGAACTCCCTCTTAACTACGATATCTCACTATTTCACTTTCACTGTTTTCAAACCCCACCCCCGTTCTTTTTCTATTAAATACCCAAACTAAATTTGCTTCACAGAGTCGAATTTTTTTTATCAACTATTTTACAATGTACTTTAACATTCTTCTGTCTGTTCTTAGTTTGAAAAATATTTCTTTTTTATTAGAATAATTTCAATAGAATCATTTTTTTTTCATTATATGGCAATTCTTAATTGTTGATTAAGCTTAAACAATTTTTTTTTTCACTTCATTCTTTTTTTTTTAAATCCACATCTGTCAAAAACATTATTGACAATCAGCGGATGTGCTGAAATCAGATCATCAAATAAAAATTGGCATGTTAAAAGCTGAAACAGTAAATAAACATTCAAAACTGTTAAAACATATCAAAATATTGATGTGACGGTTTTTGTTGAACAGATTCAAATCTTATCGGAAAACATACTTCCTTATATTTATTTAAAAAAATCGATTTCATTTCAATTCATATCGATTTAAGGTTTTTCAAAAAAAAAAAAAAAAAAAAAAAGGATTTGGACTGGACGCTTAGGTATAAATTACATGATGTCAGTATTAAAATATTATTATTATTTGTTTATTTTTTTTTTAACAATATCTTAGATTATTTTAAGTCTGGCTTGCTATCTTATAAATGGAGGGACAAGCTTGGTTCGGGTTTTCCGTGGGATGCTAGTATATATTTTATTTAACGTTTTTCTTTCTATATTTTAGTTTATTCCATTATGCTATTATTCTTTTAATTTGTCCTATATGATTATTATATTTTTTATTTTGTATTGTTAAAGGTTTTTTTATCGTTATTTATTTATTTTTTTGTTATCTATTTGCATTGTACTATTTTATAACTGGATTCATTGTAATCATTGTAATTACTTATGGCCCTTGAGTGAGGGAGCTTGTAATATTTATTCAATAAAACTATTTTAAAGAAATATATTTTATAGAGAATCATGATAGTCGTATCGTAGAGAATCATGAATATTTTATACGGATTGCCATTTTTTTTTTTTTTTTTATTTCTGATAGTTTAAAAAGTTAACAATTTGAAAACCAGGATTTTCTGACTCATATAGAAAAAATGTACAGTTAAATAATGATTTCACCAGGGATGATAAAATTTAGAATCTTCCCTCCAATTATTTCTTTATTGTTTATATATTAAGTACTCTGAAATAAGGTCAATGTGTAAAATATTTTATTCTGATATTACTGCTAATGTTTCCCCTTATGAAATTTCAATGATTCTGTCATAAAACCAAAAACTTAAGGTATGATCTATATAAAATGTGACATATAACTGTGGGGCTGACAGAATGGCCGATGTAAAAATGTCAAGGCTGGGCAGTAGCTGTCCTTCTGTGTTCAGCGACCGCTGGCAGAGCGCATTGCCGTTCTTGAAATGAGACAAAAAGGCAGGTATTCAAAATAGAACAAGAGCTATGTCTGTCGTACTGATCAAGGGCGTTTGACCAGGACATACATTCCATTTACTGTTACCTAGACTTCCATTGTTAGATAGAATCAATCAGTATCTGGTCTTGCAATAGGTTCTGTTCCGTCAATTCAAAAACATATACACAACATTCATAATTAAATAAATAACATAACCTATTAAAATTAGAAATACATTTATTCGTTTGATGAATACACGTACCCTCATCTTAAACAACATGTAGACTCGACGCAATATTTTTGCTTGGAAATTATTAAGATTGCATTTATATTAATTTTATTTCACTTTATTAATTGAATGGGTCCGCCGAAAAACGTTCTAAGCGACAAAACAAATTTAGAGTAATCAGTGAAAGAAAATCATAATCTAAAGTTCTTGTTAGTTTTTTAAGTTAGATTTTTTTTTTTCACCTTGTAATTTGTTATATTTACATGTATAATAACATAATGGATTACTATATCATACTACGATGTACTATTTATTATATACTTAAAAACCTTTAAAATCGCCACTTCGGAAATTTTGTCGCTTAGAACGTTTTTCGGCGGACCCATTCAAATATCTAGATGGTTTCAGATCACAACAGTGGACTTCACTTCGTTTTTATTGATAAAGGTCTTTATTCATAACTGGTTCTACATGTCGGTGAATAGATTTTTGACAGCAAAAATGGATAAACGTAAACTCAGCAACGCTGGGTGATTGCTTCGTTCTGGCGATACTAAAAGTCTCCACTTGAGCAAGGAAGTTTTCATTTTCGAGGAATATGCAATAAAAGAAAAAAAAGACAATTATTTTATTTATTTAACTAGTAACATTAGTTGTTTTTTTTTTTAAATTGTAGATTGTAATTAAATATCTAGGAATGAGCTGAGGTTTTGGAAAAATAAAAATTATTAAATAAAAATTTCAAAAGCCTAATTGCTGGCTTTCCACAATTTTTTTTTTCAAGATATTATATGCAGCATTTATCTCTTCTTTTTTTTTTTTTTGCCTATTAAAAGGGAAGGCGGCAGCTAAATAGGTAAGGAGTCCCGGGCCCGAGTTCGAGTCCGACTGAGGGCAGGAAATTTATATTATGTCATTGCAACCGTGGATCGACTTCGAGGTTAGGAGAACCTCCTGGGGCACACCCAATCTCTAAAAACGTGGGCACTCTTAATTTGGGAGAAACCTGGCGGTTGAGCGTGAATTTTGGCCAAATTTCCTCCTTTCACAACCGTTGGCCCAGTCCCGATGTACTGAAACTAATTTAGACCCTTCATGGGCTGTAGTGGTACAGGAAAAAAATTATTTGAAATTTACAACTGTTTACAAAATAAAACTATTAAATGTGAAGATAATGCTTCTAATCACATGCAACAATGGGTTTATCTGGAATAGAATGGGATTCAAGTTGAGATATTAGTGGGTTTGAATAGTTATGGAGTTTACTATGAAAGGACAGGTATCTATTTTGGATTAAATCAGAAACATATAGAACATCAAAGTCTTTATGGATAAGTTTATTTGTGACAATGTAAGGAGCATTAAGGATTTTGCATTGTTAGGATTGGAGATGAATTGAGTGGTTTAGTGGAACCCCAATGCCTAACTCCGAATGTCAAACTTTTCCTGATTATTTTCATGTAGATGAGTCTTTGGTTATTAATTGAAAGGTTTGAACGTTCGTCTAGTAAATATTGAAGAAATCGAAAACGACAAGTTTCTTGTATGTGAATTCCAAGTAAAACCTTTGTCCAGATGGATTCCCAAGTAGGGGATCTGTTCAACAGGGATTAATTAATATCATTATAGGATACTGTAGGACAAGGGGTCAAAGGGTTACGACGAAAGGTAAAGGATATTTGATGGGATTTGTTTAAATTTATTTTGATTCTCCCATTTCGACACATGTGTCATCAGTTTAATTGGTGAGATGTGTCGGGATGAATGAATGCTTTATTGAATGTGATGAAAAGAAAAATTGGACTATAAATTTGTTAAAACTATATTTTAGTATTTTTTTTTTTTTTTTTTTTTTTTTTTTTTTTTTAACAGCCCAATTACGGTAAATTTTTTTTTTTGCCAAAAATCGCCATAGCACTTTATTGAACCCATTATATTACGAGTTAAAAAGACTAAATCAGCACTGACAGCGCTATCTGTTGGTGAAACAAGACATATCAGCAAAAGCTTTCCTTCTTTATGGTACAAAATAATAACTTTGAATTTAACTATAGTGTTAGCTTATTTATAAACTTAATTCTGGTACAAAAACACTTTCGATTATTTACAGATCCGCTTTGTAGATTAATCTGCAATATTTCAAGAAAAAGAACCCTTAAAAAATAAACATTTTTAAAAATAGTTTTCCCATCAGTAGTTTAAGTTCAGCAGTCATTTATTCAATAATAAGGTGTCTCGAAGAAGGGTGTATGCTACAAAATTTTCAAAATATTCTTGTTGAACACGGTCTTATGTGTCGGTTTGAAATCTTATTACTACTCAAAACTGTAGTTAAATGCGGGTAGGAGGTTGAGTACTGACAAACGCATTATAAACAATTTAAAAAAAAAATAATTGAAAAATATGTAGCACAAACCCTTTTTCTAACACTCAATTTCATTTATTATTTTTAACTCATAATTTTACAATCATTTATTTTGGTATTGTAACTCTTTAGAGAATTTTATGAATATTATTCTACATGTTTCAAGAAACATCGTTTCCCATCTTCAGGGTTAACTTATCAACTCTAAAACAATTATACTATTTACAGTTTCCACTTGTCAACATATATAAATATATATATATATATATATATATATATATATATATATATATATATATATATATATATAGAGAGAGAGAGAGAGAGAGGAAGGTGCTGTACCTAAAGCACAGTTGTACCAGTGGACATTTTTGAGGGAAATTGAAATCGTTAAACTGGTAGTGCTGCAAGCATCTCTCAGCAGTTGCACGTGTGTTTTCAAGATTGTCAGATCAAGAGTTTCGTAGACATTATTATTTTTAAGTTTTTGTCTTCCAAATCCTGACCAATCTAACCAGTGATTTTAAATATTTTTAAAACCTACACTTAAAAATTTCCTAGACAGTAATATTTCATTGGGTTATTCGATAAATATATCATAACTTCATATGTTTTTTTATAAGTTATCACTTACGGGTTTTGTGAAACAAAGCTTTCCGCACAACAGACATTCAGTTGTACCTGTGAACACCATTGCCAGCTGAACCTGTGGACAGTAAATAACTTTAAATAACTATTTAAAGTGTCCATAGGCACAACAGATTTTTCTCTTTGTTAATTAATTCATTTTTTATTTTTGAAGAGAAAAGATTTGACCCGGTTGGGATTCGAACCCAAGTCTCCACTTCTCTAGCGTGGTGCCTTATGCCTTGGGTTCGAATCCCAACCGGGTCAAATCTTTTCTCTTCAAAAATAAAAAATATATTTAAAAAAAATAATTATTAACAACCAAGAATTATTTCATATTTAATTAATTCATTATTTCAATAATAAATAGTGCGGAAAAGTTTGTAGGCATTCCGCGTGATATGAAATGCCTAAATTTGGATACCTACTATTCTTATAACCTTTTTTTAAAGAGGAGAAAACTTTCCTCTCGCTATTTATAACAAACTATTCAACTTGCGAAGATGGTGATTTCACAAATGTGATCTTAGTTGATCCATCAAGCGAAGATTGTAGTTTTTTGGATGAAGCGATGAATAATTATGAACAAGGTAAAGAAATTGATGATAAATAAATATATGTTGGGACCTACGTTTTCTGTTGTAAAGCATTTTATAGCTTTGATCAAAGAAAAAGTAGACCCGTTCACGTTCAATATTTGCTACTTGAAGAAATTTCTATCAAATGATAGGACCCCAAAATTTATTCTTCCGGCCATCACCACTGATTATTTTTAAATTCAAAGAAATTTTAAAATCAAAAGAAAATTACCACCACCATCTTTTATAACTGGCACAGGGAGATTATGTAAACAATTACATTTTCCTACATCTTTTCATGGATACGATCTCTCGATGGATTCATCGATCGATGATTCGATTTTTTCCATGAAAATTTCTGTGACACTGGTTAATAATAATTATAGGTACATAAAAGATTTATTTTTGTTAAAAGGTTTTAAAATAAGTTAAGTTTCTATTTACTTTCATACGCTAAATTTATTGTTGTCACCTTTCTAGTCGGCCTTCTCAATAAACAAGTCGACTTTTCTTGTTTCAATATTATATTTTGTTTAGTACATTTATAAAAAATTATTGCTGATGTGTTTCCCTAAATAGCATTTCAATTATCCCCATAAACCTATGAATAAATGAATGTCCATTGGTACAACCACTAGTGTACACAGGTACAAAGGTGGAAGGTACCTATGGACACTAACCAGTAAGTTACAAAACATTATTTTCTGTAAAAATAAAATTACTTTTTAAAATAAAGACACCATGTTTCGATAGTCCCTTAAATTTCTTATCTAATGGTACAATAACCACTCAGATAAATAAAGCACCGAAAATTAGAAAAAAATATAAGTGAAAATTGTCCCCAGGTACAGCACCTTCCCCTATATATATTCCCCTATATATATATATATATATAAAAGCTCCTATTTTTTTTTTTATGTATAACTAAATAAACTTCTTATTAATTATTACTGATAATATATTTTTTTTAAATGTTTTAGAAGTTTATCCTATCTTTATTTCCTAAAGATGGGAAATTCTTTTTTCTGAAACATGTAGAATAATGTTCATTAAATTCTTTAAGGAGTAAAATGCCAAAATAAATTATTATTGGTTATAACTCTTTTAACATAATTGCACTCATAGTTTTATTTTTATAGCTTTATTATCATTAAAAACTGGTCAAAAATGTTTTTATTGTTTCGGCCACCAGATTACGCGGATAATTAAGAATTTATTGTACTAGGAAGTTATTTACTGCAGTATAAGAAATGTTCGCTTTTTAAAAGATTTTTAAATTACTATCTATACCGCTAATAGGAATAAAAATGTATCTGACGACCTATCTAGAATTTAGATCACGAGAATGCATGTTGAATGGCTGTTCCATTATTCATCATAGAAAAATCAACCAATGAGTTGAATACGAGTTACAGATTGCGTTATCTATCGCCTCTAGATCATTCTTTCAGATTATTTTGAATCATCGGACACAAATTTATCTTACATGTTTCTATCTGCTCAAAATACAGTTCAATGCCTGTACATCTTGGTGATATACTTTAGAATTATCTACAGAAGCTACGATTAACTCTATTATATAGTCATAAATCAGGAAAGCTTTAGTGTAGTGGTCACAAATACAGTTGACGCTCCCTGGTGTGTGTAAGGTCGTAGGTAGAAAGTACTTTCCCATAAACGCCATACCTTGTGCAATATCTTTTTTACTTGTTTGTTTTGTTAATATAATGAAAAAAATGTAGATAATACTGCCAAAAATGTTAAAGTATTACTTAAAAATTAATGTTTAATTCTTTAATACATTCTTCGTTAATATTGCTAACCCTTTCTACAGTAATTGTAATGCCTGGTGTAACACACCTTTAAATTTATTATTTTATGTTATATGTTATTACTGTTATTGTAACTTTATACTAAAAAAAAAATAACAGACTTGGTTGGGACAAATGAAAGTATGAAAAAAAAAAAAAGTAAAACTCATGGCCTAGTGTGATAAAAGTATCTTGCCGATTGTTAGTGCTTTTTTTGCTGTGGTTCGTTAAAAATATATTGGGTTGTTTTAAAAATAATGCAGGTTTTGAAAATTCATTTTGTTTAGGCCACTGCTTACCAAATAAACAAAGATAATCCTCTAGTCTAGTTACTAGATCATAAACAATGGTTATTAATGTTGTTCTTCCTCTAAGAAACTAAAGTTGACCATTTTAAAACAAATATTTCGTCAAATTTATTTTTTCGAACTTGATCGAAGTGCGTCCCAAACCGTAACATCAACATTGTTTAGGGTGAAGGAAGCATCAGGGAATGTACAGTGCAGTCATAGTTCCAAAAATTTCGTCTTGGGGATTTATTTTACAAAACATTTTGTCAATAAAAACCTGCATAATTTTTGCACCAAGCCAATAAAAATCTTTTAACCATCATCGCTCATTTTATTTTAAAAAAAAGAAAGTAATAAGTAAATATTGTTATATTGTAAATAGAGTTTTATATTGCTCGCAGTTTGGACTCAAGTCCACGGTAAGAGAAAAGAGAGCGTAGAGGCGGCCAGCAGAATTTATTTACATTTTTTTGTTGCCGTGTACCACCAGAAGAATGGTAATACTTGGTTATACTAACAAAAGTACAACTTTAATAGCACAATAATATATTTTTTAATACTTTAATTATAATTTTTTTATCTGAAAGAAAAAATATATAAAAAAAACAGATTTTAAAAACCTTGAGTAATCAATGGTGGTTACAAATAATAAATTGAATTTCATGTTTTTAAAAAATAAACATACTATCGTAAACATTGCCTGACAATATTATTAAGCTTAAACAATTTCATTTAATCCTGGTACCTACAGATTGTTATCGTAAGAAAAATATCGATCTTTCATATCGACCATTTTTAAAAAATCTAAATATCGATACAAGATATATTGAAAACCAAAAATATCGATATATCGTGATTTTTTTTAATTACATGCATTTTAAGTATTCTAATCACCTGACAATGATATTCATGTTTATTATATGGTTTTAATTAATTTAGATAACGACATTGAACTACTATTTCAACAAATTCGTTAAACCCGCATCGATCTGCAAGATTCCGATGCTTCATTTTTAATTTCATTCTTATCGATAGCTTTTTCGTAACACTCCACTTATAAACCTCCATTTCTATAGTATTTAGATATATTATATTGTTTAGATAATTTTATATTATTTTATTTCGTATTGTATCGAAAAAATAATCATCAATTATCGAAAGACAAATATCAATCTTTCACTATATCGTGTATCTACATCCATCACCACTAGTACCATTCATCAAGCCTCCCTGTTACCAAAAACCGTACTCACACAATACCTATCGACTTACCTGTAATGTTTACATTTCTAAATATAGTCTTACAAACAATACTTGAACTATTTGTTTATTCCAGATTTTGTGAGTCAGCCTGGGAGGGCTCAATGGTAAGCATTCGCGGTTGTACAACTATTTTCATTTCCGCTAATCCACTGTTAATTTTGGGAAATGTATCCAATGGATTTATTATTGCATTGAACAGGTCACACAAGTCAACTTCTATTCTTTACTCTCAATCAAAAGGCAAAGTAACCCACAAAGTGTCTTTTTTTTTGAAGATGGAGACTTTTCAGCACTAATTCATAACTAAAAGAGGCAATAAGTATAACATAATTATTGAAAAATATCAATGGAAGGTCGAAACCCGATACAACTAAATGGGAAGTAGAGTAGAATCCGGATAGTGTTATATACCTACCGTTAATTTCCCATTATCCAGATCTTCAAAAGAACAAATTAGGTATAACTGAGAGTAAAAAGAGGAAAACTTCAGATTAACGGGATCAGCAGTTTTTTAAATAAAAATTTCATGTATATAGACAAAATATAAACTACACATTATTAGTAGTTTCGGCCAATTTTTCTTCTTTATTTCAGTTTCATTTTACAATTACAATATTTGGGTCAGAGATTCTGTCTTTAGGTTATTTTATATCTAAAAGTATATTAATAATTTATTGCTAATTTTATATTATTAACACATGTAATTAAGTTAAAGTTTTATTGAATGTCTTAAACTTGTTGTTGTTGTTGTTTTTTGGGGCTTAACGTCCTTATGTACTCTACTGTACATTTAACTATGGCAGGAAGGACGGGTTATGCTACAGGTTACCAACCTATTCTATCCAGGGCGGGAAGGTCAAGATTTATTCGTGGGCTCGCCACGAAATAAATTTATCCCACCTAGATGGGATTCGAACCTACGACCTTCTGGTTATGAGCGTGCTGAGACCTACGCCCTAACTCACTCGGCCATCGAGTTTCTTGTCTTAAACTTGATTTTGTAATGCTATCAATGAAATGTTCTTCTTGTATTATAAACTGTCCTTTTAATAATTTTTCTATACTCTGTCTATAGATGTTTGAGTCTTCGGTTATAACGAATTCTCAAAATACATTTGCTATCTAATTTTACTTATGAAATTTCGTATTGATTAAAAGGTGATCTGTATGTCTAAATAAATGATAGTCGGTTGACGGGAGGTCTAGAGAGTAGGAAGGATGAGGAAGAGTCTCATAACCAAATTCGAACAATTTTCGTGAAGTCATATGTGAGACATTAACAAGCAGTTAATGCATGAGGAATCCAACTATCAAGCTTTTCAATTGCTTTTAGATGGTAAGCAGCAGTCGATTTGCAGACAGATATTTTCTGCATGTTCTCAAACAGTTGTTTTGGGGTTTCTTTCTGATGAAATGAATTTCTGAACAAACCAGTTAAAACCGACATTATTTAATAAGCTTAAAAAAAAAAAATCCATAATTTTATAATTATCCTAAAATTGAAACCGCCTTTTATGGAAACACTTAATATGGTAAAAGAAAATGATATATCCACAAAAAACTGCCAGATAAAAGTAGAAACCATTTTAAAATGTCTTTCGTTCTCTTTTAAATTTATGATTAAAAATATTAATCAGTAATATTAAAAATCAGAAAACATCATAAAGATGTGTTGTTAAAAATTTAGATCCTTATACCCTTGAAGGTTTCATTCAATAATTTATATCAAATACAAGAAACCAACCATTGATTAGATAATTAATTTTTCAAATACCTACAAAACTTATCAGTTTCCTAAAATTCAATTCAGTATAACCAACTGTAGTTATTGAAGAAGAATTATATAAGTTTTGGCTAAAAATCAATTGTTTAAATAAAAATTAAAAAAAGCTTGTTCAAAAGACTGAGTTATATCCTTCCTGTTGTTCCATGGTCTATTGTTTTAATCTTTCAGAAGTCACTGTACATCAATCATAATCTAACTAGAACATGCTTTTTTTCTTTTAAAAGACTTCTTTTTGAAACTGTTGATATCTTTGTTTACAAATCTTTGTTTTTTTGATGGAGTGAATATTATGTGCTTACATATTTCACCCTTTAACTTTCTCTCATTCATATTTTACTTACGTTAATCCATTAATAGTGAATTAATTTGTCTCGTTCTTCTGTTATTATAAGAAAAACATTAACTAGATTGATTAATATTAGGAGGGCTGTTGTACATTGGATCACTTTTAAGAATGTTCAACAAAATACTATTAGCTGATATTTTTAAAGATGTAGGTTGTTGGGGTATGGAGTCATAAATACACAGCAATTAAAATTTTTTAAAATTTATAATGTCATTTCAACTTGGATTGCAAGCCTTCATCGAGACTAGAAGAAAAAGAAAACAAACAAAAAGATAGTACAAAATGCAGTGGGTATAAAAAAGCTATGAAAAAAATAACTGTGTGAATAAAGAAAATTCATAAAGACATTAAGATAAAGCCAATGTATATAGACCATGAAGACAGTACATGAAGACAATGGAATTAAAAATAAAATTGATAAAAAAAAAAATAAATACTTAGTTGATATAAAGATAAAAAAGATATTACAATAAAAGAAAAGTGGAAAAGTTATTGAGTAAATATTAAAAAAAAAAATTATAGCAAGAAGTTTACAATATAGTTGATTATAAATATATAAAGTATAACAATAAGATGTACATAGCAGTAAAGGAATAATGAATATTGAGGCATAAATATACTTTTGATTCTTTTCATACATTTTTTATACTCTGTGCATTTTGACATATCTTTTTGTTTGTTTTACTTTTCTTCTAGACCTGATGAAGGCTTGCAATGCAAGTCAAGACGATAAAATGTCGGCATTATACATTAAAATTTGTAATATGTATCTATGACTGCATATCCCAATAACCTACATCTTTATTAACTTCTCAGTCAACAAGTACCTCATCAACGTTGATATTTTTTTTCAGTTATAGGAATCCTATTGAATTTCTGTGCTATTCATCTTTAATTTCAGCTATCTTTACAGTAAATAAGACATGTAAAATATTTTTTAATTTCATAATAAGTGGATCACAACCTCTTGTAAACTGGCTCATACAATAACAAAAACTAGCACCGTGGATTAAAGTTAGCATAAATGAAAGTCAGTAAATGAAGCAATTCATAGTCACAATAGACATAGTAATACAACTGGTAATTCATAAAAATGTAATCCTTCAGTTGAAATATTACTTAGCTTCCTAGGTTGGCTATACTCCGCCATCTTGCCTCCTGTGTAAAATTAATCTCCCCAACCAAGTCTTTTTATTCTCCCTATCAGTTTCTGTGAGAACTTCTATAGCAAATTAATTTTTTCCCATTTTCATGATAATTAGTAAAATCAACTGGTAATTCATAAAAATGTAATCCTTCAGTTGAAATATTACTTAGCTTCCTAGGTTGGCTATGCTCCGCCATCTTGCCTCCTGTGTAAAATTAATCTCCCCAACCAAGTCTTTTTATTCTCCCCATCAGTTTCTGTGAGAACTTCTATAGCAAATCAATTTTTTCCCATTTTCATGATAATTAGTAAAATCAAACCTAAACCTCATTTGTCCGGCATTGTGTAATTATTGTGAAAAGAAAATCACAATAATTAACATCATGCCCTCAGATCAGTGGTCCTTGGCAAATGATGTGTTTATAAAAAATTAGGAAAGGTCAATATTTAAAATTCATACAAATAGATGTACAAATGATGAACAGTTTTATTAGATTCATCTTTGGGAGAAGATCCTTCCTCCTGGAATTCCCTACAAACACCTAGTCACTAAGCTGCTCCCCTTACTTCCTTTGAAAATAGATTATTTTTACACTTTTTAGACAATCAACCTTCTAAAAATATTAAATTAAATATAAGGCTTAGTGAATCCAAAGGATCTATGCCGACACCACCAACCATTGGTCACACACCTCCCTCCAACCCACTCCCTCAAAACTCAATCCGCAAATATAGTAAATATTTAGAATTGTTTTATCTTTTCTTATATAATTGTATTTTATTTTATTTAGTTTTTTTTCCTGTCGACTATAAGAGCCATAGTCGCTGAAGCATTTAATTGTAATATTAATATTACTTGTATTAAATTGTTATATTGTAATACAATTATACCAGTAATTGTGCATTATTATTATTCTTAGGAGACATTAAGTCCCAGAATAAAGTTTATTTTTCATTTATGATTTATGATACAAAAGATTTTGAAGTTTCCAGAAGAGACAACTCTTTTAAGCTACACTTGAACTTAGAATAAGACTTTGTGTCTTTAAACACAATTTGAAGATTCTAAATAAACAATTTACTCTTAAAACACCTCATTTCTATTTAAAAAAAAAAAAATATTACTTCTCTAAATAACAAACACATGAACAATTAACTAAAACAACACATTCAAACACACACACATTGCTCTGGGGACGTGGACACACAGGCTGGTCCCTCATATTCCACCCTGGGTGGCCAAGAAGCATGTAGAGCTGCACTACTGCATGCTGCTCACAGGACATGGAGCCTTCCAAGCCTATCAGTTTAGGTTCAAACTAGATGTTTTTGGGAAATACCCAGCCTGCCCAGTAATGGATTACAGTGCAGAGCACGGGTTTTTTGTATCCCCTTGCTTCCAGTAGTTAGAGAGAGAAGAGTCTGACAAGTCTGTTGAGTTCTTCCAACTGGTATGGTGCAGGTGAAGTTGGTTTCTGAAAAGTACTGGATGGTGAGCCAGAGGTTAGTGGCTTAGACCATCAAGCAGCTCAGGAAAGCAGAGAAAGATAGGTGCGCCCTATGTATGGCCTACTTGCATGTCTTTTGAAGATTCCCCCTATCCTCGTATAAAAAAAAAAAAAAAAAAAAAAAAAACACGCACTCATACAAACATCATACAAATTATTATTAGTATTATTGAGGAAAAACAAGAATAAAAAATTTAGGAAAGGTTTATATTTAAAATTCATACAATGAGATGTACAAATGACACTTTTTGAAATTAATATTTCTTCATGTGCAAAATCACTAAAAGAAAGATACATTAAAGAAACAAAAGGTCTGACTTAAAAAAGAGCTATAAATGCTAAGTACAGTCAGTCTTAATAATCATCGTAAATTATAAATTTACATAATAATATAAATTTATATGTATAGTAAATGAGAGTTACAATAAAAATGTTTGTCTTCATAAGAATGTTTCAACAAATCAAAAGCTAGGTGCTTATTTACATGGAGATATTGTTTTTATTTCCTGTTGAAAAACTTCACTTTCTTATCCATCACATATATGTTTATTTTATCTTTTATAAACTATATAGTGATACGAATAAATATGTATTGCTAGTTAATATTTCTAAATGACACTCAAACGCACAAAAGCCTACAACAGTGGAATACTTAAATTGCTGGGAAATATTGAAAATTTACAAGGACTGCCAGTATTCCTTACGTTGCATCATTAAAAGTTTTTGTACACATTAATCAAGTTGAACTTTTTGTTTCCTCTGTGGGCCTCCTCTACTTATTGTGCTGTTACTCCTTGTCCTTGGCTTAGGGTGCTCAAGGGCATAGAGCTCTTCATCTGTGAGGATTCCCTTGTACCATTCTTGGCTACACATATAATAATTTATGTTAACAATTTTAGAACCAGAAATATAGAAACATTTACTTGTGTATTTAAACTACTAATCTTAAATAGTTAAATTAATTACAGCAATTTTTATTGGAAAGAAAGAGTGAGTAATTCGTATTTGCTATTTATAATAAATATGTTTACAAGAAATCAATACAATTCCTTAATTTTTATTCTACTTATAATATCTCATATGCTTCCTATTCAGAAATTTTACTGTTTCAATAATTTTTTTTTTTTAATATTTATAAATTATTAAGTTAATTTGAATAAATATCCTGTATCCATGCTCCTTATAAGCCTGTTGTTTTTTATTTTTTATTTTTTTTGTATGTTTGTTGGGCGATTATTCCATCAATTATGAATCTATTATGTTTTTGATCCGTAGGATATACTTCAGAAGTGGTCCCATGAAACTTTTATTCAAATGAATTCAGAGCTTTTTAAAAGAACAGAAACCGTCTTCAAGATTATACCTACATGTACAAACATGAACTAAAAAGTAAAAAATAATATTTGAATTACTTCAAAACAAAGAGCATTAAACGCCAAACAACAAAATTATCGTTGTTATATCTTATAAATTTAATTATACTTATATACCTCTTTACGATTTATGATATTTTTGGAGTTGGTGCCAACCAAAACAAACAGATATTGAAAGAAAGTTGATAATTGTAAATAAGTGCAGAAAGTATGTAGTAAAGTCAGGATTAAACTCCCCTCTTTGGCTGGCACCGACTCCTAAAATAACTGATTATAAATTGTGAATTTCGTGTAGTGATGATTTCGTTGATTGTCTTTTAATGCTCTTTAATGTTCAAGAAAGCAGCATTATCATCAATTGATGTTACAAATCTTAACACCTTATCTGACATTTGTCACTTTTTAAAATATTGAGTAAAACTGACCTGGACTCAGCTTTGGGAAAATATTGAAGAAAAAAATAAACTGAAAGCTAATAAAAATGGATACATAAATATAGAAAAGTTCCAAGAAGAAGGAAGTTGTTATAACTAGACTCAGAATAGGCCATACTCGACTTACACACGGTAGAGGATTGCCCTCAATGGGATAGTTATTTTCAGAAAGCATGTTTACAGAGGAACCTCCCTGCTATACTTGATGGTATTAGTAACAATATAGACACGATTATACAATTCCCCAAAAAATATAAATTATTCAATAAAATCTGAAGAAATTGGCTAAAACTAGAAAGAAAGAAATATAGACTGGAAAAGGACACTAAAGAACCTCAATGTTGAGTTTCCAAATGAAATTTAATCTAATCTAATTTAATATTTAATGCTGATTGTTTTAAAGTAATTATAATATTATTTTTTACTTTTTAGTTCAAGTTTGTTCAAGTTTAATCTTAATGTCAGTTTTTGTTTATTTTCTAAAAATTAACTTAATTTTTTTTTCCAAACAATGTCTCAAAAGATTTTGTAATGTCATACCAAACCACAAATGTATCAAATTGTATAGGTTGCTCTAAAAATTAAAAAAAAAAAAAAAAAAAAAAAAAAAAAATTATGCATCCTTTCAAGTTTTTATATATTTTTTTAAATGATTCTTATATAATGTATAATGCATGAAATCCAAGTGTTCATTCTAATGGTCACAACTTCTAATCATTAGTTACTCAATTTCAAAATTAACTGCTACTGTGAAATTAATAATACAATTATTATAAATTGCTTACCATTCAGGAACATTTCTGGGCCAATCACATGATCCTGTACCTTCATTAAAGACTTGTCCAAGTTTGCAACCATTTCTTCTGGGAACTTCACCATTGATGCATACATAGAAAAATTGGCAGTCCTCGGGGTCAGGGTATCTTGGGTGCTGTTGGGCTTGGGTCATGTCGACCTTAGGGCATTCAAATTTGAACACATCTGGAATGTAAAAAAAAAATATATATATCATTAGGTATTCATATTTAAAACACGTTTTAAGAGTTAAACTTTTTGTTTTTAATATCTGATAAATAACTGAATAAAATTGTCAGGTGAAATTAATTAAAAGTAAATTGTTCAAAGTATGAATTTTGTCATTCTTGTATGCATTTTTAATTTTTAAATAGCTTTTTAAACATTTATAAGTTCTAATTGATCAAATTGCTAAATAAAAAATCTTTATCATAAAATCAGAAAGTTATTTTTTATTCATTTTACTACTTTCAAAACATCTTAAAGATTATTAACTAATTGGATCATATAAGGTGTATGGTTATTTAGTCTAAATATAATTAATATGTCCCTGTTTATTTATTGAATAATAATAATAGAAAAGAATTATTTTTTCAAATAATATACAAAAAATTATGGAGAAGAAGATAGTCAGGGATGCAGTCAAAGTAACACCACGTCAAAGAAGACAAACATTACTTTCCTTTAAAATTCCCGATAACTTTATCCTGGTCTCCTTGGATGTTGAAAACCTATTCACTAATATACCCATAGATAACGCTCTCCTCATTATTAACAATCACTGGTCATGCATCCAACCTCACACCCCTCTTAACCGTTCATCCTACTTAAAATCCTTAGAACTATGTTGTAAATCCGGCTACCTATCCTACAAAAATGAGTTTTATTACCAAATATCCGGGCTTGCCATGGGTAATCCTCTTGCTCCTGACATATCCAACATCGTCCTCAATGACCTCCTTAACTCCATTTTACCCTTATTCCCTGCTGATATCGCCTTTATCAAAAAATATGTTGATGACCTATTCCTTGTCCTCAACCCTGATAAAATTCCCTCTATCCTTTCCGCGTTCAACTCTTATCACCCTCGTCTCCGCTTTACTATTGAACGGGAAATCAATAATTCCCTCCCTTTCCTTGATCTTCTTGTTATTAGAAATCCTGACCATTCCATTTCCACCAATTGGTACACCACCAAACCCACCTACTCTGGTAGACTTTTGAACTTCCATTCCCAACACCCTTACCATCAAAAAATTAATGTCGCCAAGAACCTCATCCATCGCTGCCTCTCCATTTCTGATCCCCAATATCATAATACCAACACATTACGCATCAATCAAATCCTCCAGGCTAACAGTTTCCCACCACTTACCATAAACAAACTCCTTTCCAATTACCTCGATAAGTCAAACTCTACACTTTCCGCCTCAAACTCCCCCGCACCTTCATCCCCGTTATTATTATACAGGTCCCTACCTTATATCCCCTTCCTTTCTGATAACATTCAAAAAACTCTCCGCTCTACCTTCCCGAACCTACGCCTAGGCCTGAAATCCCATAACAAACTCAGCTTCATCTACACTAACCTCAAAGAGCCCATCCCTATCCAACTCAGATCCAACGTCATTTACCGTATTCCCTGTGCTTTTCCTAATTGTCAGTCCTCATATATTGGCCAAACCAAAAACCACCTTAAAACCCGCATCTCCCAACACAAACTCTCAATATCTTCCAAAAATTCCTCTGCCACCAAACTCTCGGAACATGCCATATCCTTAAACCATACTTTTGATTTAGAAAAAACTTCTATCCTTGCCACTGTCCCTAACCATAGTAAACGTTTATTATCCGGATCCATTTATATCCATCTCGAGCCTAATCCCGTCAACCATAATAGTGACAAAGAGTACATTTCCAGTACTTATTCCCAAGTTTTTAACCTTATTAAAAAACAATAACCTTCCCTTGGGTCCTTCCCGTCTCTTCTTGTCATTTTTTGCTTTATATTTTTCGCTTTATTTTGTTATTTTATGTATCTTTTTTTTTATATTTGTGTTGCACCATATCATGATGGCATTGGCCTTATTGTATTTTCTCTTTTTATTCTGTCTAGATTTACTTGTTATTTTGTTATCTTATTGTCTCTCTGTTGTTCATATTTCTTTTATATTTTTGTTTCTTTTTCATTGTCTCATTTTCCTATTCTGTATCCATGTGCCCCGCGCCTTTTCTCCCTTATCCTACCCAGCTGTTCTTACCATTTCACATCCGTCATCGTCCTTCTCCTCACAAGTGTGTGGTTCGGTGGGTAAGTGTTCTTTATATTCTTTTCCTTTTACTTTTATCTTTCCACTTTTATTTTCCTTCCCTTCATTCTTTTATCCGTTTCTTTTCTTTTATCACCTTCTACTTATTTCCCTCGTTCTGTCCTCTATTTCCATATCTTTATTTTATTTATTTATTTTTTATTATTATTTTTTCATTATTTTATATATATATATATATATATATATATATATATATATATATTTTTTTTTTTTTTTTTTTAAATTTATTATTTTATTTATTTATTTTTATTTTTTCATCCCTGTCTTGTCCTTATTCTTACCTTGCTGCTTTGTATTCTTTGTTATTTATGTATCTGATCTTTTCTATACTGTTTTGTATATTGTTTTTTTTATCTATGCCATTCTGTATTCCATTTGTCATCTGTTTATCGGTCTGTTATTTTTGTCACATCTGTTTTCTTGTCACTTCTGGTATTTTGTTCATTATAGCCCTGAAGAAGACCTGCAACGCAGGTCGAAACGTTGGCACGTATTAAAGAATTCTTCTTTGACGTGGTGTTACTTTGACTGCATCCCTGACTATCTTCTTCTCCATTTATCATCCGGTCAACCATACTTTTATCATTACAAAAAATTATATTTGGGCAAGCTAGTTGCAGTATCATTCTTGCATTGTTAAACGGGAAGTGAATTCCATTTAGATAGAGTTAGTTGATTATTATTTTATTATTGAATACAGGGGTTAAAAAAACAATTGTATACTATAAAATCTTTTATCAACCAAGAGCCAACTGGACCCTATATTTAAAAATGAGAAACAGTCTGCTAAGCAAGAGTTAACCTTCCCCTAAAGGCAAGAGGAGACCAATAATCTTTAGAATAGTTATCCTAGGATCCTCTAGTTGTTACAGTTGAAGAATATAAGGAATGGAAATTTCCGTGACTGCATAACCCAACTACCTACATAATCTTTATTTTTTTCCGTTTTCTCAAAGTATTTCAAAAAAACTTCTCTTATAACTAATTTAGATTTTCCAGTGATTAAATTGAATAGCTTTTAAAAATTCATAAATTTATGTACTTTAATTTTAAGGAATTGGACTTTGTTTATTAATATTTTAACAATCCTATTTTCTTTAATCTCTTCTGCTTTTCTGAAGCTGCTCCATCTTTCTAATATCCAATACAATTATCTTAATTGTGAGTTACAAGTCATAAAGTCAAACCTTAAGTATGCTTCTTTCAACTGATCCAAATTAATTTTTTTTAAATATGCCTCTTTCATTAACTGAGACTTAATAAAAATAATTTGCTAATGACTAGTAGATTTAAGGAATGTCTAAATTGTTTTATTATATCAGGTTTATTTAATACATAGAAGGTCCTACATCCTGATTTATAAGAGATATAGTTCATGTATTCCATATAATTTAATTCTACTGTTTTGTATTGATTAATCATGATTTACAAACTAATGCTTAAATTTAATTCAAGCTGAGGAAGGGAATTTTGTGTGCAATTTTGGTTTTGCAGTGCTCGTTTTACAATTGTTCCTCTGTGATACTAATAAATCGAACTATGTTATTGTTTTTTAAATTATGGTTAAACTAATATTTCTATTTAAAAAATATTCTATTAGTATCAAAGAGAAACCTTATAATAAACAATAATGTCTCACTTTTCCATGGCATGGTGTAATTGAAGGTATACGCCCTTTCTCAACAGTCGCCTCTGCAATCTTTTCATAGTAGGAAAGATCCATTGGGCCTGAAGCTTTTACTGGATCCTTATTTAATTGTGCAACGTACTCACGTATATAGCCATCAAGCTGTTCATCTCTTCTTCTTTGAAGATTCTTATGATCATAAAAGTCCCCACTTTCTTTTGAGCCACCAAAATTTTCAAAGTCAACATCAAAATCAGAAAATTCTGGATTAGTTGCAAAATCATCATAAAATGTTGATTCATCTTCTTCACCATAATCCTTGCTTCCATTTTGCAAACCCCCATCACCATAACCTTTGTCTTTTCCAAATGAATCCTCATCATGATAATCCTTGTTTTCAGGATTCGAGCTTATGTTATCATAATCTTTGCTCTTGCTGTTTGAGGATACATCATCATAGTCATTATATTCATCACTTGTTTCATCACTCCTGTCTTCTTGTTTCTGCTCTCCGGTAGTAGCTTCATGACTTCCTAATCCTTCTTGTTCTTTTTTTGGCCAAAAAGTAAGACGTTTTTGACGTACTTGTGAGCCTGGTAAACATTTTTAATGTAACTGAATATAATGTTTTGGAACATAGTAATTTAAAATTGTAGAACTAAAAATGAATAATTGCATAATTTACATCCAAATTAATTGAAAATGGAGTCACTTTAATGTCCAAATCCTTATCTATTGTGACAAAATAAATAAACTCCGACATTTTAATGTTTTCAATTACTGTTCTTCAGTTCTCTTTATAGTGAATTATAATGCTCATGGACTATAGGATAATCTTATTAATTAGGATTTGAACTTAATGTGCTGAGCTGTACAAAAATTCTTAATTTATAGAATTATTTAGAGATATATACAGGACAGATTTTTATTATACAGAATAGATATTTATTATTCAATATTTAAATATAGTTTTTACAATATTTTCCTCTATATTGATTTTCAACTACTCATACAAGTATCAAGTATCACATTTGTAGTCTTCAATATATACATATATTGGGTTATCTACTATAATATAAACTATTTACATTTCACATTTTCTTATGTTTTTACTATTGGGATGGTGCCAAAATAATGATGGTTTTTATATGTGACAATACTAGGTAGTGGTCACCTACTAAGTTCTCTCGAAATGTACTGAGTAGTTTGGTGAGGGTTTTCATCTACCAAAGCCCTCAGATGGTTGTGATCAACAACTGAAAGCCTACCACAACCTTCCTTGTCTTTGAGATAAAAATCTTCAAGACAAAATTTTTGGAACCATTGCTGTTCTGTACATTCTCAGATGTTTTCTTCACCCCAAACAACATTGATGTTAATTAAAACAACAGTTTGGGCCGCACTTTGACCAAGTTTGAAATGATATAAGTAAATATGAAGAAAATCTTGTTTTGGCATGGTGAATTTCAGAGGTCCTTACTCATAAAAAATGTAACACGAACCAAACTAATCATTGAGGAAAACAACATTAATAAACATTGTTTATAATCCATTTACTAGACTGGTGGATTATTTATGTTTAGTTGACAAGCAGTTGCCTAAACAAAATGAATATTCAAAAACTGCATTATTTTTACACCAACCCAATACAATTGAAGGCATACAGTATTTCATTTTGTAATTTGATTATCTAGTTATAATTTGATTATTAGACTATCTAGTCTATGTAAGCTTATATACAATGGCATAGCATTAAAACTAACAAGATTCAATATAATAATTTGATCTAAATAGTGATGTCATTATACCTAATTAGAATGTCATTTTTATTTATTCCAAGTAGATGTAAAAAAAACACTAAGAAAAAAATTTAGTTTATCTGACCATAAAGGTACCCATGATTGAAAACAAACTTTATTGACAGATGCATTCTCGAAAGAATTTTTTTTTTTATCATAATGCAGGATTTTTACTATTTACATTTTCTGATGACTATAGACAAAACTTCTTTGATGTTTCACTTGAAGTACACACCTATGGTGAGATCATGATGATTAAGCATGTTGGGGAAGGAGCCCAGAGAATTTATATAAGAATTGTGTGTTTAAAAAAAAAAAAATAAATAAATAAAATAAAAAAAAAAAAAAAAAAAAAAAAAAAAAAAAAAATCTTGCTGAGTTATTGAATTCTTCAGCAGAAATATGTTAGAGATAATGAATTTATCTTTTATCAATACAGAACCAAATTTTTTAATGACAATAAAAAAAAAAATTGAAATTCTATTGTAAAAATTACATTGTAAGAATGAAAGAATGGTTGATAGATAAAAGGAAATGTAATGTAAATGTTATTTTAACACACAAGAGATGCGACCACAACCATAACAGATGATTCGAACCCAAATGTTGGATTCATATTCAATTAGAAAGAAATTTTTGAGCAACAGGTGTCTGGTCAATACTGCAGTGTAATCTTATTATTATATAATTTGTTTAAAGTTTGTGTCAATTTGTAATAAGTTGGTTAAAATTAGATATTAGTAAACTAGATAATAGTTTAAGAAGTATAATTAACTTCCAAGTTGTTGTTATTTTGATATGTATGGAACACAAATTCTTCTTTGACCTAGACAACACCTATTTTAATACTCAAAGTTTTAACCATTTATATGTTTTACAATTATTAAATCAATGACTATCATGTTTTTTTTTTTTACTTTTAAATAGAATTAGAGAAATATTACAATGTATTAATGAAGCTTATGCTACAAGGCTAGTGCAACACTAATGTTTATGCATGTAAGTAAATCTTGATATTTATAATAATTTTATGAAATAAAAATAATATATAATAGAAATAAGATACAACTTTTGGCATTAGTTTTTATGAAAGAAAAATCTATGATATATCAAATTGTTATCATAACTGAAATAACATTTAATTATTCAAACAAATGATGTAGATAATTGGTAAGTAAAAAAATATAATTAGTAGAATTAGCTTTCCCAAATAAGAGGCATTAGAGACAATCAGGGGAAGCCATAATTATTGAATAGGGGAGGGGGAGGTATTAAAACATGATTCAAAAATGGATTCAAATAAAGTAAGATTAATATTTATAGAATTAAACTTAATATGTGAGCAAACTATTATTATTTTTTTTTTTTTATTAAAAAGGTACAGGATTAGCAAAGAATTTATCACTTAAATAAGATTATTCAGAACATTATTTATATAATGTTCTCTTATTCATGCCAATAGCTGAAAGGAAAAAAACAAGAATCAATCATTCCATGCTACTATTGTTAGGTTAAGAATACGATACCAATCTCCTGGTTAGTTGCAATTATGAAATAAGCTAACCAAAGTCCATATTAAAGTAAAAAACATATTTATACTTCTATATTATATTTAATGTTAGATATTTCTTTTTTTCAACAGCATGTTAGTATATTTATTAGTTTAAAATGTATTTTGATACATACCTTCGCTGGAGCATCCCTTCTTTTTTGCTTCATCGGGCCAGGTACAGATACCAGTTTTTTCGTTATAAACAAGCCCAGATGGACAAGTGATCATGTTGTATTTTCCATCGACACAAAAATAAAATTTATCGCACACACCTGAATCTTCATGAGCAAAATATCCATTCTGGCGTGGGCAGTGGGCAGATGGCTTAGGTGTTTCTGAAAATAAGAAATAGCAAACCCGTTTATTTTTATCCTAAATATTTATAGCTCTAGCTATTAAAAGTTTATATATATGCTAACTTTTTAAATTTCAAACTGTACTTTGTTTTAGTATAATTTCTAT
The DNA here is from genome assembly GCA_003667255.2 of Euschistus heros. Taxonomy (NCBI): domain Eukaryota; kingdom Metazoa; phylum Arthropoda; class Insecta; order Hemiptera; family Pentatomidae; genus Euschistus; species Euschistus heros. Next base: position 3,619,396 of record RCWM02000060.1, read on the forward strand.
TCATGATTCCAGAAGAAAAAAATTACTTATCTTTTTCTTTAATTTTCTAGTGTATATAAGTTGGCGATTTTTAAGTGATTGGGAAAAAAAAAATTTAATATCATCTGAGACTGACTATTCAGTTATTCAATTTCCCAATTTACTTCAGTCCCCCTGTTCATAAATAGATGATATTTTACGACATTTTCTAATAGTTAAATTCAGCATTAAAAAATCAATTTACATGAAATAGGTGAACAGTTATTATGTAATTATGCTTATTCAGTATTTAAGGTTTTTTTTTTTCTATAATTATGCATGAATATTTCTACAAATATTAAATAGGTGAGAGAGGTTTTATGTGAATAGGTGCATACATTACTGAATAAAAAGAAAAAATTCTTCAAATTTCGCATCTTCTTTCTTGGCTCTTCTTTTCCACTGCACTTTCATGCAATTCTCTATTAAACCTGAGTTATAAAATTTTAATGTCTTCATAAAAAGAAGCATCATGACTTTTTCTATAGAGTTCTGACATCTCACAGTGTGTTGCTTTAGTTGTTATTTTGTGCTGTCAGCAATTAATTACTGATCAATGGTCACACTTTCGACGCAAATCTCAAAGAACGATGACGACTTTTTTGTCCATGTCATTAGAAATTTAGTGAGATGATAGCTTATAATCGCAACACGCTTCTTAAGCGTGTCCTGAGTTTCTTCTTCAGTGTTCCAGCTTGATTGAGGGAATGTACGGTTATACCTCTTCATCCACTTAAGGCTTTTTTATCTTTATATAATTTTTTTGTTATAACTTACTTAATTCACACGTTTAGGGTTTCCCATGCCCAAAAAAAATCAGTCTAAAAATCAGATCTTTGTTTATTTCAACCACAGTACCACGTTCATCAAAACTTTAGGGTCCTATAGCTGTCAGTTCATTGTCTTGTATAATGATATATTTGTATCTACATTTGTTTTGATGCGTAAACTGTGTATTTCAAATAGATTCCGACGAACTTCTTCGCTATCATATTATAATAATACAGTATAATATATAATACAGCAATTGTTTTTTGTTCAAATCATACCTTAACTTCAGCTCAACGATATTTCTCGGTCAGAAGCAATGATGAAAAAAATTGCAAAATATGGCAATTGCCTGAATAGCAACTTCGCAGTCGTACATTGGAAATTGTAGAATATGCAGATAATATTCTCATACTGAACGAAAGCGCAAATTCCCTAAAAGAGATACTTGAATTAGAACAGGATATACTAATCCATCTCGATTATGGATGCTTAGTATATGGAAGACTGTCTGGTGTGCTCTCAGGGGAAAGAAATTTATGAATTCCTTTATAAGATTCATTTTTGGGATCTTCAGGCGCTCTTACATGATATATTGCCATTCTGTGTAAAGATGATTTTATTCAGGGAGGCGCAGGAGCTCACTGGGTAAGGAACTTTACTATCAAGCTCCCGGGCCCGAGTTCTAGACCAGTTGTAGGCAGAAAATTTATTGGGTGGAGCTCGGCTCAGTGGTAACGCACTTGCAAAAAAAAAAGTACGTTATCCTAGCAACCATGGCAAATGAAAGACCACAGGTTCGAACCTTAATTGTATTGGGTGGTATAGATTCGAAATAATTAATATATCGCATCCTAATAATAATAAGTAAGTATGCCCCTACTCTTCCCACCAGAAAACCACGATAGCCGAGACGACAAGCAAGGGCAGAAAAAAAAAAAAAAAGTAGCTTTATAAAAGTTCTTGACAACAATGCTTCATTTGCACTTTTATATTCGAATCTTTACAACCCAAAAAACTTTCATATATTTACGATATCCTTGCCTTTCGTTCTTCCATCCATGTTTTGTATACGAAATCTCAGTCTATTTATTTGTATATGCCTTTTCATCGGACTGCCTGCTTTAAAAAAATCCTTTATTTTTTGTGCAGCCTTATTTTAGAAGTCATTATCCATTTCAACTTCCTCTCTCACTTCCTTTAAACATTTATTCATCAACCTCCTCAGTTATGTTATAATATTATAATATATGTGTATACGAGCGTTTTATACATAACTATGAAAATGTGTTTTTGATTTTAATTTCTACATTTTATATTTATAAATATATAATTTATAATGCACAGTAGTTGTTGTCAAGATTAAAGTTTTTTTTTTTTTTTTTTTAATTAAATAGATTGGCCAAGAAATTAATGAAGCTAAAACTAAATAAATGTTGTGATTGCAGGCAATCATTGCTTTAAAGCTGTTGGTCGTTTCATTCGAAAATAAAACTATTGTTTACAAAATGGCGTACAAAATTAAAATCAGAACATTTGACTTCTAGTAAGTAATACACTGTGAAAAGGAATTATCTCATAGTCAAATAGCGGACTAAAGGACAAGGAACAAAACATTGAGTATTTCTTGAAGTGTTAGAATACAATCTTAAAATCTTCACAGAACCTCTGATATTCGATTTGGAAGTTTAAAATTTACAATATCGATTAAACAAAACATCAATAAAATGCGATGAGATCACAAAACCAAAATGGTTCAGATCTGTAATGAAATTTCTAAAGGATTAATAGGAAATATAGTAGAACTAACTGCCTAAGCTATTTAATAAACTGTAGAAATTTAATGGCTCTTAAGTAGTCTATATTTAATTTATTCAGAAAAACAAAACTTCTTCTTGAAGACTTTAGTTCAAAAAAGATTAACCAAATATATTTATCTAGCATTCTCATAAAAAGCAAGAGTTGAGTTTTGAGACTTGTGTAGGAAGAAAATTATATGAAGAGTTACGTTGCCATTAACTGCGTGAGTATAACAATTAGGCTTTCGGGGAGTAAAAAACCATAGAGTTATCCATTCATGTTTCAAGTTACATCAAACATTTTTTCTCGGTAGTACTTAAAATATTGAAAACTTACGACGCTCAGGTCTTTCAGAGCAGTCTATATTGAAGGGCAAGTCACATTTTTCGACTTGAGGACTGTAGTCATTGAAGACCATACCATCGGGACACAACTTCTCTTCAATGACACCATCTCTGCATTCGTAATACTTATCGCACTGGTAGCCATCAGCAAAAAAGCCGTTTTTTTCTGGGCACTCGTCAGTTAGATCTCCGCCAGATTTTGTGCTTGGTGGAGAAGTCGGCTTTCTCGCGCCTTCGGCCACACCTGAAACAGATTTCAATAACGTATAAAAACTGTATCAGTATTTGCTGAAATATATTATTGATATATTGTGGAGTTGGTACTGTCTTGATACCAATACATTGATACCAGTATTTTGTGAGCGCTAGATAAGGAGCTACCATAAGTCTACTATCATCGCGCCTTCCCGACTCTGTTGTCTTTAAAAGATTTTTCCTATAACTTTACGAGTTTTATTGGAACCAGTGAGTCAATATCAAAATTTTTCGATTTTCGATACTGGTTTTGGTACAAAGAAATCGATTCTTGGTACCGATACCTGAATAAAAAAATATATAAATAGTTTTACAAAAAATAATCCATTAAGTTAAAATAGGATAGCAAATCTACTAAAATATCATAATGATTAAAGAGATATTCTAGTAACCAGGAAATAACATTTATTATTGACAACATTTATGTCAGTTTAATGAAATAAAAAATAATCTGTATGCTGAAATAGCAAAAAATGTCCTAAGAATAACAAAAAAAAGTATAATAAAATGGCGGTATGGCTAAATCTATTTATTTTGCTTCAGACACGGCAATTAAAATTGTAAACCTATGTTTTCATTTCCAATAGTGAATACAGATCTTTAAAAATTTGACATTTTGCTTGTAAAAGGAATCCTTGATTTTTAAAGGGCATTATTTTATACTATGAACCAAGCAGTATTGATCTAATATATTAAAAAATTGTCTGTTATTTAAGATAAAATAATATGTTTTTTTTTTATCAAGTAGGAGAAGAATGTATGTATAATATTTCCATAGTTAAGTATCACAAAACTATCACCAGCGTCAGAGGTATCGATCGATTACTAGGATCCGACTTCAACTCATCGATTCTCGATACAGATTCTTTTCTCAAGAATCAGTGGCATCGATAATTGACATTTGGAATCGACACATCCTTCATTGGAACCATTTAGGACTATTTGGCCGACCATCCATAGTTTGTTGATCTAGAATTTCATTGGCTTACAATTAAGTATTAATGTTTTAACTAAGGCTCGGATTTCAGTGCAAATCTATATTTTTTTCTCTCTCAAAAATTTGAGTACATATCTGTGCGAAAATCTTTTTTTAAGGTCTGGAACAGAGGCAGTAGAGCTCACAAGGGGTATTGGTACCTAAAATAATTATATAAATGTGAAATATTTTTCCTGAGGAAACTATAATAGTTTGATTTCCATTCATGAAGAAAAGATAATACACTTTGTTCAATATGGTTCACAATGCAACAAATCAGCTCTGTCACGCCTTATACAATCTACCGCTATTGTACCGGCTTTATATCTCAATACAAAAAAAAAAAAAATATAAGAAAAACCGTACACATCTTTTCCATCCGACAGTCACTGAAGTGTGACCAGTTACCTAAGCATGTAATACCGTTAACTGGCTTTGGAGAAAAACAAACTTTCTTTGTAGGTTCTGCTATTTGATTTTGCTTAATTAGATTTAGCTTTTTTTATATTTCCCGTTTATCTTATGTCGAATTTTTACCTTGAATAATTGAATATACTATATACATACTTAAATGAACAACGGATGACATCAAGGTCGAACCAATAATAGCACGAAAAACTGAAGTTGATTCCAGAGCTTTTAAGTTGTTTAGAGCTTAGAAGAAGACTTAGGCGTTGGTGATTGACACAAGAACGACAATGGCCACGTAAGCTAGCGGTCTGAAGCACCATCTTCCTTTCACTCACGATTGCCTTCACTTCCTCGTGTATGTGCTCTTCACCGAATCGGATTCCTTGCGCGAATGCTATATAAAATAAATCAATTTACCACAAACAATTCTTCACGGGTAACTTAGAACTCTGAAAATATAAACTGCGTGGCAAATTAGAATGATCGCCAACCAAGCTTCATGTTAAAAAATAAACTTTTTGCGAACAGAAATATATGGAATTTCTCGGTAGCGATTCAGATGGCACAATAACTCAATATGTGCTTTAACAATAACTTAGGCTGTGGCTATACGAAATTAAGGAGGTTGGATGAGATTCTCAATGAATAATAAGAAGGAGAAGAAATAAGTAGTATTTTTCTCTCATATAGAAATTATTAACTTATTTTCAGGTAATTTTAATCAAGATTTCTTAGTGCTAATTTATAAGTTATTTTTATATTTAATTTCTTCTCACCTGAATTTATTTATTTATTCATGAATTTATTTATTTATTTATATATTTTCTGGTGCAGTGTACCATTGGAAAAAAAATGACAAAAATCATATTTATTTAATATACATTTAAGAAATTATTCTCTAAATTTTCAAACTATTTCGGTTGTTGTTGTGAGGAAGTGGGTGAGTCCAATTATCTTGAAAACGAGTTAACTATTAGCCTTCAAAGGACGATTTTTGTAATCTGTGTTATGAAAAATTGGTTACTTTGTACTTCGTAATAGAGCCTTAAACTTTCTGTTTCGGTGCAAATATTATTTTTAGAGCAATTACAGGATATAGGATAGCGATCAAAATTTTGACCTATCCACTTCTCCACGGCAGCCAAGGATTTAAACAGAGAGTCTTTGATTAAATTTACTTTATATATTTGATTTATATTTTACTCGTGTAGTTTTATTTTCTTAAACTATTGATCCAATGACATCCTGCCCAGCAATATTCTTTAATTGTATTCCACTAATTCCTGTTAAAAAGATACGCTGCCTAGTATAATACTTGGACAAATGTGTTACTTCAAATCCACATTTAAGACTGAAGCAATAAGATACAGCACATTCTGTTTGGTTATACGAAGTTGAGCTTTGTTGCTCCACTTAACCATCCAATTTACCTTGTTTTGAATTCTTGCAATCTAAATTCTTTCAAAAATTTCTTAATGCTCCTCTCTTTGTCACAAATAAACATATATAAAGATCTTAATATTTTATATGTAATGCTAATTTGGCCCGAATCTGATAACTATCTTTTTAAAATAATATCTAAAGTCTCTCACCTCGCTTCCCATTCAATAACAGATAATTCACGGAGCCTTGTAAAAAGAAGATGGCATAGGGACCTTCTTATATAGACTTTTATTGAAGGGCTACCATCGGATAGTTGCTTATCTAGCCATTGACATGTTATTATAATCGCTATATTTTGTAAATAAATGATAGTATAAAAAAAAAAAAAAAAAAAAAAAAAAAAAAAAAAAAATTGTTCACTTGATAAATCGTTTTTTTTTTTTTTTTTTTTTTTTTTTTTTTTTTTTCAAAACTAGCAATATTTTTTATTTCAAAATTGATTGGGAAGGTTTTTTTAAAATTTTTTTATTGAAGTTAGAAATAATGGATCGAAAATTTGTTGGATTATAGCCTGTAATCTACAAATAATAATTTTAACAATAATTTATTTTTTATATATATGTACATGTACCTATATATTACACACTCATTTTAAATGATTTTTCTTTATTATTATATTTATAATGTACACATTAATAATATCACCAATTAAAAATACTTTAGACTATGTCATATTAGGTTCCATCTATTTTTTTCTTTCTTTATTGGTTCATAATTTTATAGATTAGCTTAAATTTATAATATGCGTGCGACCAATTTCCTCTATTTTTATGGTAAATGCCAACCGAAGCAAATAAGTAAATAATATTATTAATTAATAAATAATCTAATAAATTTATTGTTAATTATATTTTTTCGTATTCCTTTGAACCCTGAAAAAAATTAATGAGTGCTTTTTATCTGTTTTCTCTATTAGATTGTCAGGAAATTTACTGTTTTTCATACCTGTTTTGCCTATTTGCTCTGACTGTTCTTAAGACATATGCGAACAAATTTTTAAAGTTAAAAATGTCAAGTGACATATTTTTTTATTTTTAAACGAAAAATTTAATTTACTTAATTCCTTCATCCCCTGAGATGCGTTTAACCAAGAGTTTTTTAGGTAACAAGTCAGAGATATAAATAATACCACAGATATGAATTTTCGAAAATTAATAATTATTTTGACCAGGATGGAAACATAAATGAAGTTTATAAATGTGCAACATTCCTCACTAAGAAATTTAATAAATAGTATATATAATCACGAGTTACGTAGGCATGAGGTGGTGTTACTATCGTCCCGGTAACCTTCAGCAGTGAAAGTGTTGAGTGTATTCCCGCCTACTGAAATATATTTTCTGTCTTTCGTAAAGGTCTCGTTTCTGTTTCTTCGGTTGTTAAATTTCTGGTCCGTTTGCTGCATCTAATGCATCTACATCTATTCGTTGTAGTCTTTGCACAAACATTTCATAAAAAAAAATTGTTTACTCTTTCAGTACGTCTTCTAATTTTTTTTTCTATATCAATTTATTGAAATTTACGACTGTACAGATATATACATTCAGTAAATGTGTTGTTAACGGTTACAATAACATGTCAAAACTTAAAACGAACTACTCATTAGTAGCACTTCAATAAAAATTCTAGAAGATCTGCAGGTCATCTTCTTTTCAGACGCCTCGGAGGATTATCGGTAGTGGAGTGGAAAGCAATTTGAGAAACTAATGGATTTAAGTGGTTATGGAGGCTACTATGAAAAGATAGATATCTTGTTTGGGCTAAATCAGCAACATATGGAACCTTAAGGTCTTTATGGATAAGTTTATTGGTGACAAAGTAAGGAGCATTTAGGACTTTTAGAAGGATTTTGGGTTGTAAGGATTGGATACGAGATGAATTGGATGGTTTAGTGGAGCCCCAAAGCACAACTCCGTAATAAGTTATGTAAATAAGTCTTTTGTAATTAATTGAAAGCTTTGAACGTTTGTCTAGTAAATGTTGAAGTAGCCTTGTAAATTTAAAATTGATTTTTATGTTAAAGCATAGAATGCAAGAAAACATTTGTTAAGAGGTGTTATTATCAGTTATAAATTTCAAATTCCCCCTCCATAAAAAGATCTGTGTGATAAGACCCTTGTTTGATGGCATCAAATTTTAGAATGAACTTTTGAGAAATTGAGTACTTTCAGGTTCTCTTTATGTTGTCTGGTAATATTTAATTAACATCAGAATAATTAAATAATTATTTATTACTAAACATAACAATATGTATATAAATAATGACAGGCAAAATATTCCACACATTTTTTTTTTTTTCATTAGGTGTTCACGTGTCCATATTCTTTAATCTGGGTATATGAAAGATTTTAAGATTATTAAAAACATGAATAGAATAAAAGCAAGCAGTATTAAAAATAAATAACATTACGAAATTTCAAATAATTAAGTTGTATTAGTTAGGGGATATCCATCAAGAATTTATTCAAAATCACATTAGACCTATACCCTACTGAATGCAAGCTGCAATGAATACAAGGGGTGGATATAAAACTTATTAATTAAACAATTTGAACATTTATAATTGCTTCTTAATTTTTTAAATACTACTTTCTTTTGATAATCCTAATACTTTCATTTTGCCCAGGTTGAAATATATATGGAGTAAAGCCATAAAAAAGAATGGAGCGTTTAGCCGAAAAAATAAAAAAAAATCGATTGGATGGAATATTTTCTTTATTCATTTATAATACAATCTATAGTATGTGATAGATTCTATACTATGTATGCATATTACATTATATATGATAAATCGATCACTATTGCCTATGAAATCGTAAAGATATATGTCTGTATTATAGGTTTTTTTTTTTTTTTTTTTTTTTTTTTTTTTTTTTTTTTTTTTTTTTTTTTTTTTTTTTTTTTTTTTTTTTTTTTTTTTTTTTTTTTTTTTTTTTTTTTTTTTTTTTGGCTTCAAGACTTGTTAACACAAGTCCTATATCGCTAATTATCCTCATTAATGGTTTGAGTATTATCAAGAATTTCGTACGTAATATCAGCAAACGCTGTGAAGAAATTGGAGAATATTTCTATAAAGAAGTATTTTAAAAATATATTAATATACAAATACCTATTTATATGCTTACTTTATATAAGTATGTACCATATGGAAACAACATTTTTTAGAGATTCAGACGTTTACGCTGAAGTTTAAAATTTACTAGTATCTAACATACCGTTTCACTTTGGTGGGGTTAAGGGTGGTCCAATGGACCCATATGCCGGAATAGTTAACTACCAATACCAGTACCAGTACTTGCTAAAGCCCAATGGAATTTATTTTTCTTGTATATACGGACTTGTTAAAAAAAATAAAAACACAAAAATAAATTACAAAATTCTCAATCCAAAACTTTTTGTAGTCACACATTAATAATATTTATTATTATAAACACCAATAATAGCAATTTATAAACACCACTATGAACTACTGGGGCATACTAAGTGGTACCTGTATTGTGGAATATCTCTATAAATGATTTAAAACTCTTGATTCCATAATTTATTCCCTTAAATAAACTCTTTAACAGGAATGTTTTCACCTTCATAAGTGGGATTAATTTTTGTGGAAATTGCCTCTGTTAATGGAACAATTTTTGTATTTACTTCTATAAGTGGAATTCACATTACTACTAACGTGAAGGGATTGGTCATTTGCTTTGATTGGTCCCCAACGTGAAAACATTAAGCACATTGATATTCCACTCTAACCTATAGTGGCTATACTCTAATCTTTGCTAACCTCCCTGCCAGTTGATAAGTAAAGCTCATCCTGTCAACATGTCGCGAAATTTAAAATCTTTTTCAATTAGTGAAAATTTACCTTTTTTTCCGTAAATTTAAATTTTGAATGTCATGTAATGAGATCGCAAACAGTTTAGTGTGCCCAAATCAACATTGTGGCGGATTTTGAATAATAAAAACAAAATTGAACATGAGTGTTCAGAAGGACATGGAGAAATAAAGAGATTTCGTACTTGTGAATACCCTGAGTTAGAAAAACGTGTCCTAATATGGCTGCAGTAGTGCCGAAGTAAAAATGTGCCAATTGGCGGGACGTTGGTTAAAACAAAAGGTCCAGTAATTTGCAAAAGTAATATATTTTTACAACTATTACAAGTTGTTTGAAAATCTTTTAGTGGTACATGCAACCTTAGTGGGATTGAAATCCTGTCAACATGAGATTCCACTTATTTAGATTAGACTCTATATGACATTTCCATTCAAAATATTTACATTCGTTTTCTATAAATTTTCCTGATTTTGTTATCAAACTTTCAATCCCAGAACTGAAAAATTCAGGATTTTAAAGATTTAGGAAGAAATGAATTTAGAAAATGCGTTTTTGACCTGAGAATCATTTTCAAACATTTTACATTTAAAGACGTTTCTGAATTTCTGAACAGAAAGAAATCTGTTTGAGATAAGTTTGGCGAAATAGATGGGTTTGGAAGGACTTCATAACAGAACTCGTTTGAGGCCTGACGTTATCGTGTGAGGAGAAAAGTCCCTTCCTATTAATCAATGCAGTTTGTTTTTTGATAAGTGTTTGAAGCATTACGTCATTATCACTGCAGTACGATGTGGTATTAATAGTTTCATCTCTCGTTAAAAAACGATGATTTATTCCTGACCACCTTACAGAAACCAATATTATTTTTGGATGCAAATTTGGTTTTTGCATGTCGTTACAAAACCCTTCCCCGAACGGCCTGGTGATATTTCATGCAGGTAAGGCTGCCGAGTGTCCAAATTTAAACTCTTAACCCTTTTCAGAGCACAGTGTACTATTGCACTCTATAATTCGATAGCTTGTTTGAAGGGGCCCCATCATTCAAAAACATTAAGAAAGATAAAAAAAACAAAATAACTGCAATAAATGAAAGTAAACTGTTCTTTAAATACAGATTGGTTCAATATTAGACCAATAAAAATGAAAAAAAACAACAAAACAACAACATTGCATTTAGATTTTTAAATATGTATTCTTGACCTGAAAGGGTTAAAACGAAATAATAATCTAAAATGGCGTGTTTCTATGGTCATATTTGATGGCATTCTGCGATCAAATGGAGTGTGTAATATTATGGAATGATTAAATATTATCAAAAAAGAGAAAACTATTAACGAATCATAATAATCTGTTCACTATTGATTTTCTGAAATAATGAAAACAGACATTTTATGTGAAACGATCGAATATATTCATGAAAGCGCATAGCTTTTTCTTATATTTTTTTATGTTGAGGATAAGGATAGTTTATTTAATTAAAAAGCTACTTAAGATAAACTACATCATTTCACGATTCCTTGCTCCTGTTTAGGGGAGATTTCTCAAGTTCCGAACTTTTCTTACTTCGGGCTTCCATAATCGCCCGTTCTCCAGTTTCACGTGAATCATACCCATAGATTAGTTCGTTTTATTGTCTGCTTGCTTTCCATGCCCCTTTTCAATCTTCGCAAGTTAACGGTATAGCAATTTCCGGATACAAAAATCGCAGTTCCGCATCTTATAGTTGACTAGAAGTGCAATTCATGCTTTCAATTTCCGTTTGCCAACTGTTATCCTAGACTTGGCTGGCCATAGGGACTTTCCTCGTCGGGAAAATACGCAGTTATATGAGCCAGTGGTTTCAGTGCCTTTTTCCCGAAAGCTGTTGGGTTACGGTCTCGATTCTGCTTTCTTACTCATTAGATCTGCCAACGTTTCAGTAGCCTTTCACAGGACATCCATCGTAACCGGGGAAACGGGGCCTGATCATTTCATCTATCTTTGTTCTGTTGTTTTTTTTCTTGTTTACCGCAGGTCCCTATAATCACGTTCGGCTTTTTTTCAGGCCAAATGCAACCCCAGGCATCAAAATTATTTTACCTTCATTACACTTGTTTTGATCACGTTTTTCTCCTTCACAAAAAAGGTACCTGCAATTTGCTGCTTGATCTCCCTGTTTATACAGGCGTAAAATAACTACGGCGACAATGCAACTTCTCCGAGAAAACTTTAAAAAATACTTCGGATTTCCCAATGTTTTCTTACGCAAACCAAGAGAAGTGTAAGTTGTTTTTATTGACGGAACTCCTGGTAATCATTATTTATTGTCGTGCATGACACTAACGTTATGCGGGTATAGTATTGGTAATTTTCATTGTCCAGCCGTTAGCAAACAAAAACTTTGCTATTTAGTATTCATATTAAATTGATGATCTAGGAAAAAGTGTTTTAGTTTAATTAACTACCAAAAAACTAAAGAAAATAAAATTCTCCATGACTGAGAAAAGCAATAGATCGTGGTTGTCTATCCATGCATATAGAATAAGTTCGTCTGTTGGACTTCTGAACCCACCAGTTTTTGTATAACATCTAAATCAATAGCCGATTACATTTCAAAGTCGATCTCAACTTTTCTCTTCTTTTTATCAATTTACTTAAATTAATAATTCAATTAAATCAACAATTAATAATTATTAGAAAAAACAAAGTTGATAAAAAATAGGGGTTTCAAACATGACTTTTTTAATTCAAATAGCTCCTAAACGGTAGGTCCTAGAGACTAATATTACGGAATAAAGAGTATTTTCCTTTACAGTTCTGATAAGGAAACTGTAGGCAAATTTTCGATCTGAGCAACACCAACAGAGCTAGAGCTTTCGAAATGTTACATTTGTGTTTAGAGTGGAAAAAACGTTACACCAAAAGAGTATAGATCCCAGCCAAAAGACATGTCCAGTTCAAAAAAAAAAATCAAATTTTGTGTTTCGTACACTTAACAATATTATTAGTTGTGTTTATATTTTTAAATACTCGAATAACATCAGACTTATTAAAGCGATTTTGTGAGGTAATTTATTGAGGTACGTAATAAAGAATTCCTTAACCTAGATAATAAATTATGTACATTCTGCGCATATGTATAAGCTCTAATTATGTCTTATTCAATGCATTCATTAATATTGTTATGCATTCAACCAGCCTGGACTTAGATATTAATAATAAATATATCATCGATTTAACATAAAAGTAAAATAAAAATAATATAGTCAATAGGATTGACTCAAAAGGAGACTACATATAGAAAAAAAGTCAGAACTAAAATTTATTATTTGGAAATTTATACTAAGCTACATCCCTGAAAACAGTAATATTTTAGGTGAATTATCGGAACCGTTTTCTTTATTATTTTATGCTCTCTTTTTATTTTACTGTTAGCACAGTTTTGATCTAAACAAATTAGGCCTTGCATAAAATGCAATATTGCTCATAAGTGGGTAATGGAGTACAGAGTATCAGAGTAACGTACTAACTACCATTAAAATATCTGTTGTATCTATCCATCAAAGGAAGTACTTTCTATGTTATTAAACGGAAAAGTTAATGACTAAATTTCTCATTACCGCCCATTGTTTTGATAGATTCCTGTGTACTCAACCAATGCCGATGACTGATCGGAGGAAGAGGAAGGGCGTAGCCAGGAAGTCTGGAGAGGGAGTGTCTAATAACCTTGTTCTGTAAGGTTGAACTTACATTTCCTTTGTCATAAACATTTCCTTTTCACGAAAATAGTTTTAGGGAATGAATTGATAATAACCTGACAAAATGGCTAGGTCCAACATTTGGAAATTACGTCCTCCACATCTATGTGAACTGGTGTTAAGTATATTTAAAAACAATAATTATTTCACTAGGTGAATTAATATATTATTAAAATATTTTTATTTTTAGTAATACAGTTTCTAGTTTTCCGAATTTCAACTTTATTAGCTGACGATGTCGAGCATTCATATTTGTTTACATTATTACGTTGATTCCTTTAGTTAAAACACTTAAATGGAAAACTTAGGAGAACATTAAATATTCAGCCGTTCATAATAGCTAAATAGCTATAAAATATAATCAAATCTTTAGGTGGAAAATTGAATCAAGTTAACATGATTATAAAACAGACAGTTATTTGATTCATTTTTTTTTAATTGCAAAAAATGATTATTAAATCCACTTATCCTTATTCCAGGATCGTTTAAATTGATATTCTGACTGTTTTAAAGAAATTTGTTCGGATATTAATGCAAATTTTATATTTATATATAAAATGATACTGATTGGTTGACCATGAATAAATGGAGAAGATAATTGAGGTGTGCTTTCTATTCACAAATACAATTAAAATGTATTAGTTTATTAAGCAAACGTTTCGGGTTATACTCTGGGCCTTCATCGGGGAAACTAAAAAAATAATGATAAAATAAAAATAAAAATTAATAAAATAAAAGAAAGTCACAACTCACTTAAAATTTATTGATCCAACGTACCCCCAGGTTGTGTGAAACGAATAAAAAAATAAAAGTGTATATATATATGGATGAATTAGTGTATGAATGGATCAGGATTAATAGTTATGTTATTATAGACAATATACTATTTTTTTTTAATTTTATGCAGATATACGAATTATTACTTAATCGTCATCAATATACCTCGTTGAATTGCCTTTAAAATACTAATAATTTAATTTGTCCGCAAATCTAAATGCAATTTAAAGCATTTTACATTTAAATTACGTACACTGTTAAGGTACGTATTACATTTAAAAAAAATAACTTCATAGCAATAAAAAGATTCTATGCAATAAATAGATGTAATGAAAGTAATGATTTGTTTCAGATGAGCTATAAAATTGAAATTGTTATATAAAATTATCCAAAGGAAACAATCTTTTTATAAAGTTGTGGTTAAATCTCTGGATTGTATTAATTCTTCTTTTTATGATTTCCTGGTGTTTATTTACTTACTTTCTCCCACCTCCACCAACAATACTAGTAAAAAATAAAAAATAGTTTATAACAAAAAAGGTTAATTTTTACGTGTTGTATAATTTCTTTGATCAGAGACAAAATCAGTGCGGTTCAACATTCAGAATTACTTTATGTAGTTTAAAAGTAAACATAAATCCTTATTCCATTATTTTATCTGTCTTAAAATTGCTTTAATGCGCCATTTTGAAGGTTTTACGGCAGCTCTCGACTCCTACGGTTGTGATCTAGAAGGCACTGCAGAAAATCATCGAACTTTAACCTGTCATTGTTTCTTAAAGTCTTTCACATTCTGGAGGTCTAATGCGTCATGCAACCTGCTTTCTCTTTCTAAAGAGTAGCGAGTGTTTTTAAAGTGTTTCATTAGGATTCAGTTTTTAAAACTGTGGCAGCCACCTTGAGAGTACGGTGATTCACGAAGAGTGGCTTCTTATAGAAGAAATTTAGTAAATCACAATTTTCTTTGTGCTTCATAGAAGTTTTAGTAGATATATTTAAAGATATATTAAAGTATTCAAAGTTTTGATTAAAATTCTTAAAAATAATTTTAATTCAGTTTAAATTATTTATTGCCTTCTTCCAATATTTTACATAATTGTTGTCTAAAGCAAAAGAAGTTTAATATAAAACTATGGCCTTGTATTTATGGATTAATATTTTATTTTCTGACAAGGCGATTTACATATTTAAAATATTTCATGTTTCTTTCTGCGTCGTTTGCTATATCATCAAACTGTAATTTTAGTGCTGAAGTTTATTCATTTTTCGGACATTTTGGAGTTATTTTAATTGGTAATTGCACTTTGACACTTTAATTTTATTTAATTTGTATACAACGGCTTTAATTAGATTGTTCAAGTCTGCCACTCGCATTACGAAGTTTAAGTAAGATATTTGATTTTTCCTGTCTGTGAGACAGAAGTTGTGTTCAAAAATTTATTAATTTTTCGGACATTTTTAACCATTTAAATTGATAATAGTACACTGGGGCTTTGTGTAATTTTATTTATTGATATAAAACTGCTTCAACTAAATTGGTCAAGTCTACTCTGACTTACGAAATTTAGTAATATAATTGCTTTTTTTTTAGTATTTTGGTATTTGTCGCTGGTATTTTGGCATATTATTGTATTATCTTCGACAGTAGTAAAAAAATATATCATCTTATAAAACCAATCTATTAGGACCAATGTACGATTGTACTTTTATTCATTTTAAGAGACACCGATCCCAAGATAAATAAATTCCCATTCCATTCTATTGTGAGATCATAGTTTGATGATGTAGTTCTGTTATAACGGAATGCTAGTCCCCTAACCATTGCTTATCAAATGCATTGCACGACCATATCGATTGTAGTATCATTGTTATTCAAAGGGCGCGATTCAAACGTGATGTTCGCTCTCTGTCGACGAGAGATGAAAAAAAGATTTCATCAAGAGCTTGGCCGTTGTTCAAGGTTTTTGTTGTACTTCCAAATCCATGGGAAAGGTTTATTTTTAAACTTTTTATCGTAGAGTTTGAAATTGAAAAGCCATGCGGAATTGTATTCTTTGTTTTATTGAAGGGTTCGAAACCCATTTCTTCTTCCAAGTCTAACAATATTTAAAACGAATGGAATACAACAGAATTCACTTTAGGCGAGACAGAATTGCTGTTGACTGATCTACCTTACGTAAAAGGCTTCAGTGGGAAGGTGTTACATTCCCACAAGACGCCTTTATTCAGCCGGAGCAAATGCTGGTTCCGCTGCTGTCTGAATAGCTTCACATAGCAACTCGCCTCTTTACAGTTTGAATAACAGTGTCCCATGTTTTTTGTCGACTGTAGTTTTGATTTTGTATAGTTCTTTCTTTTCTTCTCTTATATATCGAAATATCTACTCAAATTATCAGTAACTTTTAGCAACTTCAGTGGTATGTACATTTCCAAAATTTTATAAAAAGTTTTTCAGATGAAAACTACAAATTCAATAGCATGGAACTACACTGTCTCAAATAGGTCATGGCCTGAACTTTCACTGCCCAATTACCATAGAGAGAAAACAGAATCAAACATATCTTGAAACATCTTTCTCACAGTCGTGTATCAATTATGAAACAATTACATAAGATAATAGATCCCAAATTAATTGATCTAAATTTCTAAAAAAATTATAGCTTGGCTTAATTAATTTGTCAAGGGCAAACGCCAAAACTAATTACATTATTAAGCTGTCTGTTGATGCGTCCAATGAAAATAACGTAATTTAAGCAGAATATAAGAGGTCATACATCTTCAATCTTCGTCACATTCTCTTCTGTTTTAGTTATATTTTATTTTGATTTTCAGGCGCGTTTATTCATCATTTTTGGAATCTTCATTTATTGTTTTATAAGCCAGTAAAAGTAGCTGCTGACAATGATTACTTCACTTAAGTGACTGCCGTTTCCTGCAGAACATTGCTTGTTACCTGGAACTTCTTCTAAACAGAACAGAACCCTTCCTTATTCTAAGAAGAGCGTGGACTAGATCCTGATTGATTTGCATCTTGTACCGTAAATTCTTACGTAAGAGTTAGCAACGAGTGTTAATGTTTAGATACATTGTATCAAATTATATTGAGTGAAAGTTAACAAAAATGTTTAAAAGAAGAAATCAATTTTTAATTGGACGAAGGGGACAGTTCCACATATTGTTCTTTTGAGGAATGACCTAGTAATTTCACATGTTTATGTTTTCTTACGTCACTCATTTATGTGTCTCAACCATTTGAACATGATAAAACTACGCCTTCTCTGAATCGATAATGGTGTCAACTGGTATTTTTAATGATTCCAGTTCAATACTTCACCGGAGGAAGACCCGTGAAAATGTGTTACATATAATTTATCTATAATCATTATTAGTCTATCAAAATCATTATATTCCAACTCCTATCATAAGAGACAATTGTTATTTTAGAAAACTTTTTTATAGCCTGATATTTAAATCCTCCTAATGTATAAAATAAATAATTATTTCAATACTTTTCAACGACAAGATTTTACCCTTGATACCCAATTAAAGTTTGGTTATCATAAGTTAAAAACAAACTGAATCATAATATTTTCCCAGTCTCGCGAAATGTTACAAGCGCAGGGTAGCCAACTCAAAGAAACAATAATTACCGTTAAATTACTATAAATAGTTGGATTTACACGGATTTAAAATAAAGATTTTATTGTATACCCTCATTTAAAACGTTCTTAAATTGATTTTTCAGATGGATTCTATTTTAAATTATATAATTAGTTCCTAATTATATTTTTTATATAATTTTCACCGAATGAGATTTTGTTATTTTTAATATTATTTTAATTAGCACTTTTTTTTTAATCGAGTTTTTTAAACTCTATTAAAATAATAGGTTATCCCCAAAAAAAATCTATCTAATGGTTATTTCTTTGGTATAAAATGGGGAGGCACAGGTTGGATTCTTGGATTGCAAAGATTTTTTTCCCGAAATTATAAGATATTTTTATTGTTATAAGGTTTCTTGACTGAGTAGTTACGTGAATAGAAAATTTATAACCTTAATTGATAATTGACTACCTCAATTAATTTCAATTATATATCCTTTAAAACTTGACAAAGTATGATATAATCGTTATTTCTTTATAAAAACTCAAAATGAATTCTTCAATAAATACTGCTGAAAATAAACAGAAGATTATAATTATTCTAACCGTAATATATTTTTAGAAAGAACGAGCTGATATTTCTTTGAAATGCAAGCCTCGCCCCATTCACCTTGAACTGATCAAGAAAGTTGCAAAAGACAGCGAGTCATAAAATAAGAGGAAATAAGTAGCTAATTTTATCATAAGAATTCTAGATTGTTACCCCTCTCACTATTGTTTATAATTATTTTTTAATATTAATAACTAGGGAAAGAGGTTTCTACTGATTGTCGCAGAATATTCAACACTACAGGTTTTAAAAAAAATATTTTACTTACATAGTTTCTTTCTTTATATTGCTTTCCGATTGGATCTAGTATTTATAAATATTGTCGATGCCTAGTATGAATTATCTTATTACTTTTTCATATTTCCCTTTTTTTATTTACGGTTTTAATGTATTGTGTAAACTATTCCGTTCCCAGATGAAACAATTAGATTTGTTACTATAAATTATAAAGCATTGAAGCTGATTTTCACAGTGTGTACCATATGTAGTCCTGATAAGTAATTACTTATGTGAAATAGTATAATCTAGAGCGTTGAAATCTCGTATCAGAAAATATAAATTTAAAATGTATTTTTAATTTAACGCCAAATTAAGACTTGGCAAGGTTTTTTAATATTCAAGTATCATCACAACGCTTTACATTTATTTACAAAGTAATAAATTAGAATAATGTAAAATATGGATCAGTAATATGTTTTAGAGCTATGTTCCTTTAAAAAATAACGGTTTGATTCTTTGAAATAGACTACATTTCCGAAAGGAATAGGATCTGGAGCGGTAACCGTACAATCTCCAAAAAATAACTGATTAGATGGTGTAATAATGAAGTAATCTAGATAAACCAAATTTATGTTCTGAAGAAGTATGCACAATTACAATTTTTCACACCACCATCAGAGTAGTAAACGAATCATAAAACTAAAATCATATGGTTTGAAAGCCACTATTGTACTCTTGACCAGAAGACAAATTATACTGAAGCATTTCGTTCTTTGTTAATCTGCACTATTTTACAGCCGCTTTCCCAACTACATGATTCGTTTAAGTTTAGTTTTGAAAGTACTACGTGAGTTCAACAATCTCTCAATACTAAATTCTTAGTAGTTTATTTTCAGTACTTTTTACGATAAGTTGTTTTGGTTTTTGTATCAGAAATAATAAAAATCATATCTAATTATTAATACGATTTAAACCGTATAGTTATATTTTCAACATTGAATTACTCCATGCCACATCTACGTCTAGCCTAAAATTAGTCAGCTGAGAACGGAAATTTTTTATCCACTTTTCCTAGTCCTTGGCAAGGGCGAATTCCTCAAAGTCCCTTAATGGCCATGGCTCAAGGTTGTTTAGTGGACAACTCGTGGTTCGAAATTTCTAACGGTCCATTGATTTATAATGAACGATAATTACAAGGAAGTTTCGAGATTGATTATGTCATAATTTTGTGAGAGCTCTTATCAATTTCGTTTTTTCAAGGCTTATTAAAGAATATAATAAGAACTTGGAGGGGAAAGAAATACAATTGGCATGCAATGCTGCCCAAATACTTGCAATTGGTACAAATATAATATAATAATCCTTCATTGGAATCAGAGTAATTTTTAAATGATAATATTGATACATTTTTTCGTCTACTCTATATATACATTTTATGTTTATCATATTACATTGTCTATCATTAAAATGGATTTTTCTGTACCCCCCCCCTCCCCTGTTGCTTTCTTACTCTCTCTCCAATTTAAATTAACCCTATACATTTTTATATTATGACGAAACTCTACATGTAAGAAATGTTTCTAGAACATTATTTAAAAAAAAACAAAAAACTATTGGTCGTTGATTAAAAATATAAATTTGAAATATCTTAAAAGCTTTGCTAAATTTTTTTTTTTTTCAGCAAATTTGGCAACACTGATAGAACAATAGTTTTTAATATTATCTTATTATTTTTTAAAAGTAATTTTCTCAATATTTTTTGAATTAAAGGTTGAAATACCTTTAAATAAACATTTCATGGAACATTGAAACTGTTAAATGAATGCTACTGAACTGAAATAAATCCTGTTGTCAATGTCAAACCAAATATTTCTTACAATACATCAAGCTGATTTAATTATTAATGCTGAGTTTCATTTATAGACAATTTTTTAGTATAATTTGTTAATGTCCAAGAAATATTAATATCATTTCTTATTGATAAAATGCATTTTTTTGACTGTGACTTAAAGGAAGGATTAGAAATGATGATTTTGATTTTAATTTTACATAAATAATAAGCACCTTACATTTTTTAATTGAAAAATCTTTAAATTTCTGGCATTTTTCTTTGGTATATTCTTTTAATGAATTTTTCAACAAACCCGCTTTCATAAGAACTCTATTCATTTAAAATGTAAGCTACTTTTTACTAAAAATTATTGAAGTCGAGTAAAATATTATTTAAAAGGGAACTCACATAAGAGGGCAAGAGGTAGAAGCCAAGAGATCTGCATTGTGACTGGACTGTTTGACCTTGGTCCTCCAGTTTTATTGTGGTCCTCCCCCTCCACTCCTCAGGAAACACAAGATTTGTACTTAATTTGTCTTCCCTTTTTCTTTTAGGTGATTTCAATGACATAAGGCTCCATTAGTTTACAATAATGTACACTGCTAAATAGCTTGCTTAATTAAGAAGTTAAAGTAATTAATATTAATGCTTAGTATAAAGTTTATAGTTTCTATTAAACATAGGATGGTTTTTGCATATTTTCAGGGTATCTAATTCTACAAAATATGTATTTTTTATAATTAGTCATAGTCAGCATATGATTTTGTTTTTCAGTGGCAGACATTCATTAATCATTCAGTTATGATCAATTCATTCATTTACCATCCCTGTGAAGTATTTCCCAGGTTGTAAATTTCTTAAACTTAAGCTAATAAACATTTCAATACATATTAAACAAATTATTTGTCGTCTTAATCAATCTAAAGGTAATATATATATATATATATATATGTAAATCAGGTTTTTTAATAGGTTTCAACAATTAAATTTTGATGTAGATTCAATATATAAATATAATCAAAATTAATTTAATTTAATATACTGTTGAACTCCTGATTAAACTATTTTATTTTTTATTTGAATAAATGGAACAATAATCCACATTTTAATCTCATATAATCATGAAATAAGTAGTGGTATTCATTTACAGGAATTGTGAATGCTTAGGATGATATTTATTTTTTTTAGTCATTTAATGGGTTCAAATCAATCAAGTATGTCTATTTTATTATTTATTTAATCCACTACTAAATTTAAATAACTTTGGTTTTCATATCAATGTGTCATAAACAAGACTGCTTTCAGTTATTGTTTCAATATTTTTTTAAGCCATCAAAGGTTTTCATTTCCTTTTTTTGTTGCTTGTGCATTTCTGAAAATCAGTTTGTTTCTTGATTATTCTTAGTAATAGTACTGTTAATGGTGCCAGAAATTAGTTTGGCTTCTGAAATTTCTGGAGTGGTATGGCAAATATTTTTATTTGATATGTCTTTTACTTATTTCTAAATTGCTACTGCATTTAAAGATAGCGAGATTCGATCTATCTATGGAGAAGCTAGGCTTGTTAAAAATGAGAAAAAATGTATGATATGTATGCTTTGGGATTTGGTAACAACATAAGGAAAAAGCACATGTTGTCGAAGCTGGGACTTATAAACTTGCCATATCAATTTTAAAGTGCTTAAGTAGTTCAAATTTTGACTGCTAACAGTTTTTTCTATAGCAGAATTTTAATTTTTGGCTTCTGCCATAAACTATTCCTGATATTGTAAAATAATAAAAGTAAACACATTATTTTCAAGAATTTTTGCTAATTGTTGTATGAAATGGATAAATGAGCTAGATCTGTGTTTTTTTTTTCCCCCACAAACATTGGCTAAATGAAGCAGTCAAGAGTTATTCAGTCTCTAAAGCACATCGGTTATAACTCTTAAGCACCATACAGAGAATAAAAAAAATAAATAAATAGTGTTAGCTATGGTCTAAGTCTAGTTGGATAGTGTTTCTTATCAATCAGTTTAGTTTTATTGATATATAAATATAAAGAACTGATATCTTTTTTATTATTACCATTATTTCATTAGTTCCAGACCTACAAGATAAATACAATTAAATTTAGTTAATGATGGTTACAGAATGATCATATTAAATCAAAGAGCAACACTGAGCAACATCTACTTTAACTTTTATTTATACAAATGAAACTAACAGTAAAAATGTAAAATTCAAATAATTATCCTAATAAACAAACCATAGAGTCTTCAATTTGTATTGGTAGCTTGTAAGCTCCTATTAAACTATATTATTGATCTAAAGATTTGTCAATTTTGAAGCACTCGAATTCTCTCTCCATCTATTTTATGCTATCTGATTTTTTTAATTAATGAAACCAGAAAACAATATCAGTTAAGAAAAACCTAAAGATCTAAACAGACTGTTATGATTGTTGACAAACTTTCAAGAAAAAGATACAATGCCCCACGAAGCATCAGTTATTTGTAAAACCTCCAAACATTACAAACTATACATATTTTTTTCAAATTTATCAAAGATAGGAAATCATATATATAAAGAAACCAGGTAGTATTGAATATATTTATTCTAAACACTTTCATTTTTAAGCAATCATTTGCAAGAATATTCTTTGAAACATAGAAAAAGCTTCATTATAAATATTCATGGACAGAGATTTTGTTCGAGTCAGTAAGAAAGCATTGTATTTTATTAATGATAAAAGAGCTCTGCTGATATAAGCTCTGTAGAGGGGAAGGTATCATTTGTGTTTATAATTGATTTAGAAATATCTATCGTGCATTTGTTTATTCCTCGATGCAGACTAGAAGGGATTGAAAAACTTTCTATTCTGAATAGCCAATGTCTAGGTTTCCAAACATGCTATAAATAGTTTAAAAGAACACTCATCTTGTAAAGTATGAGAAAATTTTGGAAACTGATTGATTTTCAGCTTTATGTTGAAGGGAAATTGCATAACTATTTACTAATACAGCCTGACTTTCTACAATATAATTAGTATTTATTTGGTTTAGCTCTTGAAAAATTGTGTGGAACTGATGATAAGAATGTTCATTGTGAATAATATCCTTTTTCTATATATTTTTTATTCCTGTATGTACAGTACTATTTATAACTGTATGCTATACTAGTACTAGTATACTATGTAAGTACAGTACTGGCAAACACCTGCATTATAGTATTTTCATTTCAAATGGCATAGGTTTTTTTTTCTCGATAACTAAAATTTTATTTTTAAAAATAAAGCAGCTTCTTCATATTTATGTTAAGTTTCAGAGCTAAAAAAAAAAAAATTAAGAATTATGTTAAGGAGTTAAATATTTAAAATAAACAAAACAAATAGCATATATTTATTTTGATTTTATTCAGCCATATGAAAAAAAAGTCGCTGTTTCAGACATGCAACTTTTACTAGTTTAGCAAAGTATAATTAATATTTATTGTATGATAAACATATATGGTGAATACATATATAATTACAGGATATGTCAAAATATTCTAGATGAATGTGACTTTACATTTATATCAATGGTACCATGAAAATTAATCTGATCAAATATTAAAGAGTATTTAGTATGAATACTATTAAACTATCTAGGAAATATTCTTCTATTTCCAATAGTTATAGTATTTTTTGTTGAATATCTAGTCTTGTTTATGTCTGAAATAATTGACAATTAAAATATTTGTTGAAGAATTGCTAAGTATAATTAATAATTATAAAAAAAATAAATTTAAATGTTGATACAGTTGAACCTCTATATATGTATGGAAATTCCGTATATTGATTTTTTTTTTTTTTTTTTTTTTTTTTTTTTTTTTTTTTTTTTTTTTTTTTTTTTACATATAATTTCTAAATATCAAGAAAAAATTTAAAGTTACATTTAAACTACTAGCATTATATATAAATAATAATAGTTATGAAAAAGGAATATTATTTTAGAATCATGAAAATTGGTCTTAATTAAATAGTAAAAGTGATACAATGTTTTACTAAGACATATTGGAGGACTGTTTTAATCAAGATGCACCAAAAAATGACAGTGACATGGATGAAAAAATCAAAGATATATTAAGAATAACGAAAATGAGTAATGAAGCATTCCAAACTATCATGGCTTTAGGATAATTTCAAAAAGTTTTGAGGATATTTTTACAATTTTTAATAAAAGTAAACTTTTCAATGAATCAGATTTAGTGATGTTAGTAACAACTTTCGCAAAAATTAAAATAAATTATGTTTTTTGTAGAGATGCTTGTTTTTAATAAATCTTTGATTTAAAAACAGATAATAAATGTGTATTGTAATCTGCGATCACATTTTAGCACAATTTTATTTTACTAGTTGACTTGTTTTCTTTAATCCTACAAAATATCTATTTAGGCTTTCATTAGTACTTAAAAATAATTACAATTGTTTTTAGTCGGACTTGGTTAAAAAGATGCCAATCTTTCTATAAAGCCAATTTTTTTCAAGGAATCTTCAAGTCAATTATATAGAGGTTCCACTGTATTTTCATAATTCATTCAATATGATTTGAGGTTTATTTTTTAAGGATTTTAGCCTATTAAAAAAAACAAACTTATTAGTGATCTATCTAATTTTTGATGAAGCATATAACAAATTAATTTCATATTAGAGAATTATTTTTTTTGGCAAAACCCCTAAAATCTAGGGATTTCATTACTAATATAAAATTAAATTAAAATTAAAGGAGGATAAGAAAAACATGTAAGTAGTGAACTTACCACTTTTATTCTTAGTCACAATATAAATACTATTTAGAATGATTCAAAATAAATTAGGAACTTAAGTCTTTCTATTCATCTAAGATTTTTTTTATTTAAATCATCTTTTGTTTTTATGTTTTATTAAATTGCTTGTTGCACTACTTGTTACACCAACAGGTTAAAATTTCAATGTAATAAAGGCTTGAAAGCCATTTCCCTTTTAATTATCTAAGGATTTTGGGAAAATTATTGTTAAGCAACATTTTGGACTAG
Organism: Euschistus heros; assembly: GCA_003667255.2. Taxonomy (NCBI): domain Eukaryota; kingdom Metazoa; phylum Arthropoda; class Insecta; order Hemiptera; family Pentatomidae; genus Euschistus; species Euschistus heros. The sequence goes on from RCWM02000060.1 coordinate 3,645,056, forward strand.
TAGATTGACAAATTAATTAATAAAAGATTTAAGAAATAAAAAAAATGGAAACTTCTTCCAGGTTAATGTTCTGAATTAAAGTTTTATTTTTTCTTAAAAGTTGTTATTAGAAATTTTAAAATATATATAAATCTATCTATTCCAAAATAAGGTATATATGTACAGTATAGCAAATATAACTAAGAATAAGAAATTTAAAAACGCTTATATATTTTAATGCAATAATTTAAAAAATTACAAATTAAATATTTTTTGAAAAGACTAGGGCTCCTTAACTAATTATCAAAATCACAATTTTGTTGAAATTGTTTATAATTTAAATCACAATGTAGATATTTCGACTGTAAAATTTCTTTTTTTATTTAATCTTTAACACAAATAGGAATATAATTAAACAATATAGAAACCAAGCACCAGTTCAGGTTTATTTTTTGTTATTGAATATTATTGTATAGCTATTAATGAAATTCTCTATTGCTATAACTAAAATTGTGAAATGGATATGAATATGTGTAAACACCACCCCTCTTAAGTTCTACTTTATTTAAAGAAGGTGCTGCAGTGGTTTCTCTACCATTGATATCTGACACTTCTTTTATTTTCATCGGTACATCCTACAGAACAACAAAAAAAAAGAAGCAAAGAATTATTCAATGAAACATCAGCACTCATTATTTTGTTTTTAATGAACAATAAGAAATTTTGTAGCCCTGCTCATTCATCTTTCAGAAATAAGTTTAATGAATTCCTATTGAAATCAGATCATAATTTTACTCAAATCTTAATCTAATTTTAAGCAAAGCAAGTCACCGGTCATCTAGATCAAGGGTATGCAGACACAGTTTTAGAGAGTAAATATATACTAGAACTAATATAAAGTATAGACAGATAATATAAGTCATTAATGTTCCAGTATTAATCAAATACTCATTCATGGCATATTCAAAAATATATTCTAATCAGATGATTATTCCAGAGTCTGGAGATTTGCTTAGGCTGCAGTAATAACACTCCACAACATGACTGAGGAAGAGTGAAAGTAATAGATGATAGTAAAGTACACTCTTTCCAGAGTATCTTGCAGATTGCCCTTAACATTTTTGGAATATTGGAGGCATCAACAATTATTTAATAAAATAATTCACTAGGAAGAATCTAGTGCTGTGATTTATGGGTGAATTCTTTAAAAAAAAAAAAAATATATTTGCTCTTGACATAATGAATGGGCTCTTGATCACAAATTCGTTATTTTAAAATATAACAAAATCAGTAGATGATTAGGACAATGAGGATATAGAAGAGCTAAACTGAGAAGTGTTTTAGGAATTTTGTGCTTACTTCTCTCTGCCAAAAAAAAGAGAAAAACAAAAAATTGTGTGTTTACATTAATTTTATGTTTCTTTTTCAATTCAACTGAGGAAAATAATTCCTTTGTTTGAATTCATCGTTCTTTATGGGTTTTCAAAGTAATGGTATAAAGCATATCAATGAAGTTTAATAATAGGGTGTGTAAAAAAAAAAAATGACCGTTTCTTAAACAAATATTTCTATTATTATTTCTTTGATATAAAATACAATTAATACTCAAAGTACAGTCCATTGTTATCTACAATCATTACCCACCTGCTAGCCAATTGCTCGATGCCACGCTGATACCATTCCTTGGGATGGCTGTCAAAGAACTCTTGGACAGCATTTTCAACTTCCGCAAAATTATCAATTTTTTTTCCCTTGAAGAAAATGGGCCATGGATCAAAACAAGTAGTAATCCGAAGGTGCAAGGTCTGGAGTATATGGTGGATGAGGCAGGAGTTCAAACCCATGAAGTTCAGTGAACTTTTCTGCTGATTGTTGAGGAATAAGTTCGTGAGGGACCAGTCTACAGGTCTTTTTCACCTTCCCCATGGAGAGAAGATGGCGACTAACAGTATCTTTCGACACACCACTTTCCCTGGCAAGTTCGCGAGTACTTGTGGATGGATTTGACTCAACAGCTTCCTTCAGAACCTCATCAATATCCATTAATGGCCGCCCGGGGCCCTTATTCCTTTTCAACGTCGTATCTCCACTTCTAAATTTTTCAAACCAACGCTGCGCAGTGCGCTCTTCAAGAACACCTTCCCCTTTATATTTAATAATTTCACAAGTTGCTTCAACGGCTGTGAAATTTTTTTTTCCAGTAATGCCTTAAAATTACGAGAATCTCGTAGGACATTGTCATATTTCTTTTTTGAAATAAATAACTGAACTGAGGCTGTTTTTGAAGAAGTCCAGTGTTACTAAACAAGCTAAGAGAATGCTCTAAAGGGATTATTAAGTATTGGTAAATAAAAAATAGCATTAAGATATTTACAGACTTTTGAACTCTGGAATTTGATAAAACGGTCATTTTTTTTTATACGCCCTGTTAGTAAAAATTTAGAATATCTCCTCTGTGAAGACCAAGAGCTTTTGGAGTAAGGAAATTCTATAGAAAGGTTTGAAGGAATAGAAATTATTTTTTAATTTTAGGAGATAGATACAAGAGCTGGTAAGATATAACCTAAATAATGTTAAATTTAGGTGTCATCAAGTAGAGGCAAGAGAGTTATGGTTTAAGTTAATGGAAATTCATCTTCTGTAGATTACTATGGGGATTACCATGCTGTTAGTTGCAAATGAAAATTTCTGACATATTGTTTGTTATTTTCTAATGTTAAACTTTTTAGAACAGGTAGGTAAACATATTGAAATATTTTACAATGAAAAGCATTCCAGAGATTTCTAAGCATCCATTATTCATGCAAAATTGATTTTTAGTTAACCAGAAAGGAAAAATATATAACTCATTTTAAATTAACCTTTTACTGACTAAGGATTCAAAGAGTAATAGTATTACATCCATTGGGTATACATTAAATCTCATGAGTTCCCAGAGAATCAGAAAAAAATCCTTATTTATTTCAATTACTTATTATAGTTAAAATATTTTATATGAGAAATTAATGTCAATACATTTTCTTAAATTTTAAAAGAAAAAGAAATTCTATGGCATGGAAATCCTGTCTGCAGGATGATTAACACAAAAATTAAATTTAATTTCAAAGACTTACTGAAAATTAAACAATACATTAATTAACATTAAATACATAAGATATAAACATAAAGAAGTAGAAATAGGAACAAAATAATAAATGCTTACTAAATCAAATACTATAAAAGAAAATTTTAGTTGAAAAAAGAAAAATGTTTAATACAAAATAAAGAAACTAAAAAGTAGGTTAGTAACTTGACAACCAGTGGGTTGAAGGCAATGAGAATGAAATGTTGATTGTATCATACAGCAATGGTCATATTTAACATGTCACAGAAAGTTAGTCAATTGTTTGCAATCTACTGGAAGAAATATTCAGAAATGGTTTCAGAGTTGAGGTAAGAAAATAATTAAAACCGAGGTAGTATACCTCAAGTTCACTACAAGGGCAGTACAATTTTACAAAAATTTATACAAAACTTTCCTCACATACGGTACACAATGAGGGTAGTTAACATGGCGATGGTCGAACCCTGGCATGAAATTCATATATAACAGCTCATGTCTAAGTTAAAATAAGCAGTCCATATAATTTAAATTAAGACTTATGACACTCAGTCTCAATACCACCCAACATTAACATATAATTAAGTTCTTTATACTAGAGAATTTTTGGCAAGTTGCACTCATTGTTCAATATGCTGAATTCTGAAATTCATTAACAAAGTTTTTGTTCAAGCATAAGAGATATCTGATTTAAAAAACTTTCAAAACTACAGGAATATCTTAGTGAAAGATCATACCAGTGCTTGAACCATAAAACATTCCGGTTATATATCTCGATTGACAGAATATGTGATAAATGATGTGAATGGAGATTTATACCCCTCAGACAGTATTTGAAATTCAATTATCACTACATTGGCCTCATTTTTAAATAATGTTAACTTTGGTAAACTTCTAGTCATTCAAAAAGCTGGCTGCCATCAGTCTATTGATCAACAGGTTTAAATTTAAGTTAAAAGGGTTCGGCAGATTTAGTCTTATATCGTTAATACTTATATTAATATAACAAAATTATTTGCCAATAAAGAGCTATAGTTTTATTATATTTCTTATAGTATTTTTCACTCATCAGTAAATTATGCATGATTTGAAGTATCCCACAGATCAGTATAAGAAAAAATATAAATAATATTTTGTTTGGTGGCCATAGTGAGGGTATTTAGGTAGCATCTAAACATTTATTCTGAGGTGGACGCAGAATTGAATATTGTTCTCACTCTGGCTGGAGTAGATAGGTAATCTGTTGATATACCTAACCTAAATACTTTACACTCCAATAAACAACAAACATCTGTGCATTTTCCCCCCTTGATTTAAATTAATTGAGATGCTGTTTGTTAATGCTATCAAGTAAGTGGATTGATTGTTGTCTCAATTTCATACATTACTTGGACGTTTCAGTTAATTGATAATCAGCTGTTATTACCTCTAATTCCCTTCATTTTGAAATTCAATGATAGCAGAAATAATTATTTAAAGTCTTTCTCATTTCCATTTATGATCTTTTCTCTAGAATTTTCAGCTATAATAATAATAAAATAAAATAAGCTGCTCATTGCACTCTATCAATGGAAATGTTTATATACAAAAAAACATATTTTATTTAGCAAATAACCTTATAGATTTATGTTTAACATAGGAAAAAATCTTTTGTGCTTTCAAAACAGTTTTTATAGGAGTGGGGAATTGTTTATTGTATATTTAAATGGATTTGTAGTTTTGGGAGAGGATCAGTTAATATAATTAAATAAAAGAATTTTTTTTAAATTATAACAAACTGAAAAAAAAGGGAATGTTAAAGGATCAATAAAATTATAAAAATTAAAGGTAAGAAAGGTAATGAAATATTCAATACAGGTAAATGCA